>OY735263.1:3454865-4054865 GCA_963457715.1 Argyresthia albistria
GACCTTTGACCCCCATAAGGTACCTGAGTATGACAGACTCCATTGACTGACTTACCATTGAATGAAAGATAAATTGATTTTATATACTAATAGAAAAACACTTCACCAGCGCGAGTTAGAAGACTGGCAGACCCATCTAGTGTTGGATACCTAACAACTAGTTCTATGATGATCATGAGTGAGTGAGTGTCGAAAATGCGAAACTTTGCTTTCGAATAACTTCGGAACTAAATGACCTACAGACTTGAAATTTTGGATTTTAAGTATGTGATTGTAGCTTACTAGATGACGAAAATTTCTGCGTTCTGGTCTTATCCAGAGGTTCTCAAATAGGGGCCTGAAAATGCGGCGAAATGGTTCCAGTAAAGGATGGTACGGCAGTGTTTGCTTCGCGCTCGACTTGGCGGGGGCACTGCCGTGCCCCCTAATTAGTTGAATGTTATGTTCACTCAAACGCATTTAGCATCACTCAACATCGAAACACAAAAACACAAACATAAATCACGCCACGATGTTGATAAAAAATACTATTAATTTCCAAATCTTCCTTAAACCATGATTCCTTGGACCAGGGAAAATCAAAAAAGCATTCCCTAATCTTGTGGTTTGAATGATACCTTCAGTGTGAATAGCAGGAAACATCGCACCGAAAAAGTTTTCGAATTGAAATGTCCGTGACTCTTTATAATTTCATCTGAACTCGAACACTTTTTCGCGCTGTCAAATATTACTGCTTGAGACTCTGAACTAGTATTACTAATGAAATGAATGAACCATTTAAACGACAGATCAATAGAGCTCCATACCTACTAGCGCGTCCAACGTGCACAAAAGACCGTGGCCTTTGCACGGACGGTTGCGTACAAATAAAAGTTACAAACACTCACTCTGTACAGTGTTGACTGGCGACGCGGCCCCGTTTCCATTGTGCGAGCTCTGAAGCGTACCCGTCTTGGACGTGACAGGCGTGACGTTGTTGGCTATCGGCTTCTTGACGTATGACCCGCGCTGGCTATCGCTGGCTAGCTTGTCCGTGATGGCTTCCAGTTCGGCGAATACCTGGAACCGTTGGGATAGCAGTTTTAGTAAAATGACGTAATGCTGCGTGGAGGTCGAGATAAGTCATTGCAGTGACCTAGAGTACAAAAACAGGTTACTTGTATGAGGACACCCCTATATTATTTGTTTCTCTAACGGCAATAGATATGCATATTCTGTGCTTTTTACACTTTACCTACCTATTACAGTACTTGAGATAGAGCCTGCTGAATGACAGACGGACGGACGGACAGACAGACGGACAGACAACGAAGGTTTTTAGTAATAGGGTCCCGTCTGGCCAAAAACACAGAGGTGATTAAAACCGTGATGTAGCAATCTGCAAGTTAGCACCCCAGCGCCATCGATCGCCTCATCTTGGAACTTTCTGAGTGGAACAGCTGCTCGGCAGAGAAAAGGCTCTGCAGGTTGCTGACGTAGAACAGAACTCGGGAGTAAGAACGGAGGCTAAAAACCACGCTGTAGCCTTCAAGCAATCTGCAAGTTAGCACCCCAGCGCCATCCATCACCTCACCTTGGAACTTTCTGAGTGGAACAGCTGCTCGGCCGAGAAAAGGCTCTGCAGGTTGCTGACGTAGAACAGAACTCGGGAGTCGTAGAGCGCTGGCAGTTCGTCGTGAAGTTCCGAGTTCATGACCTCGTATGTGCGCTTGGCTTCTTCGAGTTGCTCGCGGCCTTTGGTTACCTGGAACAGTTTTTATTCTAGTTATTTTTTAGGGTTATCATATGGAGGACTTGAATGGAGCGGCGATGTGCTGGAAGACGAAGAAGATAGGAGCATAATCAAAGCATTCCTTTCAACGCTTTATTCCCAGGGATATAGAGCTGAAGGGAAACGAAATGATCGCAAAGCCCCGTTCAACGAAATGTATTACCTGGTTTGAAAGTGTAAATTCATACAATAAAGAACATTCGAAACTTATAACCAGCGATAAACTCGCTCATAAAGTAACAGAACTCGTAAGCCTCTCCAAGTTAAAGGTTAATTTCGGTGATGATAATTCCCTGATGATAATTTCGGATCCTGTTTCGAAGCAGTAATTATACCTTGATATCATCCCTTCGTTTGGCTGCGTTGGATTGCAAGTTCTGGAAGCTGTGCCGTTGTCCGTCGTAGTCCACCAATTTGCGGCCGCGTTTCTCGATCTTTTTCTGTAATTCGGATATAAGACACTATTAAACTTCAGGTCATGCAGTCTGATCTCGATGGAATGCGCAAAAAGGTTATTACAAGGTTGTTGTTAGGTCATTTACAAGTTCACAAGATGCATGATAATCATCATGTTCAGCTCATATCTACCCGCTGCTGGGTATATTGATCTATGGCCAATCTTTACAGTTCTGGGCTAACCGCATCCTGTAAGATCCCGTTAACCATCACAGTTTCAGAGATAACCTTCTCAAATATTACTATTTCAAAGGTATCATTAAGAAACCTGCCTTTCTTTTGGATTCTCCTAGCATTAAAGGCTTCCCCAAGCAAGAGAGCATCCAACTCACCCTGGTCTCCGGGAACTGGTTCGTGTAGGTGTTCAGCGGTATCAGCACCTGGTCGCCGAGCTTGTGCGAGAAGTCATGCCACAGCATCTCCATGTTCTGGGCCTGCACATAGATCAGGTCGTGGCCGGACCAGCTGCTCTCGTAGGCCTCTGTGATCGCCTCCATTAGGGACTTGGAGGCGGTTTGTGCCGCTGGAATGAGAGATCTTAGTTAGTGGAGGTAGGTGTGTACGGGCCTGGGCCAAGGAGACCAGGGCAACTGCGAGGCAGACAAGCTAGCAAGAATAGGGGCTAGAAGGACGGCGATTGGCCCTCCACTCTTCTCGCCATTATCAGCTGAAGCACTAAGGAAGCGGCTTAAATTAGCCACATTAGTGCAATAGAACAAATTGTGGTCCAGCAGAGAAGACTGTAAAAACACAAAACTTTTTATAAACAAGTATAACCATAGGTTTACTAACTACCTAATAAGGCTGCCACGCAGCAAAATAAAAATACTAACAGGCCTTGTAACAGGCCATTGTGCACTAAATAAACACTTGACAATTACAGGTGCAACCGACAGCCCCCTATGCAGGGGTTGCATGGAAGTGGAAGAGACGGTCGAGGACATGTTGCTGGCATGTCCATCCACGATTGAAACCAGGATGGCGATTCTGGGAGAAGCATCATCGACCCAGGAGCTCCTTGAACATCCAGGCCTCCTACTCAAACTTGTGCAGGAGTTGGGTTGGCTGAAATAAGAGAGTGGGAGAAGGGGACATGCACAAAGGCCCCGCACATGTGGGCCACGTGCAGGCACTTTATCCCCCTTATAGAAGAATAGAATAGGTGTGTATGGGGACGGGTTTACCTCAAGAGTCTTCGAATAAGTTGTAATGGAGATGTATACGTTTAGGTTGGATGCTGGTGAGTGCAAACAAATATTCTTGACTGTGAATGACTGTGCTGTCCTTACTATATTTGAATTATTTGACATTTTAAAATTGGAATTTAATTATTATTTTAATTTAATGTCTGTGTCCCTAATAATCTACAATGAAATGGAATTGTATTATTTGAATGATTATTATTATAAATTATTGTAATATGTAATTATATATAATGTTTGTGTCGCTTTGGTTAGCTGTAATGGCACAAATACTTTTTGATAATAAATAAATAAACTTATTTTTAATGTTACATACAAACGGGTTGACAAATGGAAATTTGTGCAGTCCGTTCAGACATTATAATATCATTGAACAATCTGTCGGCAAATGAAAAGCGGGAGATTTCGAAAACATCTTTCAGTATTCGATGACAATTAGGGAGGTATATCTCCAAAAGAGGACACATCCTAGCTGAAAGATGATTAAAATAATAGCTTGCCTTTGTCTTTCATACGCGTCGGTAGCTGTCGACGGCAGGCTTAAAACGTGTTGGCAGCAGTCCACGCTTGAAGTCTGCTGTCGACGCATCAAAGCCTAGCCTTCTGTTGCCGCGTACGCTGCTCGTGTGGAGCTCTCATTTGTCGTGGATCAAACTTATTTATGAATGATAAGAATAAGAAGAGCTCACCTCGTATGCACCGTATGTAGTTGTTGAACTCCTTCTGGAGCCTCGTCGCCTGCTGATGCTGCCGGTTGAAGTTCTGCAGGTGCTCCTCAAAGATATCGTCGAGGGTGCGGTCCACCTTGCCCAAGTTCTGGAGCAGCTGGGGGGAGATAAGGAGATATTGGGTTCAGATATACAGAAACAGGTCGTAGGTTTTTAGGAGGATTTACGAAAGATACGAAGTGGATTGGTGGGTGGTGTTACACGGATAGCAGCGGTCAAGACATATAGTGCGTTTGAAAACAAGTGTCCTAAATCCATGGCGTTTATTCAAAAAGGTTGCATCAACTATCAGTTCAGTCAGAAGGATCTGCTGATGTTGCTACATACGGTGGAATTCAAATGAATCAAAATGAATGTAGCTGATCAACGCCTGCAGTTTCAATTAAAGTTCTTGCTTACATACATATTTGCTGCTTTGCTTACTTACATATTTGGGGTACCACACATTCTAAAGACCCTAGCCAGACTGTGTCGAAATCAATTGCAAGGTTCAGAATATATCAACAAGTAATCGTAAATTCTTGCTAAACCTTAGCGACATTAACACGTACATGTTAGAATTTGAGTCTAACATGATAGTTGTTACACCCACAGACATCAGCTAAGGACACCATATTGCTTTGACATTTCACTGTTCAATGATATGGCCAAGGAATCTAAAACAATATTTATTTACTGAAGATTCTGCCAGCCATCGTAGAATTTTGTATAATATTTTAGACCATGATTGGTCTAATTCTATATCACATCTGTAAATGTAGCACCGGAAAGAGACTAGTTTGTAGTTTGCACACAATGCAGCAGATTCTTAAGGCAACAGGTGATAAAATGCCACAAGGTTGCTCGTCAGTACATAAGAATAATTTATTACCGAAGCGACATACACTGTGATTTTAACAATAGAATAGAATTTTGAAAGTCATTACTCAGAAAATATCTCAAATATAAAGTAGGCACTTATAGTTTGCTGGAAGAAATCATTGTTAGAGATAAGTTCGCCTTAGGACATTGTCTATCTATTATAAATTTTTTGAACGTTTGTCTTGTGTACTACACAATTAAGAAATTTCGAAATTACTTGTTTATGATGATGACTATTGATGACTGAAAGAAGGTGGGTCTTTGAGCTGGCTTAAGATTGCTTGGCCAACAAAAATAAGCCAACCTTCCAATAAACCAATAAGCTAAAAAGAAATCATGAAGTTACAGCGGCAGTATTTTATAAGTTTCTTGCAAATATAAAGCGCCATAGCTCATGAAAGAAAATACAGCCAGCGACGTAATATGGAAACGAAGACGGATAATAATAAAATGATGTGAGTCATGATTTAATAACCTACCACGGCTAGTGAGATAAAACGATAGACTTCTATAAATAACTTCATGAGGAAACGAAGATTTAACGTTATCTGAGTGCAACATGAATTAAAAGTGACTGAAGCAAAGTGACGATATCTACACATCGCAAACAAAACACGATATGCAATGAAATCGGAAGCAGTATCTAATACACTTGCCGAACGTATACATCAAGTCGATGCAAATGGAGCATTGTTACAGGGCAAGTATCTCATTGTTAGCACGCTGACAAGTAAGGCGTGTGCGCTGCAAACACTGCGAACTGTATCATAGATTCCATTGGCAGGAATTCCTAGGTTGATGAACTTAGATTTATAGCGCTGGCACTAAAGATGGGATAACTGTTTGTTTCAAGTTTGGTCATAGATATCTATGAATCTTTATTATACTGGTTCTCTAGTTCCGTACTGACTTGATATGTAATGAGTGCAATATTTTGAAAGAACTTACGATTCCACAAAGAAATGAAACATACCATGTCCTAATGAGCTATGACGTAAGTTTGTACTTGAAATCCACCGGGTCCGATGTTTGAGATTCCTAGTTTAATAAAATCTTCATTAATTTATCATTCTCAGCATACTTCGACCCACTGCTGGGTTATGCCCGATTTCACCAACAGTTAGGGGACAGATACCTTTTTTTCTAAGCCATCTTCTAGTCTAGACGATTGTTTAGGAGGCAGGCCTTTTAAATTTAGGGGTCCCATAGCAGCCCAGATGACCCTCAAATTTAGGTCAGTGTGAAACAACCGCTAGGTGGCCCTAAAAGGTAATAAACTGTCCCCTAATAGATAGGGATTGTTGGTGAAATCTGCCATAAGTCTTCTTTTCTATAGCCCCAATCTTCACGGTCCTGTGCCCACCGCATCGAACAGACCCCGTCGTCTTGTAGGCCTTCAGGCAGGTAAAACTTTAATCGAATAACTCTAGACGTATAATCATTGATTCAATGTCACCGTTTTCGTCAACAACAATGTGGTGTATCAACCTGGCATTACATTGATTATGCTCATCTCGTTACGTCATATCCGCTGCGACTTCCTATACTTTCGGTTTCGTTTGACCGAGGCTCGGGTCGAACAATTCTATTGTCTTTCGATAGTCCAACCGATAGCTCTTTGAGGCGAATTATTATAGGTATTTCACCTGCTCAGTGTACACTGTACAACCAAGTTCTTACACATTGTTCATAATTGGTTTTATTCATGGTAATAAATTACCTGATGCAATCATTCGCTTCATTCGTCAATGGAATGCTAATTCAGAACAAATCACTCCGAGTCGCACCAAAAGGGTAAACTGCATCAAACGATCCACTAGATTGATTTATGCTCTGTTTATATGGCTGACCACAAAAAACACAGTTTACCAGTGGTTCGACCGCACGATGACATCACATCGTAAATGGAACGGAAAGGAATATAAATAAACGATTTAGTCTCGTGGGCAGCTAACAATAATATGATTAGAACGAAAACTTTTACCGCATAGTGCCTAGACTGCTCATCCTAGGAAGACAACCACTCAGGTTCTAAAATAATTAAAATATAAGCTTGTCTTTGTAGATATTTTTTGTATCTTAAGCTATTTTTACTGTCTTGTGAGTACAATAAAGAAATTACAAATTAAAAATATTTTGTCAATATTTAGGAATCATAGTATAGGTAAGTTAGCTTACATGAACAATTTTATCAGTAAGTATGACCTCTGTTTATGCATTCCTGACAAATCTACTCAAACAACAAATCAAATCAACTGAGACGTGACAATACGAATCAGTCCAAGGATAACATCTTGTCAGGTGGATACCTACCATTTTGAATAGAGCAAGACTCAATAAACTGGTCGCTGAAAAATTAATGATCTGTATAATCAAATGTGGAGAGAAACTAAAGTAAGCGATGAGTGGAAAATCAATAATATCTAGGTTGTGAGATGCCACAAACAAACCTACACAGTCTCTCAACTTGACCCCCATATAGCTTTCTATTACTAAATCAATACTTAAGAAACATTTGGTGATACTCCATTCCATAAGCCCGATATTGATGATCATTGGGCCTTTGGGAGACATTCAAGGAGATATATGGAATTTCATAAACAAGAATGTATTAGCACAATGGTGCCTTTCCACATCGTATGGGAAAAAGCGTGACGCTATGTTATGTTGTGAATCTATTAGCCGTGATAGGATTTTTATCGATGCTGAACATTTAGACGGATGATTTTGGAAATGCCACAAACATAGGACACACTTCTATCTCTGAGTTGACATGTCTAAAAACGCACCGCTCAGCTCTATTCGAGGTCTTTATTCACTTGCATCCTGGCTTGATTGTATGATTGTTTGTCTTGTTGCTACCACAAAGACATCAATTATCACGATCGTAGACCGAGACGGGTGTACGTACACTGATGGCCATTAGCATTATCTTGTGTCGTCGTAAATTCATGGTTAGGACACAGGTTAGTATATAATATAACTGATTACTTATCCGCTTTATACGCCATGCTTGTAATTACTACTCACATTTCATTATCTGTTATAAGTTATAAGTAGGCTACTCTGACGATGTACTAAGAAGATTCGCTTTCTGTTAAAGTACGTGTTGAATTATTGGTTGATTTATACCTTCCGAATGTATCTATGACTGCTAGTGAAAAACATGTATCTTCTGCAATTTACAATTTATACAAGAAGATTTATTATATTTCAAATCGCAATTCTTTAGGTTTCACTTATAAATCGGAAACGCCTGCACTGGCCTGCACCGACCTCCGTTTTTGTTGCAATTTCCTTCCCTCGCACAAATTGTATTACTTCATTCACTTCCTATCAATATTTAGCACTACCATTTCCGCTTGAATACCTTGATTCAACAAAGTCAGGAATCTGTAAGAACAGATGAGAACTTAAGTATGGTGGAGCCAATGAGTCGTTTGATGATTAACTCAGGTCATATCTGATACGCAGCAGGTTAGGTTAGTTTGTTTTCCTAAAGAATAACTCTTTATTGCTCCATTGACTGTGGGAGACCTCAGTGTTGAAGTGTGAATTGTATTCATCTGTTGTGGATTAATTTAGAGTTTTATAGTGTCTTTGAATACGTTCGCTATTCATAGAAAAGACGACTATGTAGAATAATAGAAAGTCGTTTTGACCTTTCAAAATACTCAACACCTACTGACCACTCAATACAATAACTTCATCTTTCTTGGTTCAAAATAGAAGATGTTCCTGGAATAATTCACTGATTCACTCATTGTTCTAGATATAGAAAAGGGGTCAGACTGAAACATTTACAATCAAGTCTAGCAACCTAATTAACTGGTTAATGACATGCATGACTCGTCCTTCACCTAATTACACTGCGCTAAATTTAGGGTCCTTATATGGAGGGAGTCTTCCCCTAATTAGGGATGCTCATTAATACACTAAGCCTAATTAGGCGCCCAATGAGGCGATAGGAGCCTAATTAGGCCCTTAATTAGGCGTTAGGCGCCTAATTAGGGCCCTAATTAGACGCCTTACTCAGTCATAGAGTGAGCTTGTCGCGCACCGAATGAGGTGCTTTACTGCCTAAGTGTTATTTTATTACACTTCCTTCTAGCATGAGGGAGGAGGCAGGAAGCAAGAGAAAAAGGCGGACCGGGTTCCTTCTTTTGCCCTTATTAGGGCAACTTATTCCTTTTTGCTTATTATATTGGCCTAAATGAGGCAGAAAGAGCACTCATTCAGGGCAATGTAAAATTGCCCTTTATGTTCACACTCGTACTTTCCCGAGTCAGCAAATCGCACATGCCCTGTTTAACCCGACCTGTTACATAAATAAATGTTCACCGGTTAATAGTAGTCTAATTTTTCAAACTTAGTTACAGCAAGAGGTTACATTTATAACAAAAGGATTGCAAGTGCGCAATATTAACCGCAAACAAATACCGTTGCCACAAAGGGTCTGTAATGTACTGTACTGAACTGACATCGATTCTGGAGTAGATATTAGGTTACGGAACCCTAAGTTACTCAAGCCTACAGAACATGACATGAGAAAGCGAGGTTGAAAACGCAAAGAATTTTCTAAAAGGGTAACGCTGTTGGCTTGTTGCGGCAGCGTACAATTTCACAAGAGGCAGTGTTTCTCGATGCAACATTGATGTTTAGAGTCCGCTGTGGCCTAGCCTAGTAGCCATTGTTACCCTCACAATACAACTAGGTATCAATCAACCAAGTGTCGATGTTGTGAAGCTGAAAATAGAATTAACGGTCGTGTCACTAGATAGTACACGTGAACAACACTGTTTCGAATCAAATAATGCATAAATGCACGAGTTTTCAGATTTCATAAACGATTAGAAACAGTACTTAACTTCACTGATAAAAATTAGAGTTTAATGTTTCTTGGATTTACCGACCAATAACTATTATATTTTTCATGAGCTCATGTGTAGTCAGCCGACTGACGATTTGATAAATATTAAAACATATAACACGTAGATGTAAGTATCTTATCTATTTATTGTTGAAAACCCATGTTTGGTCTGTTCTAAACAATACTAAATAATCCACAGCTTACATTTTTTTTTGTAACTACCAATAAATTATTATTATTAGGTAAATTTTTCTTTCTACATTATTTCGCTCCTTTGCAAATCTTTACAATTCTAGCAAAGGTTAAAAAAATTGGTGCGGTCATACCATTTGAAAGAATTCGTATGTTACGTCATTCATTATACTATCTGCAGTAAGCGTTTCACAAAATATTTCAGGGTTATAAAATATATGTGTGCGGTTTTTATAGATCGAGACTTGGCACCAATCCGAGTCGAACACTATTTGCCCGGATTTGTTGTCAAAAGTATGCTTATCATTCCAGTTAAACTCTAGCTAGACTATTAGATCCTGAAGATATAAACCCGAAGATACCCCTAAGTCTCTAAGAGACCATGTCTAAAAGGCAATAGATGCGCTTTTTGTATCTTTCTAAAGTTTTAATAGTGTATTGTATTGCAGCCATTGCCCGCCTGTCCTTCAATTTTCAGTAATTCCAAATGAGACATTACATTACTTGTAGTATGAAACCCAAATCTAGCGCTAAACGGCTGATAAAATTCATCCATTTTGACTTCGTTTCAGTTTTAAACATAACGATAAACTTCATACTTAGTGGGTTTATTCTTTTTTATTTCGTATGTGTCGATTCTTTTATTACTTTTCCCCTGTTTCATCTGCATTGCAAACATCACAATAGTCACTCGGCGCGGCGGCCCGACCTTGCGCTGAACAGTGGAAGTGCTAATTATCTATATCACAAACAAACATGGAAACTCACGAGCGTCGGCCATTCTATTATGTGGGCCATTTTTCACCTGATTGACGTCATTGTTTGTTCGACATAGTCACACTTGAGGATTAAAAGGATGGTAAGAGGGACTAGGGAAGTCCGCTTTCTACAGTCCTAGGACTGACTAAGTTATCGCGTTGTTACAAACATCCTAGTCTTATCCGCTCTGACTGCCTCTGACATAATAATTACAAGTATATGGTACATTATGATACGTAGCGTGATTGACTGATTGTATAAGTGATGCTGAAAGGCAGACAATTATAAACGCTAAAGATGAGCGGATTACAAACTTAAACTGGTAATCTAAACATAATCTGATTTACAAGATCTGGGGCAAAGAGAGAGAGAGAGAGAGGAGTAATCTGATATAATTCTAAGTCTAACCACATGATTTCGAGGCGATTAGGTTACAAGTAAACCACATTGTTACATATGCCAGCAGTGAAGTGATTGTTACAATTGTAGTGACAATATACCATAACAATATCGTAAGACGTCAACACTAAAGGTTGTACAAAATGTTGCACCATCATTTACTAAGACCTTACACAGATGAAAAACACAACAGAACATAACTTGGATTGGAACGACCCTGTAACCCTTCCAATATTCATAGTCCAATACCTGCCAGAACAACAATAGGCAATTATAGAAAATGGCATCCAACGACACACACTTAGGTTTTATGATCTTAACACGGATTTGGCAAAATTCAAACTGCTGTTGCCATGAATCAAAATACGCTTAGTGCCACAGTAATAAGTGCATCTGGCCAAGTATTACCGAAGTGTGACGTTTGTCGTAGGACAGCAAGGCCATGAGGTAACAACCTTTGCTAGTAGAACGCACGGTGCACCCATACAACTGCATTATTCTGCCTCAAGGATTAGCTGAAAACTCATTGGCCGGCAGTGTTTAGTAAAAACTTAATAGGTCTGGTGACTGTATATGGTACTTGATATAAAAGTAGACGTCTAAGTCCGTTATTAACGGGAATCGAACCTTTGAGCTTTTTGAGCCTGTTAGAAACTAGGTCCGTTTTATGAGCATCTGCATACTTGTTTATAGTAGCATTTCGATAGACAGATGGTGTACGTGTTCTCTTGATCTAGAGTGATGTTGAGATTTTATTTCTGACTGAAATGAGTTTTATAGGAGAACAGTTGCACACTAGATGTTTCAAATGTTCTGGGAAATACCAATGAAAAGTACATAAGAAATTCCTTTCTTAAAAGAAAGGACTTGAAGCGATAAATTAGAATAAAAATAATCAATAAAAACTCGGACGATTACAGCAAAGATCAAAATCTTCGTTGTGTTTATTTAGGACAGAAATAGAATCGTAGTTTGTGATGTCATTCATTATAAAACAAAACTTATGTGTTGAAGGCTTGCATTGTAAATAAACGAAGGAAAAAGGAAACAGTTTCATGAGTAGGAAATATACAGGCAACTGGATATAAAGGATCCATTAAAATACCCATCCGTTAAATTTCCGCATAAAATGAACTGCTTATACAGTATAATTATCTACTTACAAAGGCCAAAAGACGGATTTAGTAGATTTTTATACTGAAACTTCAAAGATTTAGGTAAAGTAAAGTAAAAGTAGCCCATTAATGTCCCCACCGAGGGGCACAGGCCTTTACCCGGATCCGAGTAAGATTGAGCCATACTCCACCACGCTGGCTCAGTGCGGGTTGGTGGAGGGGTTTTACGACTACTAAATACTACGAAATGGTGATAGTACTCGTAAACACGGAGTGTCCGATAATGTACTTAAGACAAATTAATCATCTCATTGGTATGGTACATGGTCCGCACCGGGATTCGAACCTGCATCTCCTGCGTGAGAAGCAAGGTGAAACCCATTAGACCACGGAGCACTCAAAGATTTAGGTAGATCATAATATTTTAAAGAAACCTTCAAAACCGTTTATGAAATAATTACTGAAAGTATTAACTTTACGCCTCGTAACATTTCATAGCTGGCCAGACTACTAGTTGCATGCGATGTGATTATCAACAATACCGGTATGGATTTCAACGACTTAGCGATAATTTTATTGTAGTAACCTTTTTCAGTAGAGCAACTAGTTAACGATTCAAGTGAAAGGCTGACACCATTATAATAGCAAACAGCAATTGCGAGAGTTAAAGACAGCAATTATTTGTAAAATACTCATACTTGAAAATATGAAGACATGGAGATGTGTACCTACATATATTCAACATCAACCTTCTGTTATGGAAATGGAAGGAAGGAACTAAATAGCGCCATTTGAGGCGTAATAGAATCTTTAGTCGGTTTTCGGTTGGTCAATTCGATCAATGCCATCCCTTTGTCGGATGCTGTCCTCAGGACAGGTCATGTGGAACTGACATCACAACACCCTGACTGGCCTTCGAGGTATCAAGTTGTGAACGCAAGGTTGTGTCGGTAAGAAGTGATTTACTGTATTGAACTAGGTACTCTCTGTATTGAGATTACGATTTGGCTGTAAGTTTTATTGTATCAAATAGGTACATAACTGTGAAAATATGGCATTGAATTTAGTTTAAGCATGTCATCTTGCTCTATTCTTCATTACCAGTATCAACATATTAACCCAGGCCTATCTTCCAAATCATGGTATTTGTTACGGCTGTAGAGATAGAAGATACAGCTTAGTATTGAATGGAATTGGCGCTAAAATTGCACCTTCCTAACAGAAATTCCCACTTTCACATCTCAACAAGGTGTATTATCGACAATATGCCAATAAAACAATCAAGGACGTTAAAGAGAGACCATCATTGGCAGCACACCACCACACACATACACTCACACGCATACACTCAAGAGAGTATACAAATTGAGCGCGACCAGCCAAAATAGAAAGCAATGGACGGAAGACGTGAGATGTGTGTCGCGGCGACGCAGGTGAATCTGGAAAGGGGTAAGGGGGGACGCAAGTGCGAATGAAACAGTAGACCAACTAACCGAACCTTTTTCAAGAAGAAAAGGGACAGGCAATGGGCCCCAGCCTAACAAGTCAACAGGTACTGGTCTAGTCATTTCACTGAAACTATAGAGACGCATCAGCGACTGGACTAATTAGGAACTTGATACGGTTAAGGGAAAATGGGAAAGATTGAATCTAAAAGGCAATTAGTTCGGAAGATAAGGTAACGTAACTTAGTCATTAGATCAGATTTTGATATAAAATTAAAGAACCGATCGACAAAGTAAAGACAGAAAAATATAAATTGTAGTATTCCCCACGAATATCTAATTTAGACCGAAAACCGATTACACAATCGTCTTAAGCTTTACAAAAGCAAACGTTTGCACAGCTGATTACACTATTTTTAGCAGCCAATATGTTTTCACAATCGTTACCATAAGGCGTCGAGAAATGACTGAAAGGCCAGAAAACAAGAAGTTTCGACACAATCTGTTGGGGCAGATCACGGTTTCGCCTCCATGACATTTGGGCGCATAGCCGAGACTCCGGGATGGCTTGCTGTACGTTCACCGACCTGCGCGGGCACATTCTTGCCGGCACAACTTGTTGCGAAAACCTCTAAGCGCCAGATCTGATGGGAGTCTCAAGATCTTTGCGTGCATTCCGCAGGTTGTAGTGACATAGTTTGCTAGTGTACAAGAACTTGTCAACATGTTGTTGTTTCTACAGTATCTTTTTTCAAGGATTTAGGAGCAAGAGCATCTCGTTGTCAATTTGCTCAGTCAAATAAGAGATAGTAAATTTATATCATGACAGGTACCGATAAAGAGTCAGTGACATTCTGTCTGATGATAAACATAGTGGTATTTTATGATCCTAGACTAGACTATAGAGGAATGTCTTAAATCAAATGAGAGTTAAATTCATCGTCACCAGTTAAGTATCTATTAATACAGCAGCAGGCAGATCTTGACCCAATTCCAAGACTGAAAACGAAACGCTTGACTGTGGAAATGCCGCTTCATAAAAACAAACATTTGTCATCCGATTAACAGTAACTCATCTATTTGTAGAACCTTGGGCCGAAGTAACAAGATAAGTGATTCAATTAAAATCATAGCGACAATTACCATCGTCAAAAATATCAGGGTCGAACACCTTAATAGAGAACAGTTGGATATTATAATAGTTCCACGGATGGCCCAAATACTCGCGGCGTGGCGACCTTGTTTTCGTTTTCGTTGGAGACGAAGCAAAGTGGAAGCGTTTCAATCATTCAATATTCGGATTAGAGTGAGGCGAATCCGTGACATAATGATAGTAAAGACAGAAAATGATTAACACAACACAGTGACGAAACCTTTCATTCAATATTTTAAAGCTGCAGGATATAATTTGTACATACTTGCATGAAATTAAACATGTTGATTATGACTACGATATGATCAATACCTAGTTTTTTTCGTGGTTTCTAGTCAATGAATGTTAAGCTATGTTGAAAGTGGGACGGCTAGCTGCGTGTTTGTAATGCAGTTGTTTATGGATGGAGAAATAAACGTATTTCGCCACAACATGGAGTGGGCGGTTATAGGGACAGACAATACTTTGATTTAGCTTATCTTAAAGCAGATGGGATTCGAAAGTAAATGGAAATAGTACGGTGATACTCATTTAAATGTTCGAAGCCGTTTTGTCGAGATATTACAAGAATGCTGACATTTATTTGCAGCTATGGTTATTTGGAAATATAGAACTAATAGTCTCACCAAGGCACAACATTCCCAAGAGCTAAAATGCAGAGAAGGAGAGCGTCTCATAGGTAGAGCAGTCAAACAAAACCTGTTTTATAGGTGTAAGAGGCGAAGCACGCTCATTTAGCTATCAAATCGGATTCCAATGTAAAGCGTTCGGAAATAGAAAAACACAGGCACGTGAACCTGTCTAGCTAGGAAAACCTCACTGTTGATATTGTCATGATCTAAGAAAGGTTTGTCTTGTAGTTTCTGTATTTTTAGGTGCATTAAAATGTTAATTGAAGTCTTTACCATATATTCTATAGAACATTATTTAATGATTAATGATTAAAATCTCGCTTTCGAAAACCGAATTCTTATGGAATGTTGTAGTCAGACTAGTTGTTGAAATGAAAGTTTGAGTAAAGTCTCTGAATTCGAAAGGAAACGCATTTATCGCGCTTTTAAGCATGCTTATTTTAATAATCGTGAAAGAGAGCTTTCGTATTATCTCTTCTGTGCTTTCGGTTCCAACATATTTTTAATTGATTGGAAATATAAATAGCGATATGACTGACACAACAAGACAATGTGATACGACACCTTAAACACGACACTGCCAAATAGCATGCGGTCTTCTACAAATATAGTTGGGTAGAATACTAATGTAATGAATAATGACTCTATATAAGTCAGTCTTCCATCGAAATTCAATAACCTAATAAATTTTATGACGTCTTGCTTTGAACAATGAGCCTTTCAAATACATTTGCACTTGGTCAATGCGTGGCAGTTGTTGATCAAGATCACCATATGTGTCTTTTTTAACAAGCCTTTACTGTGTCCCACTGCTGGGCAAAAGCCTCCCCATTTTGAGCCCACACATCTCTAGTCAGAGCTAGAGTGACCCACTCTGATTGGAACTTGTCCAGGTCGTCCCGTCATCTCCTTCTGGGCCTTCCTATGGGCCGGTTTCCATCTGTAGTTACCCATTCGGTGGCTATCTTTACCACCTGTACGGGTGCATTCGACACAGAAAACAATATCTTTTTCGGATATTTGTTGGATGGAATTTTATAATTATTTTTTGGTAAACACATCCTGGCCTAAGACATTGTGTGTGGGATCACTAACAATATTACATAAAATAGGAATAACATTGGTTTCAAATATTTGCATCAATATACCTACGGAAGGTAGGTAATTGAGAATGCATTTAGTAGGTAATGATAATGATTTTGCCCCCAATGGAATGAGAAGTTCAATGATGATATTATGTGTTAACGAACTTGTGTAATACGGAAATGAAGGCAAAACAAAATGAAGTCACGGTGTCCGATGACAGTGAAATGGCGCTAAAATTTAACGAGACGCGCCAAAAAGCTGCGCGCGAGTCGGTGGCCGGCGTACACCAGACGGGAATAGTCACTTCATGGCCCGGCCTGGCGCTCGTCCACGTCCGAAACACCCGGCCATTCCTTCCTGCAATTCTCTATCCTAGCAACCAACATTTAGGTCTCTTTTACCACGGAACCGCCGAACGCAGATAGGTCAGAAAAAGAGACGGATATACTGAGACGTCTGCTCCTTATGTAATTCTTGGTGAACTCAATACGTCACGGAGACTCTTCCGGAGGACGGAAGGACTGTGTCTCTCTATTAGCACAAATCGGTGGACGTAAGGGGAACAAGGTTAATATGACGTCGGAGGGATGTATTTATAGCCCGTTCTAATTGATCCATAACGTCTGTTTGGATTGTTTGATCCACTTCATCTGGATTCAATGACTCGCTGCCGATATGTGTGTTATGTTTATTTTATTTATTAGAGAATAATAAAGTCAGAATATAAATCACGTGGAATCGCGCCGGATTTGGAAGTAAAATGTTTAACAACATAACTGAAACTCAAATTGCGTCTGGTTAGTTGCTTCATTCGTAAATTCTGCAACGTTTTGTGTAGATGCAACTATATTATAGGTGCAGTTTGGGTACAGTATCTGACGAAACTACTACGTAGACTAGCATAGCAAGAAAGAGTAAATAACTGATAACAATACAAAGTGAAAAGAACAGGCCACCAGATAAACTATACGCAGCACTGACTCAGTGAAAATGATAACATTATTCCGTACCATCCATGCACTTTGTCCATTGTTTTATGCTGTTTAAGTGTAAGAACGATATCGATAGCATTCCTATTGCTTATCGAGCTAGTTTGATTCAGTGTGTCTAATAATTTCGTTCGTAACTTTTATTTCATGGATGTTTAATACGTTTGTGTAGCCAGGTTCCCGAGCCATGTGAATGTTATTTTATGTCGGTGAAATAATGAAAAGGTTGTAATACATTTGAATTATATGAGATTTAATCCTTTCAACGCAGAATTCCAGAAAATCATAATGCCAGAAACGCAAATAGACAACGATGATAAGTGAACCAGCATATCATAGGACAGGACAAAAATATTTGATATAAAACACCATTTAACAAATCTTTTCTAAGAGATAAGTACGTATATCCATGACAATCTAGAAGAACTTGATTCAAATTTCAAATGCAAGCAAACTCTTGAGATACGATGATGATGACGAGGTTTTCAAATCACTCTTTTTGGACAGAGTCCAAAACCGAGCAGACATTAGTCAGAGCCACAGGTGAATGTCCCTATGTTCCTCGCGATCTTACCATATTATTGGTCGAACAACTAAACTGGGAAGGCCCCAGGTCGTTCTTACCATTTCAGAAAAGATGTTATTGTCATTATTGGTCACCGCCACGATAATTTGCATATTCAAGTTCAAGTTGATGATTTCGCCGATCGAAAATAGAGGTTTAGCTTTGGGATTGATAGAGTTGGCAAAGTTATAGAAACTTATACCACATGGTCAATACTCAATATACACGATGAAATTAAACCGGTGACCAGGTACCAATTTTTCTAACTCAATAATTAATGACGGTCACGCTGAAGTCGTAATTACATGGAAACAAAACTTATTTTCTTATGATAACTTTTATTTTGAAAGCAAGTTTATCCTAAATTAAATTCCTTGTCACCAACTAATCTGTATCTGTGAAGCTTACAACTTCTTTTATAATTTATGGGCAATGACAATTTATGATTGACGTAGAAGTCGTTTGTAGGGTGACCATGTATCTAAGTGGTTATTAGTTTTAATTATGTTTTAACTGTTTATTAATTAAACAGTGAGGTACATTGCGTGAGACCACGCCTATTAAGTTTAACTTTAGCTAGATATTCATATTTTTCTACTCATGATCACCGATAACATCGCGTATTTTTATATAGCCTAAATGGTGTCCCACTGCTGGCCAAAGGCTTCACCGGTTCGAGTCCACACAACTCTAGAGCTAAAGCTTCGTCGGTCCATCCTGGCAGGAACTTATCCAGGTCATCCCTCCATCTCCTTCTGGGCCTTCCCCTACGCCGAATATCTTATTAGTATTATGTATTTTAAACCACAAGAACATCGTTTCGAGTTGATTCCCGAGTCACACCTGTAGGCTGTACATGCTTACATGACAACTCAGTTTTGCAAATCTTAGAAAAGTTCAGCATTCATCACAAAAATATTAAATAATAATGTTGTAATTTTGTATGGATGTAGCCCAAAATAAACAATTTCAGTTCACAATTGGTATGATAGAACACAGGCAAAAATCGTGTAAAATCGATTTGAAACGTTATAAATGGTGATTTATATTATATGTAATTTCGTTCAACAAGTTGATAATTGCAAAACTATTGTAAAAGGCGCACTTTAATATTTGAGATCGTGAACGTCAAATATTTCGCAGGAGTTACTGGCACGGGGCGTAATGAAACGGTCACGAGAGACCAGTGGACTAAAAAGGAGATGTGGCGAAAAACACGTTAGCGGACCTGTGCTAAACATTTCACAGTTGGGAAACTATGTCTCTAGTTGGGTATGAAATTCGAAGGAAGGATTTATGGTCCATGTCTGAATATAAAATAAATTAATAGGTTCTTTAAACAGTCGCCAATTGAAAACTATACTATATTTAAAATCTACATATGACATAATTAATTGAAAAGTAGTTAATATCGAAAGTATCCAAAAAATCAACGGTCAAGTGCGAGCAGGACTCGCGAACCAAGGGTTCCGATCACATTTGGAGAGCATAACTGTATAATTAGGTTTCCACATAAAAAACTAAAGTATGATGTCATCCATGAACCGAATTGCATATTTTTGCAGAATGACCGAAATTTGTAGTTTTTAGATTTTTCCCATTACTTTATACTTTATTGCACAGAAAACATAAAACAGACACTTAATATTGGAAAAAACAAACTCAAACTCAAACTCAAAACGTTTATGTACAAAGGCGAGCTTATCTTACTTGTGCTGTTATAAATTGCTTCGTGCCAAATTTCATGATTGTAGGACAACGGGAAGTACCCTGTAGGTCTTGAGTCCATTGCGATTACATATGAAAATCCAACATTTTTACAGCATAAACGGTCGTAGCGTTCGATTGCGTTGACCTAGAAGATTGATTCTTTCACAGTTCAATGCGACCACAGACCTGAGCAATTGATATAAATTTCAGCATGATACATCCACGCGTTCTAGATATTAAAGGTCTTGACACATGGACGGACAGACGGACGGCCAGACGGACGGACAACAAAGTGATCCTATAAGGGTTCCTTTTTTTCCTTTTAAGGATCGGAACCCTAATTAATCCGAGTGATCTACCGAATTTTAAGACTTATTCGTCGACTATCATGCAGGGCTACAAACATGTAAGTCTACTAAAGACATCATTATAACATCCTTAACGTAACTTAAGTAGAGTAATTTTAAATCCTAAGATGAGAGTTAAGACTACATTGTAATTATGCTATGCTAAATTTGTTACACGTTTATGTTTGTTTATTTCCTAAAAAAGTTACAATATTCTACTACTTAGCTTACACTAGGAAAGGTTGTTCATATTGACATACAAGTTTTAAACCTGAGTTTAAGTAGACACTTGGGTCTTACCACAAAAAAATAAACTCCCTTTCAACACCTGTTTAAAATCCAAAATGTATGGGAATTGACGTTTTTTTTGAGGTTAAACAACGTTTAATCTTTTTTGTGGTAACAGGGTTTGACTTTGGAGTCCGAACTAGTGTTACCACTGTAACACGTGACATCTGATGGGGATGCGTCATTTAATAGCTAAGACAAGAAGGTGCTGCACGTGCATGTTTAGCCTTAGAATTAATTTCTCAAAGCATTGAAACAATGAATGAAAAAAAAACAATTAGCTCAGTCAAAATAAGAGACCCTACACTAAAATATTAAAGAGAAATCTGAAGGGGAAATTGAAAGTCAGGCCCGGAGTGGATGCCGTAGGAAAGAAAAGGTTGAGATCCAGCTGAGACATTAGGGGATACCAAAATATGTAAATTGAATTGAGTCGATTGTCAAACATGTTGAAGAAGAAATAGGAGAAGAGTAAATACAATATGCTAAGATCTAAGAGAGACCGACGAACTAGCACGAGGTAAGTAAATAACTCACTGTAATTTTAGGGTAATACACGGTGGCAACCTTGAAAAGAACTGAAGAGACTCATCATTCAGAACGTCAGGTGAATCTTATCTGATAGCGGACAAGGAAAACTTACTGACGGATGACTGACAAACAGTCTTGTACTATAACAATATGTGTGGAGACTGCCACACCGTTTAACAATAGTACATTAGTCACTAACGTCATAACGTTGAACACCCATAATGTAGTAAGTTTATAACAATCATGGCACTCTTTAAGGTTTTAACATGTCCCAATAGTTACAGTGTAAAAGATGAAAAATTTACGTAATACATGCGTAATACATTGTACAAGAACATTTGCTTTCTGAGAAACGGTTAGGAAAAGAGGGTTCCTAAGAACTAGCAAGCACTGCTGCAATATATTGACAACTGCAAATTGAAAGTTTTTATGTGGACTTGTGAAACTTAAATGACTATTTAATCGTAGTCTTCTACCTAGCGCATCTGATGAACACGTTCAGAAAGTAATTTATTCTGTGAATGGTAAAAAAGTCACCTGGCTGACACACCTAGTTTACTGTGAGTTTTCCAACAGGTTCTGGCGCGGATAAACGTTTCAACACCTAAGCTTGCGCTTACCTGAAAAGAAAAAAATAAAATTAAGCAGGCCACACAGTGCAAGAAAAAAGGTACCTATAAATACATTTCTTCAGTGAATTCAGATTACCGTTTCCTGTAGAGACACGTGTTTATAGGTTGCGTCTCTGCATTCCGATCAGATAGGTAATTTTTGGATTTGATAGTTTACAGTGGTCGTTTATTTTACAGAGAGAGCATGTCTGTCGGAATCTCTACTCTGCCTACCCCAAGGGATAGTAACCCTTGGAATACTTAACGATTGCAATGGAATTTCTCGAAACGTCACGAAAGATTTCCGCAAACAAGCGAGTGTAGTGACGTGTGTAAAGTGGCGGGTCCCTCGGGCCGAGAGAAAGTACAAGTAAGCGAGATGAGAGAAGAAAGTGCGTTGCCGCAAAAACACTACGCCGGGTCCGATTGGAATTCAGCACAACGCATGTGCGGAAGCCGAGAGACGAATGCAAGTATAGTGTAGTTTGATTTTAAGGAAATGGGAAATATCATTCTGATCAGCCTTCGTAATTCATTATGCAACTAAGTCGGTCCGATCAACTTTATTTGGGCTGAGTTTGGGTAGAGTATGGAAGAGCGAGGAATTATGTTGGTCTGGTCGAATTGAAATCAGTGGAATAGATTACGGTACGGTGAGACCGCGAGTTGATAAAGAATGACTAACATCATCAAATTGTTGTTAGGGCAAGTCTACATTGGTCAAGGACAGTGGACAGTGGCGATATTATATGAAAGCCAAGTTGACTCGCCACTGTCTGATCGGTTTACACCACTGTACTGTCCACTGTCCACGGTCCACTGTCTACTGTCCTTGACCAATGTAAACAGCCCATTAGAGACAATGCAGTTAGATGGACAAATGAAACAGGAACTTCAGATTCATTGAAAGCATTTGATAGTGTCTCATAGCCAACGCTAATTTAATTTGAACAAAATAAATAAATAAATAAACGCTTGAATCTCTGTTAACATTCTGTTGATAAAACTATTCAATGGATTTTTTGTGGAAATGGTAACCAGGTTAGCAAACACGCCTGGGAATTGACGACAAAATTGGTTTTGATGAAAAAAGTTCGTTCGAAATATGTACTTATCGTAGCAAACGTGATGCCATTGTGGTGGGTGTAGAAAGGAAAGGTAAAAGGTAAGTACGAGTACATACTAAAGTTAAGATTTCCAAGGTAAAAAAAGTTTATGAAAGACGTGATCTTAGAATAACTGAATAGGAATGAAACCTACATATCTCAGCAGCTACAGGCAGCGATAGGCTAGCTAGACTTTTGACACTGGAGTATTGAATAACTGGCTAAACTCTGCCATTCCGTGTAGGAAAGGAAAGGACTTGTCGCTTCATATGTGTGGGCTCTGTACAGTATAGAGATAGGTATACAATTGGACAGTGACCGTCGGGAAAGCGGACCAGTTGGCAATCAGCTCAGGAAGAGAAGCGGAGCGAACGACACCACTCTACTATTTATTTCTGTCTTCACCGCGACCTATTAATTCGAAATATTTATCTTTCATTTCAGAGAATGATGACGTTTTGTGTATTTTCAATATTAAGCCAATGGGGAAGAGACGGTAACAAACGCCAAGTACGCTTCCTCTGGGTTGTGCAATTGTGCTAACGACGGGCAACAAATAAAGACGCCCAGATTCGCAAAAGAGAGAACCCGTCAACATAAAGAAAATTCTATACAAAGACGAGACAGTGGTGAAATAAACCTAAGTTGCTAAAAAAGTAACTGTGATGTATCACAGAAAAGTAAATTAAGGTACGTACGGAACGTTTCTATTGAAAAGCTAAGAATGGTAGCAGACCGCAAACAGTGGAAAGATTTGGAGGAGGCTTAAAATGTCGTAAGACACAGCGAGAGAAGAGATATTTTACAAGAAAAGCATGTCAAAATTTTGTTAACCTTCGAAAATAAAAGAAAATTATTATTCTATTGGAAGTATCTTAACCCATGGAGTAATAAACCTTGAAAATGACACTGATAATGTTGATGACGTTGACGCGAGATAAATCGTCAAACATCTCTTTTATCTTTCCCACAACCGGAATACTACCTACATAAATACTTACCGTTTTATAGACTTTGGTGTATAGGTAGTAAAGAAGACATGGCAATAGAATTCTAATATGTTTAATCGAAACTTCATACTTTCACTCACCGTTAAACATAAAATAAATACATAGCCTCTTCGTATTGTAATTAGTAAAGTTAATGGTTTGCAATGGTTAATAGTTTATTGATTAAAACTTAAGATATTACTTCAAACTATGTGTAGGTTAAGCAATCTAGTTAGACGAAAGTGCTCACTACCTAGTACCTACAGGTGGGCGATGCGTGGTGGCAAATGATAGAATCGCACCCAGACCCTTCCTTAGTTGTAATAAAGCACAATATTGCATGTCAACCTTGTGAGGTCTGAGACCTACCTACCACGTGGGTGCACAAGGCCAGTTTTGCAATAATAAAACCACGATATGGAAATATCAAGAGTTGGCGAAATTGGACTTTATGTGATGTCAGCGGTCGAAGACCCTATCTCTCGGAATTCTATATTTGGCCAGCTAGGCCAAATATAGAATGCATGGGGCAATGACGTTAGCAAAATTGATGAAACGGGACACCAACCTGAACGATTTGTCGGATAGACCTACTTATGTATTATTTATCATTTAACGCCCATCTTCAATAACTTTTATCTATTCACTTAACTAGAGTTAAATTTGACAGTTGCGCTATGGAACATAATATGTCAAACGTGCGTGACTCTATCTATCTGCAGATTGACGATAGATAGGTTATTAAAATCTGACGTAAATGAGCATCGGCAAGTAGATTTCGATGAAACCAAACCAAACATCGATTAGTGAAGGCTTCGAAGAAATAAGGCATTGTCCACTGAGATTGCAATCGTCACTGAGAAATCAATGGTGTTCAATGAATTAAAATCCATCAAATGCCTTAAGAGTCACATAGAGAACCCAATCAATCAACAATATAAAATAAACTGAAAATTCTAATAATTTGTGTAAGCGACACACCGACAAACATTTCAATTTTAATTATTATACAAAAAATATATATTTTAATGAGCTGTGTTAACATTTCATTTCATACGATGTGAATAAATGATGATGTGATGATGATAATGACATCACAAACAGATTCCAACTATGAATGGAAGCGTGTAGTAGCGTTAATTGACCTAAACATCTATAGTACAATAAAATTGGGTCAGTTATACGCTTTCATTGTTTCGTACACCTGATAATAATATGCGTAGTTCTATGCACAACCGTAGCTCAAAGTTTGATGGGTTCTCAAAATTATGCTGTCACTAACGCTCGGGAAATGACATAAGGAAACTGTCAGTAAGTTGTTTGAGTAGAAGTCTGTGGATTTGGCCATATCTTTATAAATCTTTAAACCAAGTCTAGTACTGCTAACGACCCTTTGCAAATCTCTACAGCTAATTGACAAATAAATGAAATAATGAATAGAAACTAAATGAACACCGTCCAAGAACTATACCATTTAGCGGTGTTAAATGAGACGGTCCTAAGTGGCAGCAATCTTCCGAGAAATTAATCCTGCGTAAGTGTAATTTCATACTTACAGTAGAAAGCTCGAGACTTTGACTAGCCCTTTCTCCAGTCGACTAGTCAAAGAATACGACTATTGTCGACATACGAAACGACTAAGGAAAAGGAAACGAAGCGATAATAAGATTTGACAGAAACACGTCCTGTTAACATGCTGTTTGAACGCTAAACAGCGATATTACCATACTGCATTTGTTTAGTTTAGCCATTGGCAGTCAACACACAACCGGGTCATAGAAAGTATCATCTTGACAATGCCTAAGTTAAATGACCATGCGGCGAATGGTCGTGGATTTGCATAAACGCTTGTAAAGTTGTAACAATATTATGTGGGATCAGGTTTCCACTTTCTATGTGGGTGATGGATCGTTGTGTTCCGTCCTACACCGGCTGACGTCTCCGTCTTTTATCAGTTTTGGCCAAATATCTAAGGTCTCAAAGATGGAAACCAATTTATCGCCATTTCGATTGAACATTGACATTACTTAAAATACCTATCTATGGAATGTCAATTCTATCTATTTATTTTGAAATTATTTTCCGTGTGTTTTAGTTGAAAGACCAGAAAATATCAACAAAAGCTGTTCACTTTTTATGGTAGAAGAATCGTCACGGTCATTCGAGTTTTCCCATGACAAGTTAACAGTTACTGCAACTGTTCAAGAATAGTACCTACTCTATGGATGATACTATTGTATGGAAGAAGATATAGTACTGGTGTCGGAATTTCGGAAAAGTATGCTTTAGGAAAGAGCAGAAAATGTCATCCAAAACATTTTCTTGACTGCAAAATCTGTTAAGAATATGACGCTCTCATATAATTGTCCTTCTGCATATCATACATCCATTCATTGGATATGCTTATCCGTGGATTTCTTTCGATCTATCTATCCATCGTCCTGCATTATTATTACGTAGACCTATTCATTACGCCTTTATTGCGGATAGCACTAACCTCACCCAGGTGCACAAGTCTTGGAGATGTCATCCGACTATTGGGCGGGTGGTGTTCCTCTATGTCTCTCGGTATCTAGACCAAAATCTAAAAACCATATGTTTTAACGGTTTAAAAACGATACGACACACGTTTCCGTCGGCAACGATATAAAGTTTTAACCCCATACCCATACACGCTACGAAAATAACCTCAGCAGTAATAATAAACATTCATACACATGCACATGCACAAGTTGAGATTTAGAACTAGTTATTTCGGTTCGTGCTCTAGGACACGCTGACGGAGACGGACAGACGGACAGCGGAGCCTTAGTAATAGGGTCCCGTTTGGCACCCTTCGGGTACGGTACCTACCCTAGAAAACGACCATCATAAGGATTTTTAGTTGCTGTATGCTTTGGTATGCAATTAAATACCAAATCAATCAAATCAAAACTTAAACCTACTATCCCGTATGAATGTAGCCTGCATCAAACAACATCGACCGAGACGTGTGCGCAGGCCCACCGATCGCCGGCCTTACGAAATGGCCAGTTCACTGAACCTAACCTTAGGTTATGGATAAACCTGTAATTTGTTGGTATTGAGTCGGCACTCGACACGACGGCACACATTAATTTATGACAGGTCATGCCCCTATCAGAGTGGAAAAAAATGTGTATAATTAGGTATTATTTTTATTGTTTTATGCAAAGAGGTCTTTATTTCTATTTAATTAAGCTCTTCATTGTACTGATTTTGGCCTGCTTAGTAGTATGAAAACAAAGTTATATCCTCCTACAGATAGGTTACCTATCTTGGGTACCTACCTACCTATCATAGGCATATAACCTACCTACTCAAGTTATAACCGAATGGGTTTAGTTTAGATTTGTAGTTTCATCGTGAGGCCACAACAAATTAAAGTCTTCACAACTTCATGGGCGTGAACTGTCAAAACGGGCCTTTTATTTTGTGAAGACTTTTTGGTAATATTGGTAATTGGTGATATTGAAAAATGAAATAATAATATGGACTGAAGGGAGACTGCCAGGATCCGATAGAGTTGAGTAGGCTCATATAATAATAAATAGGTAGGTAAGTAATAAAAATATTTGATTGCTTGCACATTCATTGTATACCTAGGTATTTTTCCTTGCCCTAAATTTTTGGGTAAATCAATGTTTGTGATTAGAGATGGGCAAAAGACTCAGTATTTATCCAAGCATGGATAAAAAGCCGTAAAATGCCGTTTATACTGAGTATTTATCCGAAATCGAGGCATTTTATTTTTTACTTTATGAAGTCTTGTTTTTATACAAGATCGTGGAGTACTTGATAATTATGAAGTAAAGGGTGTTATGGGAGCGATTTAACACGCTTTTATTAGCTTCACTTGTATGTCTGTATGTTTGTATGTTTGCATGTTTGTATGTAACGGAATCTTCGAACGCTCTTTTGATCCACTTCCCGTGATCCGATTGAGCTGAAATTTTGCTTACGTATGTAAGTTATATGACAATGCAATATTTTTTGACTGATAGCTGATCTGACGATGGAGACGGAAGGAGGCCAAGGGAACTCAGTTGCCAAAAGACGCAACCCTATCATGTGTGGGCTCATTTGATTCGTCTTGACGAGTACTTTGATCCCGCATGGGGTCCAGGGTCTGATGTTGGAACCCGAAGATGGAGCCGGAAGTTAGCCAAGGGAACTATGTTACTAAACGATGCAACCCTATCGAGTTTGGGCTCATATGATTCGTTTTGACGAGTACTTTGGTCCCGAATGAACTCCAGGGTCTGATGATGGAGCCGGAAGGTGGCCAAGGGAACTCAGTTAACAAACGACCCAACCCTATCGAGTTAAGGCTCATTTGATCCCTCTTGACGAGTACTTTGGTTCCGAATGAGATCCAGGGTCCGATGATGGAGCCGGAAGGAGGCCAAGGGAACTCCATTACTAAAAGACGCAACCCTATAATGTGTGGGCTCATTTGATTCGTCTTAACAAGTACTTTGGTCCCGAATGAGATCCTAGGTCTGATGATGGAGCTGGAAGGTGGCCAAGGGAACTCTCTCTCTATATCTATCTCTCTCTCTATCTCTATCTCTATCTCTCTTTTACTTTTTCTCTCTTAGTCTATCTCTATCTCTATCGCTATCGCTATCTCCATCTATATCGCTATCTCCATCTATATCTATATCTATATCTCTATCTCTATCTCTATCTCTCTCTATATCTCTCTCTATCTCTATCTCTCTTTCTCTCTCTCTATCTCTCTTTTTTCTTTTCTGTCTTTCTCTTTTTCTCTCTTTCTCACTCTCTCTATGTCTCTCTCTCTATCTCTATCTTTCTCTCTATATATCTCTCTCTATCTCTATCGCTATCTCTATCTCTCTCTCTCTCTCCCCCTCCCTCCCTCTCACTCTCCCCCTCCCTCCCTCCCTCCCTCACTCCCTCACTCCCTCCCTCCCTCCCTCCCAATTGTAAATGAAAACAGGCCTAAAGTAGTTTATTACTCCGTGAATGTCTCAAGACTCGATTCACAGCGATGCACTCTTGAGTAAGGTTTCAGAAAAAAGGAGATGCTTGAGAGTGAAACTTAAATTTGAGTCGGATTTACGTAATTTCAGCTTGAGACTGATCTTGAGATTCGTTCTGGAATACGACCCTTTATCAATCCAAGCTATTTTATGATATTAACTAGAGTAAAATGTTTATAGCCTCGATTTTGGCTAAAAACTCAGTGTAAATGATAAAAACTCAGTAAATACTCAATTTTGCTAAAAACTCAGTAAAATACCAAATGCTTTTTACCCAGACCGCCCATCTCTATTTGTGATAAATAATTATAAATGTCTCTTTACATTATACAAAAGAAATAAATACAGAAACTTTATTTCCGGAACAACAGTTTGCGAGATAACAAATTACTGTTGGGATCCACACTAGGTCTAACCTGTATCATGGGCCCCAGCTTGGTGATTGGCGGTAATGTTTATTTGAGCAAACACAATTTACTTAGTATATTTCATGGCATTATTCAAGACCTAGAGATAAATTGAGTTAATTTAGTGTTAGTTGTAACATGTAGTTTAGATATTTATATGGTAAGTTGTAATATCAGGGACAGAAAGGACATTTACCATCATCATCATCATTGGCCTTATCACATTCATATTCTTTACTTACATTAAATGTGATGCATTATTGGAGGTTACCTTGTTAGTACCTGATAAACCCGTTACCTAAAGATAAATGATGAGTAGATATGCAAGACTATTTTATAAACTACTTATACAATATTGTAGCTAATAACATCACCAAGCTACCAAAATCTATGTGAAAATATGTGACATAGATTTGAGACATAATAATTGAAACAAAAAGCAAACTTTAGAAAAAACCGACTTCCACAAACCCTATTTGATTAGATTGAGTTTTATACAAACTGTAACCCCTTATCCCCCTCCCCCCTTTGGGGACTTAATTTTGTCAAATCCCATCTCAGTGCTACCCCACACTACTAAGGAACCACTGTACAAACTTTCATGGCTCTAGGTTCACCGGTTTAGGCTATGCGTTGCCTGCCCATCAGCCACACATTGTATTTGTACCTAGTTTTGAGCAGTTCTGGTGGCCATATGTGGTCTTCATCAGCTGTTCCGCATCACAATATTATGCTTACCATGTGCATTTGAACGAGTTATTATGAAAAACACAAAAATCACTATAGGTCTGCCTATAATATTTGAAGAGTTCACTCGATTTCTCCAGGATCACATCATCAGATCCTGACCTCCTATCAATGGGAAGGTAAACACTTTCAAACAAAAAAATTATTTTTCCAAATCGGTCCATCCGTCTAGGCGCTATCGAGGCACATACATAAAAATAAATAAAAATAAAACATCCGGACGAATTGTAAACCTCCTCTTTTGGGAAGTCGGTTAAAAATAGAGTAGAATATGTTATTTTTGCAAAAGTAGCACAGACATTCAGTTGTCTCTACAGGAATACTGTCTCTCTGTGACCAGTGTTATTTATAAATTAGCTCGCCAGTTCTACTGTAGCTATGTCCAATCCAACCAAGTCTCTTAGTGCAAATATAACATCAATGGGCTACATTGCGCCGCGGTAGCCACAAACATGCAATATCTGCAACTTCAAAGCTGACAATGATTGATCCAAAATTATCTAGACTTGAGAGCAAACTAAAAATAGGCTCGCTAGGACCCTGGAAGTGATAAGCAGTGTTGGGCGGAGATAAGACTTAGAGCTCACGGGACTACGTATTATCGCAAGAAAGTAAACAAAATAGGCAGAGGCAGGCTAAGCAAGTTGTATATTCATCTCGCATAGAGCAACAGGTGAACAGATTTAGCACAACTGCCGGCTGCGCCGACCCACCAAAGGGCAGGAGACCAGACAGGTGGCTAGCTAAACCTGTTGGTGGACCAACTTTCACGTCATAGGTATCTCCGGTTATCGAGAGAAAAATAGCTTCTTCGTCGGAAGTACGGAAAACTTTCAAATAATGTTTGAAACAATAAATACCTTTTCCTTCGCACGTCCAGCATGTTTTTGCACTGTTTTCGTAAATAACGCACCTTTACTTTCAGCCATTTCTATCACTTTTTCATTACCGACCGAGAATTTCTCGAAACACTCAGCACTGCAAGCCAGATTTGGTTGCAGCTGTGCTGTCACACGTCAAATGCGTCTAATCGTGATGGGCGCCTCTAGCGGACTGAAGAGGAATCACGAGCTTAGTGTACACAGCGCTTCCTAGATGGCGCTCTTTCATCATCATAGTCACAAAATATTATCGATAGATGGCGTTAACTACTAGTAGTTTTAGTGTTATTTACTAGATGGCGCTATAAAAAGCTGCTTCCAAACGATAAAATAAAATAATTCAAAATCATTATTTTCTGTAGATATTTACAAAATAAATATACTTAGAATTAGAACACGTAATAGGCGATTTTCTGACTGCAGAAAATAGTTCTGAATGCTGCAAACAGATAGCTTTGTATCAACATGGGGTTGGTTTTATATCTTTCATCATTACAAAAAGATGTTTAGTGGATAGCAGGATGCGGTGGTTACTTTCCTCACCAAAGTGCATTTCTTTTTATGAGAAAATGCGTAGTTTTCCGGAAAATTAAGTTAATATTTCCAAAATATTTGTCACCAAAACGCAAAAATTGGCTTTTTCATACGTCGAAGAGACCATACAAAAGTTAAATTTGCATAAATTGTCAATAATATTGTCAGAAATTACGTTTCGAAAATTTGACAATATTTATTTTTGATTTCCAGAAAAACTACGCATTTCCTCGCAGAAAAAAGCCCTTTGGAATTAAAAGTGACTGCTTGCTAGCTATCCATTAAACACCTTTTAATAAGTAATCAAATTAAGGATGAACGATATCAAAGCCAAACCCATGTCTCGCCTACGACATCTAGTGACGAAATTGGAACTACTCAAGTTTTTTTAAATCGTCCTGGTTGGACCACTGTGTGGCATGTGGGAGAATCGTCTATCGATTCTGCGATTATTTTACCGTGTCACGTTGGTACCTGCAGAAAAGTATAAAACAGCTGTCTTTTGTTGTGTTTTGATTTGAATTTTTCACTTTTCAAGAATTCAATTCAAATATTTTATCAATCTTACGGGCATATTACTTGACTTTTCCTGTTTTCCTTTCAGCTCTAATTTTATTTTGCTACATCCTATTTCCATCAATGGTACATACATACAACAATATTATCTATTTCTTGAACCAGTTGTGTGTGCTTGTGCATCACAAAGACAAACGATATTTTTGTTTGCCTTCCAGGAACCCAAAACGGAATTGCAGAGGAATGCCATCGCGGCCGTTCGTCGGGCTGAGCTGGAGTCCTTCCAGCGAGCCTTGGACATCCAGTGGCTGGACAGTCGCATGGACGATGGCGGGATGAACCGATGTTTGGCGCTCATTCAGAGAGAAGCCGAAATGGAGAAAGACTTTCAGGAGGTAGGAAGGTGCCAGTCAATAGGCACTATGAAACAAACATGGCGTCACGCCTTCCCGAATCAACTTTTTTCGTACAGTATATTGTGCCATCGTGCGACATCACAAACATGTAAATATCGAAGACCTGGGCCTCAATTCTCGCGCATGCGATATACGATATCTACACCTATATCAAGTGATTTAGTATGGGAATCTGTCAATATTGGTCTCAATATCCGTATATCGAAGGCGCGAGAATCAACCCGCTGGGTTTTGACAGAGTGTCAATAAGGTGGCGGAACCCGTTTCCTCCATAGTCGGGATTCGAAACCGGGACCTCTTGCTTGGGAAGCACAGGCTCAACTGTGACACCACTGAGGTTGTCCCCCATTTGTGCCAACATTTAGCCAGTAAAGTCATACCATCAAACTGTGATCGTAACCGGCTTCCCAAAGGAGGAGGTTGACAATTGGTTGGGATGTTTTATTTTTTTTATTTTTTATGTATGTGCCCGATTGCGCCTAGATGGATGGACCGATTTGGAAAATTGATTTTTTGTTTGAAAGGGTTACCTTCCCATTGGTACCATGGTTCACCAGTCAGGATCTGATGGTGGGATCCTGGAGAAATCGAGGGAACTCTTCAAATATAACTCTTCAAATCAAGGCAGACAGTGATTTTTGTGTTTTTAGTAATAACTTGTGCATTTACTCACGGTAAGCATAATATTGTGATGCAAAACTGATGATGAAGACCACAAATAACCACCAGTACATTCACTGCTCAGTACTAGAAATAAATACAATGTACTATGTGTGGCTGACGGGCAACGCATAGCCTAAACCGGTGGACCTAGAGACATGAAACTTTGTACAGGGGTTCCTTATGTAGCACTGAGATGGGATTTAACGAAATTAATTCCCCAAGAGGGAGAAATAGGGGGTTACAGTTTGTATTAAACTCAATCTAATCAAATAGGGTTTGTGGAAGTCAGTTTTCTCTTAAGTTTACTTTTTTTTCAATTTGTATATTGTTCCCTTCCCAAAAAGTGTAGCCAGAGTAGGAAGAAATTGCAAAGATAACAGAACAATCTTCAGGATAATTATCATAGGGATTGGGGATGGTTGGTTACAGGTTACTGGTCCATTCGGATTAGCACTATTGTAAAGAAGCCTATCCTAGTCAAGGCTGAGCTTGAGATGCTGGCAATTTTAATGTCTAACTATAGAAGTTATAGTTATCGCGGGCTTGGTTTCCGCAACACCACGACTGTAATTTGCGCCTATTTTGCGTGATGCGGGTAGGGTGCACTACTCCTGCCAACCCAGCTCCTGTAGGCAGACCCTTGACGTTGCCGACGACTTCCTGGAGCGACCCCGGTGATGCGAGGTGTGTTGCCCGGTAGGTGGCCACACCAGAACATTCCAGTAGGACGTGGGTGGCTGTCTCATCCATTTCCATGCAGGCTCTGCACAGGGGACTGTCTGTAATACCTAGGGTAAATAAGTGTTTGTTTAGTAGAGCATGTCCAGTAATCGCTCCGGTTACCAAGCGGAGCTGCGACCTCTTTAGCTTAAGAAGCTTACGCGACAATCCGGGTCAGATCATCGGGAGGGCTTGTCTGGACTGCCTGCAGGTATCCAGGTTTGACCAGTAGAGTTGGTGTGTTACCTTTGTATGCTGTCGCAGGGTTTTCCTTAACCAGCTGAATGGCAGTGGTATGATGGGTTCTGGTCCCTCTACCTTCTGTTCAGAACCCAACCTTGCCGGTGCGTCGGCTGCTTCATTGCCGCGTGAGCCGTTGTGTCCTTTTATCCACTGTAGGGTAACGGTGGTGGTGTGGTTACAAACCTCTGACAGGGCTCGGTGACACTCGTAAATAAGCCCTGAGGTGATGGTGTTGCTGTCTAGGGCTTGCAGAACTGACTTGCTGTCGGATAGTATTCGGATGGGAAAGTCCTTTACCTTCCTTTCAGCAATTCCTGTAGTGGCCATAATTATGCCCATACACTCGGCTTGGAGACGGTGTTGTGGGCTCCCAATGACGTTGATTTCCTCATGTTCAGGTCCTACGAGAATGCCCCAGCGCCTGTACCTGAGTTTGTTTTAGAACCGTCCGTGAAGATCCTTAGTTCTTTCTGGTTGAATCCCTTCCCTTGTCTAACTAACCTTGACATTACATTATACCTAACCTTGTTCATTAATAAAATAAAATCTAACTAACCTTGTTCATTAATAAAATAAAAAATAATAATAAAAAATAAAAATAAAATTACACCACCAAATCTACTTCTTGCAGCGAACGGACCACGCAGCAATAGTCAATGAGCGTGCCCGCAAAGAGACAATTCTCGGCCTGGAAGTCGGCAAGATCCGCCGGCAGGAGTCCCTTGAGTTGCTCCGCAGATACTACCTTCGCGAGCGAGACCCAAGCCTCAGGGAACTGATGAAGAAGCTCCAGGCCGGATATGTACGCAGAGACCAGCAACTGCAGATATTGCATAATGAGTACAAGCGGGAGCAGGAAAAGGTGAGATTGCCTATTATAATGGATATTAACTGATTACAGCATGGGTAAATGATATTACCAATATGGTCGGGAAAACGGGGATTTGATTGAAAAAGGAGAAGGCTTATACCCAGTAGTAGGTGGAGAAAAACTGATGACGGTGAACTAATTCAACAGAATGTGACCTAAATCTCATAAAACTATGGTGTATATACTGTGGGATCTTTAAAGGTTTTGCACCAAGTTTCTTTCATTGGCTCTGAGCGAGTTATCACCTGTTTTTCACCCCACCTAACCCTTTTTGAAAGAGAGGTCATAGCAAAGAAAATTGGCGTGGCAATGATGCTACAGCCTGAGTGTATGTGTGCGTCAGGAGGCCTAATGTAAACGGTGGGTTCCCTGACTTGGATGATGATGATGATGAACTGGGCATTTCCCGAAGTAGACAGCTTCCGAGAAAGAAATGGACGTTTTGAGAAATGGACTTAACGCGAAATAGGCGTGTCTTCGTCTAGCGGACCAAATTCTCCAGCACATTTGGATTGGCACTTTAGCCTCCCAGAGAAGACTTCTCTTATCTCGTCAATCTTAAGCAGTCTTGCAGCAGACTTTTGATAGCCCCTAAATGGTAAATACAACGCAGCCATGTTGATTGGGAACCTGGCTGACAGGCAAACTTGCCGTGTTGTACTTAAATGGCATACCTATGAAACTCTATTAGTGTCTATCAAACTGGTGCAAGTCACATTTAACAATTCTTTAAATTCCTTACCATTGATCTCACTCATTGAGCCCATTCATTCAGCAATGGTGGGCACAGTTGTGCCTCTGCCAACCCGTATGGGAAAAGACGCTATGTTATGATAATGTTATGATCTCATCCAAAACTCCATTCAAGAACGAAGACCAATACGCCAGCCGCGTCCTCTGCGACGCTCTCTACAACGAATCCAATGAGGCAGATCGCTTGGCGCAAATCAAACACGAGTCCACCTCCAGCCTTCGCCGCGAGCTGCAGCAGCAGCTGGTGAACCGGGAGCAGGCGCGACAGTGCGAGTTCGAGGATATGCTCATTGAGAAGAAGATGCTTGATGATATCAATAAGACCATCTATGATGAGGACATGAGGTACGACTTTGGCTGTCTTTTAGGGGATTTGTTTCCTTTCAGGGCCCACCTACATAGCGGTTTTGCTTTGACACCTGTCACCTAGCCTCAGTTTAATGGTCTTCTAGGCTACCAGGGGACCTCCTAAATAGGGTGGCCTCCGAAACGATCGCTACACATTATTGGACATGAGGTATGGCCGATTTCGCCAACAAACCCTCTGTTGAGGAAACTTGTGTTTCCTTACTCCTTAAATGCAAGAGGCTGGACTCTACTATCGCTAGACTGCTAAGAGCTAAGTGTCCAGTAAAGTATGGCGGTTCCCTGAGTTTCACGATACAAATTTTTAATTTAAGTAACTGAAACAAATGACTATCCTATGAGATTCTCGCGATTAAATAAGTTATAATGACAACTTAATTTTAATAATAGTTTCGTGAAACTCAGGGTTAGTCTTACTCCTCCACCTGATTTACCCTCTCAACCTAACTCAGGAGATTGCTGTCAAAAATTGCATTCAAATTGAATAACAACAACAAACAAGAAGACTTTTATACTTACACCACTAGATAAAATAAGAGAGAAAACTGAGAATAAATGAATTGTGGACTGGGATGGTGGAAGAAGATTAACACTTATTTTCTGAAGAAAGCTCTCGCAGCTGCGGCCACAACAGCTACCACCGCCCCTGCTTGAGCCCACTCAGCCTAAGCAGTGATTTATGTGGAAATATTGTTGTGTTTTAACTTTGATTTTTGTAGGAGAGACACATAAGTATGAGAGTAGATAAAGTAGTGTATGAAACTGCACATAACTAGGTATTATAACTCTCATGGGATACTATTAAAAACCTTGCCTACGGCGCGGTTTTTAAACACCCACTCGTGTTTTAATATCCCTCATTATGCAACAGTTTCATAAACTACTATTAACATACTTCAGGGTGAGCGGCCCCGTCAGGAGACCGTATAATTGAAGTGATACACACAAGCTTGCTTGATGACGACTGATATATTATTCCGCTACCTACATAATATGGAACATCTTTTCCCTTATAAATACAAGAAAATAAACATTTTCTCTCTTTCGCAACACTTTGAGAAGGCCTCCACGTAAGACGAAGTCAAAAAGTTGTCAAGCATCGTTTGCTTGCTTCTAAATATCTAAACTGTGATAATGTTAAGATGACCTATCATGCTGACTCTACCTAAACCTCCTATCATGACCATTCATAGTGAACCACGTGGCTATCCTTTGAATTTTCGTGCCAGTGACCAGGTAGTTACCATATAGTCATAAACGGGTGCTCCTAGACGGGCCATATTTTCACTGCAATATGTGGCCGGCAACTATTGGTGTATTTTTCTAACATGTGAGTAAGAGATGGACACCAATAGTTGCCGGCTACATATTGCAGCAAAACCTGGCCCGTTTAGGAGCACCATAGGCCAACATCCATTCTCTTTACACCAGGGAGCTGGAACAGAAGCGGCGACTGCAAGAGCAGACGAAGCGGGAAATGGTCACGTTCCAGCAGGCCAAAATGGCGTGGCGGGACAAGCAGCGAGCGGCCGCCGTCAACGAGGAGAGGGCGATTGAGGCGCAGATCCGCGCCAAGGGAGACCGCGAGGCAGGCGTGTGAGTTACTTATCAGGGCCGGAAATGGCATGGAGATACTCATTACTCAATCATTTATTGCACTCCATAGGTTTACATAGATGGTAAAAACAAATTTAACAAAGTACCAAATATGGACCATGGCAAGGGCGCGGCAATGTAGTGCAAGTTACATTATGACTTACTTCTAAGTTCAATTTATATATAATACTAAAGAATTTAAATATTTATTTAGCAAGGTACATATTACTTTTATATTTGTATATAAACATATTTATTTCTCTATAATCACAATCAGTCATCATCATTTTTATATATTATATTATCAATTTCAGTATATATTTAGTTATGTATTAAATAAATTACTTGTACTGGCCGTCGGAGGGGATTTTAAAAAGGAGAACGAGATGATTGTCCTTTATAACTTTAATGTTTGAAAGTTACAATGGGGCCAATTCTCTAGGGCACACACACTAAAATTACTTGACAATATTAGCTCCGACGCTCTTACGCGGTTGCAATAGATTTCATTTTCGAACTCACTTTTGAATTAGTTCATCAGTACATTAAAATAATTCAAAAGTAAGTTTGAAAATGGAATCTATGGCTACCGCATAAGAGCTGTCGGACTTAATATTGTCAACTAATTTTAGTGAATGTAACCTAGAGAATCGGCCACATTGTTCACTTAAAAAATAAATAACAATAAATGATCTCGATTGATCGACTAAACTAATGTCCTCTCGCAATCGCGATTGAAGCGTAAAGGCCACGAGAAATTTGGTGGCGGATCCCACGAAGAAAATGGAAATGCACCATCAGGGCTTTTGGGTGGCGCATCGCTTGATGTTCGGGAAAATTCCACCAGCAGTCTCAGCATTTCGTGGGTGGTCCGTAGTGACGGTGAATACGAGTACATGGTGATGGGCGACGGATGATATCGTAACAAATATCTTGTAAGTTTATTTTCTAGTAGAGTTTTTATTAATTTCGTATGCAGGGTGTAACAGAAGGGTGTAGTCATATTTTAGGGGGTTGTTAGGGAGACTATTCTGAGCAACTTTTACTGTGGAACCGATTTAATCAGAGCAACTTTATTTTTTATTGCTCCATACGTTGTGGTCCGGGCGATCAGCTGATTTCTATAGAGAAGTGAAAATTAAACTTGCTCGGATCAAATCAGTTTCATAGTGAAAGTTGCTCAGAATGATGTCCCTAACAACCCCCTAAAATATGACTACACCTTTCTGTTACACCCTGTATAGGTAGGTAGGTACAGTAGTATTAGTATTTAGGTAGGTATAGTAAATATATTTTCTAAATATTCATTTAAAGTATAGTAACATATTGATATTAATATTTGTTTTAAAAGGTTTATAAAATTGTTTGTTTTGAGATAGTTACAGCGAGGCGCAAAAAGCCAGTTTTGGCTTTTCCAGTGCTAAGAAGCGCCGCGCCGTCTACAAACAAATCGTAATTTTGCGCCCTCGCTAATGCCGGCCTTCCACTAAATAAGAGAAATGAGCGGAAGCAGAGCCAGCGAGCTGAGCGGACCGGGCTGCATACAAAAAAACTCTTTCTCAGTGGAAGCACTTTTATGCAGTCCGCTCGCAGTGGAAGGCCGACATAAAGCTTTGCCGTGTGACAAAGCTCAGTTCAGAGACTTTGCCATACATTTGTTAATTTCATGCTGTTGTTTGATCAATTGCTTAATTTTCCAGCATCGCGGAAAGGGAGCGCAAGGTGAAGGAGAAGGAAGAAATCAACGCTGTGGTCGTCGCGAAAATATTAGCAGAGCAGGTATTTATTAGCGGAGCAGGTATTTATTAGCAGAGCAGGTATTTATTTGCAGAGCAGAGATTTATTAGCAGAGCAGGTATTTATTAGCAGATCAGGTATTTATTAGCAGAGCAGGTATTTATTAGCAGATCAGGTATTTATTAGCAGAGCAGGTATTTATTAGCAGAGCAGGTATTTATTAGCAGAGCAGGTATTTATTAGCAGAGCAGGTATTTATTAGCAGATCAGGTATTTATTCTGGGGGGACATTCTAGCGCTATCAAACAGTTACATAAGACAATATAAAACATAGAAAACGTGTAAAAACCCGAGCTTATCTGTAATAAGAGATCTCTTCCGGCAAACCATAAGGATGAGACAGGTGAATTGCCGAGTAAGAGTAGAGACCCATGTGTACAAATCAATAGACTACATAAACTAGTGCATACTTAATATACATAATATAAATATAAACTTTACTTTACTTTACTTTATACTTTATTGCACAAAAACAGAATACAGACACTTAATAATGAAAAAAAACATGTACAAAGGCGAGCTTATCTCTAATAAGAGATCTCTTCCAGCATAAACCTCTTCCATAAACTCTATCTAAGGTTCTCTTAACTCTATATATGGGACAAGGACTGGAGGGAGACCGCTCAGGATCGGATAGAGTGGAAGAGGGGGAGAGAGGCCTTTGCCCAGCAGTGGGATATGGTGGGCTCGTAATAATAATAATAATAATAGTAGTTTCTGAAACTGTTGCATACACGAGTGGGTGTTTAAAAACCGAGCCGTAGACGAGGTTTTTAATAGTGTCCCACGAGAGTTTTAATACCTAGTTATGTGCAGTTTCATACACTACTTTATCTACTCTCATACTTAAGTGTCTCTCTCACAAAAATAAAAGTTAAAACAACAATATTTCCACATAAATCAGTGCTTAGACACAACAACCAACAAAACGTTGTCACGTCACGTTGACGTTTTGTTGCCGCCAAAACCCAGCATATCACAGCGCATGCGCGGAGCATGGACCACGGCGGCCACAGTATCAAACCTCAAATCAATGAACCTCTTTGTTTAAATTTTCCTGCCTCCAAGTACTTATCAAACACTGTGTGGCTGTTTGGTTGTCAACTATAGCTAAAACAAAAACTTTCCAACGATACAGACTATCAAAACCTTGGCTGTACGGTTTCAAGACCCTTGCCTTTCCCAAAAAAAGTAGAACTGTATCGTTATGGACAAAAGGTATAATAATAACATTAGTTTTGTTCGGGAAGTAGATAGTGTTATTATATTTTTTTAATTTGGTTACTGTATTGCGTTTATAAAGTACGTCATTATATGAATTCGATTTCAAGTTTGTAATTCGAACTTTATGACATGAGAGTAGATAAACTAATAAATACTAAACTACCTATTATATGAAATATATGCATCCCTTTCAGAACGCCCGCAAAGAGCGAGAGGACATCATAAAGCAGCTGCAAGAGCAAGAGGAGCTAGAAAGGGGCGTGCAATTAGACATCAGAGAAAGCGAGAAAGAGCACCGGGATAAAAGAGAGATGATGCAAACGTTGCAAGCGCAGTTCCGTGGTACGGAGGCGAGACTGCAGGAGGAGAAGAAACGAGACGACAAGTTTAGGGCGCTGGTGAGTGGGAAAGAGATATCTGTCCAACTAGATAAAGGAGATCATTCACGGTCCATACATTTTTGGGCCAAAAGTGCAAGTGCCGGCGAGAAAAATGGAAGTTTAAAATTCGGATAGAACACACAAAGCCTATTATTTTTTCCTATGACACTTAACCTGTTCGCTCTCTACACTATTCTTTACTAGAAAAACAAGGTTTAGTTGTAGGCCGCGCGAAAAAAATTATTTCATCAAAGAATTTTTATCCAATTTCAATAGCTTATAAAAACAACTATGGAGCGAACAGGTTAAGTGTCATAGTAAAAAATAATAGGGTTTGTGTGTTCTATTCGAATCAAACTTTTTTCTGGTCAGCACTTTCACTTTTGGCCCAAAAAGTATGATATCCTTAGTGAGTAGGTGATTTGGGAGGTCCGTGGTCTACTGGGCTTCATGGTCGCCTCTCACGCAGGAGATGCAGGTTCGAATCCCGGTGCTGACCATGTACGAATGAGATAATAAATTTGTCGTAATCGGTATACTCTCATAAGGTCATAGGCCGAACAAATTTACAATGGAGAACAATAGACGTCGGAGCGGAGGGGAGAGTACATTATACGTCTAACGGTGATGGAAATTATCGTGAGGAAACCCTCATTACTCCATAGATGCGGCGATGGACTAGCCCCCTGTCACGCAAAATGGAGTATTGAATCACTGGTTATAAGTGGGCACAGTTGAGCCTCTGCCACCCCGTATGGGAAAAGGTGTGACGCTAATTATGTTATGATTTTGGAGGTGTCTAAACCACTTAACTAGCCGCCCCCGTTTGCACAAAACGATGTCTTGTCACCTTAGTGATTTATGGACGAGAATCTGATAGGATTGTCATTTGTTTCTGATGCTTAGGATACGCTATTTCAGTTTTGTGAAACACAGGTTAAGGCACCAAACTGACAACCTTAAATCCGAGAGGTCTTGCGCGATGGCCACAGATTTTTAATTTTAATTAGTTTGCTAAGGTTAGTTAATGTCGTCTCCCAAATCGCAGGCAGAGGCTTTTCCAGTGGATTGGGTTTGTCTAGCACCCTATCACATAATGGAGATATAAAGATTGAAGGTCCCTTCACCAGGTTTTCCATCACCGGCAGTTTTTCTTCATACTTTAATCATCAGTTTGACATTACTTCCAACGGTTTTGGCGATTAGTCGTAGTAGAAGCGATTGCAGGGCTAAATAGCTTGTGATATAAAACCGAACAAGGGTGAGCTTATCCTTAACAAAATACTGCCTCCAGCATACCAAGTTTGGTAGTGTGTGAATAATATTAAAACGCCTGCGATTTGGGAGGCGACACGAACTATACTAACTAAACTATTTAAAATGGTGTGTTTGAAAATGGAATCTGTGGCCACCGCGCAAGAGTTGTCGGATTTGAAGTTAAGTGCCTTTAGATCCTCTAGTTTAGTGGTTTTGACACCTCCCAAATAGCCCCCATTGTGTTTTTAATATATTTTTGTGAATTTAGGTACAAAGTAAAGTAAATTCAATTTTCATAAACGTCTATTAAACCAATTTTATCCAAAGTGCCGTTAAAATTAAAAGTTTTGCTTGCGAGAAAGTGAGAAAGCACATTTTAATTAACATAGGTCTGTTAAGTGTGATTAATAAGGGGATAAGTATTTACATTCCATTCACTGAACCACTGACACTCTGTCTACAGGTCGAAGCAAAAATGCAGGCAGACGATGACAAACAACGCGCCAAGGACGCCAAACAGAGAGAGAAACGGCAGCAGTACGCGCGAGAACTGAAACAGCAGATCGAGGATAACGCCGTGAAACGCAAGCGAGAGAAGGAGATGGAAGACGCACGCGCGAAGGCTGTGTTTGACTGGCATAAACGATGGTAAGTTTATCGGACATCTTGTTGTAAGTTTAGCCGGCTAATGTTAGGTCTGTTCATTTACGTGTTTGTTTGTTCTTACATGTCAACCTATTCGCTTCGCTCACCCCCTTTATCCTTCACCTACCCTGCTCCACCTCTGCGACCTAGTAACAATAGGAAAACTAGCCACTCTCTTAACATTAGCCGCGTTCTTAACATTAGCCGCTCTCTTAACATTAGCCGCGTTCTTAACATTAGCCGCTAACTTAACATTTGCCGCTCTCTTAACATTAGCCGATCACCTATCATTAGCTGCTCTCTTAACATTAGCCGCTCACCTAACATTAGCCGCTCACCAGTCTATTCCTGATAAGAATGCAGTGAGTCATCACTATCCAGTGGCCTAGCCACGCCCCGTAACCAATCAAATCGTTTCCAATTATCAAGCCAAGTTCACAGCGACCAGTTGAAGGCAAACTTTCGAACGCGACGGTTGTGTCCTGTCCTGTGAGTGTGTTTTAACAGATTTAAATTAAAAAAACACTGATGACTCACTGCATTCTTATCACGAATAGAGTGTAACATTAGCCGCTCACCTAACATTAGCCGCTCACCTAAGATTAGTCGCTCACCTAACATTAGTCGCTCACCTAACATTAGCCGCTCACCTAACATTAGCCGCTCACCTAACATTAGTCGCTCACTTAACATTAGTCGCTCACCTAACATTAGCCGCTCACCTAACATTAGTCGCTCACCTAACATTAGCCACTCACCTAACATTAGCCGCTCACCTAACATTAGCCGTAAAATAAACATGAAGATCTATGCAAACGTAAAGATGGGTCCAGAAAAGTTATTTTGTCCGTTCCGCACCTCCGTTTCGAATCAGAGCGTCGCGATTCAAAAACCCTGGACGCTAAATCTGCGATCACGTCCTGACAGTATCGTATCGCCATTGAACGGGGCGAAACAAACCCATCGTGCCTTCTTTTAGCCAGTTCTTCCTTACCACATTTTGCGTGGCGGAGGGCAGCCCATCGCCGCTGGATAATCATGTAGTAAAGTAAGTAAAAGCGCATTAATGTCCCAACGAGGGGCACAGGCCTTTACCCGGATGCGAGTAAGTTGAGCCATACTCCACTCCATAAATAATTATTTTACTATATTTATTTTTTTACAAAAAAAAACCTGGGTCTTGGATGTTTACATGTTTGTGATGTCGCTGTTTCTGGTTCCCACGACACAGGGTATCCTAGTGTGGGGCCAGAAGCAATGTATGTGCCTGTATGTAATTTTTTAAATGTTTAAATTATTTTACCCCTTATTTGATTATAATCAAATAGGGGGTAAAATAATTTAGACGACCTCTGTGGTACAGCACCAGCACGGTGGCTCTGCCTACCATGCGAGAGGTCCCGGGTTCGATTCCCGGCTGGGAGAAAAAAAACCAGGTCTTGGATTTTTCGTGTTTTTGATGTCGCTGTTTCTGGTTCCCATGACAGGGTATCCTAGTGTGGGGCCAGGAGCAATATATGTGCCTGTAGTTTGTTTAAAAATAATAATAAATCAGATGATGTTGTGTGTTAGTAGTAGTCTAATAAACCTTTTGTTAGATAATCCTGTCCATCCTAGGTTTGTTGGATAAGATCTCTTATTATTATTAGAGATAAGCTCGCCTTTGTTTGTTTTTTTTCCCAATTATTAAGTGTCTGTATTCTGTTTTTGTGCAATAAAGTAAAAAGTAAGTAAAGTATTATGATAATCTTCCCCAGGCGCGAAGAAGCCGACATCGAACGCTCAAAGATCGTCGCAGAACATGTGCCTCCTCTAATGGGCTTCTTGCAACCCGGTGCGGTGACCGAACAGGACCTGGCGGTCACTGGCGCGTCAGTGGCGGTCGCCGAGGGCAAGCGGCCGAAAAGGTTCCCCAAGTGCAACGCGCAGTGTCGCGTGCTGCGTCAGTTCTGACACTGGAAGGTCAAACTATGTGTTGAAAACACACAGGCCTTTATTGACTCGGTGCGTTTTCGTTTCGGTATCAAGGCAGGGGTGAGTTTGAATAAAAATTGACGGTGTTATGCATGAATTTTGACACGGTACACCTTTTAAATCGAAACTCCGTCCAAGCTGTGATTTTATTAGATAAGGTTGTACTGTTAAAATTGTAATACTCATTTTTGATCTCGTATGTAACGTTCGTTAAATCATGATAAATATAAACTATGTAATGGATTATTGTGTTATTTATTCTATGGCGACAATTAATAGCTAGCCTGATTAGTCTCGTGTTTCCACTGCCCCATTACGGAAAAGTCGTGAATAATACAAATATGATGGTACTTAATGTAAAAGGAAAAGGAGATCATTAACGTTTCATACTAGCCTGGGCCCAAAATCAGAAGTGCCGGCAATGGAATTAAAAAAAAAATATCTTAAAGCTAGACATTTAAAAAGCTATTAAAAGGTCCACGTTGTTTGCAACCCCTTATTAAAAAGTGAGGTATACTTTTGACAACGGCGCAACACAAATAGTGATTAACGTTGCAAAAAAAGCAATCCGCCCGCAGGATCCTCGGAAAGTATTTAAACAGCGGAATTAATTCCAAATACAGCCCGCAATATTAAAGCGTGATAGGGTGACAATGACATGCGGGTATGTAGGACAAAAAATATTTATTTTTTACTCTAAACCTTACCTCTTTTCTTTTACGTTAGCTATTGCTCTACTAGCATTTTCTACCGATCCTAGCCACCTGTACTTCAGTGGCGTCCGTTTTCAAAATAAGTGCGAGTCGGACTCATACCTGAAGGGTTCCGTACCATTTTACAAAAAAAAGACCCTTTCTCTCTCTTTAATCTTGAATATTGTATTTAGGTCATTATTTTTTCTGGACCCGCAACAGATATATGTGCACATTTTTTTGTCAAATACACAGACAGACGGATGGACGAACAGACAAGACAGGCAGCGGTGGCTTAGCAACAGGGTCCTGTTATTCACCCTTTGGGTTCGAAGCCCTAATTGCTCCAACCAATACCTATTTGTTTCTCGTATGCAAAAACGTTGCAGAAAAAGGTTAGATTATCCCATGTGTTCCATGGTCACCCCATAAAATCGTCCAAGCGTTTGCATTTTTCCGCCATGAAGTACCCAGCGTGCTGACACAGCGGGGCCTAAAGTGCCCGGACCGACGTTTGTGTGTGCATTGAGTGGCCGATATCATCTAAATATCCCTCTTCATTGTCCACTGGAATTGGGTACAGCGGCTCCTATTTAAACATGGCAAGTTTCATCAGAATCAACTTTTACACCTTAGCGCGTTAGCACGTTAGCACTGGATTCGGAAGTTTTGTGGACAGTATTTTTTTAGAAAAACACGAAAATCGTATGCCATATTCGTTCGGCAAACGGGTAATTCGTGACATTTATCTGTCTCATTTTCTGAGGAATTTCTATCTACCTGTGAAATATCAAACTAAAGCGAATCTCGTCCGTTAATCTGTTTATTAGGGAAATGAAAAATGGGTCCTTAGTAAATTAAAATACTGAATAGCTTTGCAACCACGGTGAATATTTCCTTTCCGTTAAATTAATTGTTTCCTTTATTCATTCGTTTCTTTTCCTTTTCCTCCATCTTCTGTTGCCACTTATCCATCACGGCCTTGAACTCCAACTGCTCTTTCATTAGTTTCATCTCCTTCTTACCCCAGGGAGTCTTGCTCCAATACCACTGTAAGTACTTGATGTAGTCCTGTGAACATTAGCTTGCTTAGCTTGTGAGCTAGGCTCTTTAGCTTATGAAAATCGCGATAGCGCAACGGTTAATGCGAAGGGTGCAAAATGCCGTATTTGGCGCCATTTGCAGCAATCCATGCGCTAGCGTTTTACATAATAATTTTAGCATTTTAAACAAGATCTCTGGTTTTATCAAAGAGCGATTTATCATGGACCTTTCAGCATCGTTTCATTGGCTTTTAAAATATGAAACACCTTGATAGGATTTATATTTTTATCTTAAGAAAGTAGGTAAGGATAAAGAATCGCTATAATTATCAATCATTAAGTTAATCATCGTTACCGTTTTAGCTTCCTCGTCATGTTGTAATATGTATTCGTGTATTTCTTGTTGCGACAGTCCATGTGCTGCGATTCTAAAAAGTTGGAGAATTGATAATGATTCCAAAATTTATGTGCAGCAAGACAGCAAGAATAGGAAAATAAGTACAGTTATGTTTCGAAATGTTTATAGTCAGGCAAAGAGGTTCAATTCAAGAGGTTATTATCATAATATGTGTTGTGCTTTACTATACCTGACGATTCGTTCTGCAGTCAAGAATTCGTCCATACATTTTTTCAGGAAGACGTAGGTATACCCCTGAAGTACGTATGCCAAGCTATGGATGCTGAAGTCCCTTGGAACCTCACGGTTGCTGAAATACATAGCATTTTACACTAACTTAAGAAATCATGGAATTGACGGGATTTTAATGGATGTAGTTGACACAGGACTGTGAGGATTGGCACATAGAGAAGAGGTCTATGACCAAGGGGCTATGTGAGCTGAACTTGAGAGTGAAAAAGAAAATTAAACTATGAACACTGTAAACATGTTCACCTCAAAATCCAACGATGGAGAAGTTGTACAACACAGCTGTAGTTGGTGTTTGGTAGTAATACCACCGCTGGGAATTTCTTCAACATTGGTTTGTTTTTCGCTTGCCATGGCTCTACGCAAGTACCTGCATCAAGTAGGGTCATCCATTCATATTCCGAGTTAAAGATATCTATCCATAATCCTATAGCCATATAGAAGAGACATTATCTCCACGGTAGATGAAGTAGATGGCGTGGGCCATATTTGCCAGAAATGTAGATCCATCAGTGAGTAAAAGTGGGCTGATGATGATGATGATGATGATGATTATGATTATTATTTAGCGTTTGATCGGCTGTCGTCAACGTCACAACTCATAAAGGTGGCAGCTTGAGCCTTGAGCAGCCATTCGATAACCTCTTCGTCAGCGGAGTGGACTTTTTGCAGTCCTCCCTCGATCGACCATAGAGGACAATCATCCGTCAGGTGGGCCATGCTCTGAATAGCTCAGAAGGAGCTGAAAGGGTGATGAGGGCGAGGGTGAGGGATGATGATGATGATACCCATTCCTGAGTAAATGGCTCATATTGAGTACCTTTAGCACATTATGGTTTTACGCTAACCTAATCCCCCCTGCCCAGCAATTTTGAAGACGTCAAAATCGGGCTACAAAAAATAAGGCTACGAAGATAAAACTATGAAAAATAAAACATACCAATAATGGTAATTTTATCAGTTTTCTGAATCTGTTTGAACAGTTTCTTAAACACATGATTTTTAATGAGATCCAAGTTCAAATTCGCCTCTGATGGTGGTACCTGTAGCAGAATTTATAAAGAGTCAACACAGGTAACGGTAACGTATGCATCTGTTTGAATCTGTTTAATTTGAGTGGCACTTGAAAATTCATGATATCTTTTATGTTTATTTTTAGGAGCAACTATGAGTGCGTGCATACTATTCTGAGCAAGTAATTTTGTCATCATCAAGTTACCTTTCTGTAAAACAGTCTTTGAACGTGTCTGACGAATATTACAGCAGGCTGAATAGCTTTGGCGCATTTTGCTACCAACTGTATGATGTGATCGAGATAAACATCTGATAATAGTTCATTTGCTATCTTCTCCGGATCCAGTTCCAAAAGTACCGCACCTGATAAATCATCATCGATGTCATCAGTAAAGTGGGAAATAAAATAAGTCCCTCTGTCCACTGTGACACTTATATATTCACTAATATTTAGGTGTCATTCAACTCAATCATCATCCGTCTTCAAGTCATCATCAGGGCTCGCAATTAATTTATGCAGATTTTATCGAATGTCGAATTAATTGCGATTCCAGTCTGTACCTCTGTATTTGCGCGTTTGTGAAAAAGTAGTTTTATATCAATGATGAATAATCTTGAACACAGTATTGCCCTCACCTGAGATTAATGCATTTATTTTTAACCGACTTACCAAAGGAGGAGGTTTACAATTCGCCGGGATGTTTATGTATGTGCCCCGATAACGCCCAGACGGACGGACCGATTTGGAATTATTATTTTTTGTTTGAAAGGGTTTACCTTCCCATTAGTACCATGGACCACCAGGTCAGGATCTGATGATGGGGTCCTGGAGAAATCAAGGGAACTTCAAATATTATAGGCAGACCTATAGTGTTTCTTTATTGTGTTTTTAGTAATAACTCATGTATTTACTCACCACGGTAAGCATAATATTGTGATGCGGAACTGATGATGAAGACCACACTTGACTACCGGTACTGCTCAATACTCGGTACAAATACAATCGTGGCTGACGGGCAACGCATAGCCTAAACCGGTGAAGCTAGAGCCATAAAACTTTGTACAGGGGTTCCTTAGGTGGCGTAGGGTAGCACTGAGATTGGATTTAACGAAATTAATTCCCCAAGGGGGGAAATAGGGGGTTCCAATTTGTATTAAACTCAATCTAATCAAATAGGGTTTGTGGAATTCGGTTTTTTCTAAAGTTTACTTTTTGTTTCAATTATGTATGAGTTATTGCCGACGAAGACAAGTCAATCAGAGGCCAGCATGCACTAAGATAAGACCACTAGATATTAACTGACAAAAGTGGATTGAAGAACTTGCTTAACCCTTAACATTCTCCTGAAAGAGTCCGAGGACTCAAGAAGTAAGTAGATGAAGTTAGGCAATCTAGCAATGCATTGTTATTTGAAACATACCAATATTCGATGCCAAAGCATGCATCAGCGTGGTTTTGCCACTGCCTTTTGGACCCACTAGCAGAATTCGGTTAAATCCACGTAATGTCCCGAGGCATTGGTCCCACCACATATTTCTGGTTTCGCCGCCAAACCCTTGAGCTGGTCTATATTTAAAAAAATGTGTTTATATAGAACTTTATTTAGCAGAGATTCATTTAATATTCTAATAAATACTGGATTATTCTTACTTCAATTGACATCGTAATTCGTTTTCAGCGTAGTTGTAATCACCGTAAAAATCTTGGAATTTTGTTTTCGGGTACTCCTTTAGGATTCCTTTCTCAATGAGATCCTGTCGAGAACATTAATACAACCTTTAAATTAACAAACTTTCTGATAGTAGGCAGTGGATCAACAAGGAATATACTTAGTATATATAATGTTTCTGTTTATAGGTGTTTACCTACATGATTTTCTTGTTAATGGTACCAACACCTACCTCCATTGTGCCCAGTATTTTCTCGTCAATATTGATTAACTTCGCTTTGTTTTTTTTCTTTGTCCTTTTGCCTGATTTCTTCATTGGTTCGGGCATTTTTTCATCTTTCATCATGTAATCTAGGGCCAAAGCTTTTTTCAGTTTCTTTAGCTCTTCCCTGAGAACAAAGCAGTTTTAAAACGTTTAAACAGCTACTTGTGTAATTGATACTGACTTAACTTGAACGAAGTACCTCATTTGCACATCTATCTGCCTGCGAATTTCAATTTTGACTTCCATGCATATTTTTTCAATATCGATTGCTCTAACTGAACCTTCTTTAACATCCAAGGATCCACATTTATCCAATTCGTCCCAGTTATCGTGGTAGTTTTCTATTGCCTGTGATAGCAGGATTAGTTTTTAAGTACCTATTTACTAATTAGACCCTTCTTGTAGTAAGAAAATTGTTAACGTTTAGAACCGTTAAATTAAAACAGATCCAAATATGTTTCAAATTAATACCTGTAACACATATTCAGTCTTCTTGGACTCTGGATATTGAAATCCGGGGTGGTTTTTGGGGTTTTTCATCATATTCTTCAACAATTTCTCTTCCATTCTCTCCTTCATGCGTTGTTCTCTCTTCAACGATGAACCTTCTCTTTTGGATTCCATTTTTTCTAATTTTAACTAAATAAACGAGAATTCCAGTGGAGTTTCTTTGTATTTTACCTTGATTTTACCTTTTATATTGAACATCTTGCTACTTACTTGTAAAGCCGTTTTTCCTTTATTTTTATTTTTATTTTCCATGTGTTCTTTATATTCCGCTGACCACTCAGATGGAGTGGGTACTTCTTCTTTCAGAATAAGGGCAGATCCACCTTGCTTTTCCGCGGGAATGTCGTAGAAGTAAATTACTTGTTTGTACCTGTAGTAATATTAACAAACAAAACGTAAGAGTAAGTATTGTGCAGTTTATCTATAAAAGTACATTCATACCATTGCATAAACCAATCTCTTAGTTCGTCTCTAAAATCTTCAGCTATATCGTCGCCTCTTCTTCTGGCATATGATTGTTTTAATCTCTCACATATCTCTGTCCATTCTATTTCGATTTTCTTCCCAAGATTCTCACGTCTCTCTTCGTTCTGTAACAAAATGATTATTATTTTTATTAATATATCTACCTAATTATATCACAGCTGAATAATTATTTTTCGTAAGTTTTAAAGGAAAACAGGATTGGGATATGGAATTAGGACCTTAAAATCAAAAGATGTTTATCTACTAGCTCGCCCGTCCAAAGTCCACGGCTCGCAATTTTCAACCTATCCACATCGAGATAAAGTTCAAAACCTGAACATAGATATTTAGGTACCTTTTCAACTTTGTTCTTAATATCAGACTTTGGCAGTTGACACAATCGGATTCCCAGAAGCTCATCTCTTTTGCAATAGTCTATTTTCTTTCGTTTCGACTCGAAATATGCTCTGTAATATAGTTTAAAGCAAATAAACAAAATATACCAACTTATCAATCGATGAAATCGGTATTTTGTCAAATTCAAAATTCAATATTAGTTTATTTCAGTAAGTACAGCAGCACAGGTCGTGGGACTCCTCTTTTAAGTTAATAACAACCTGTGTTAGGGAAAACTATATCCTTAAAATAATAATAATAATAACAGTAATACGTGTACAGTTTCTTGTTATAATAAATTCGTATATATTCGTATATATTTATTGCACATAAAAGACAAAACACAGAAAATACAGAGAAGTAATTTACAAAGGCAAGATTTGCTCTAAAAAGAGATCTCTCATTCTTATAATAACAAAAAGGTGAGTCTCTACTCCCCAAAGAAGGGTGAACCCTGTGTTTTGATGAGTAGGGCGCTCTTCCCTAATTATACATGACAAATATTTAAACAAGTTTTATTCTACGGATTTACGGTTATTAACGTGAGTTAACACGCGGATGGAAAAGTAAAGAAAATAAAAACTATATGTATGAAGTGTTTGTGTGTGTGTGTGCGAGGGTTAGTGTAGTGAATGTATGTTAAATTATGTATTGACTTCCTTAGTTGCTACATCAAATAAATACCGGCACACTTTCTGAATAAGGCTTGCACTTCTATGTTTGATTTCCTCCCGAGCGGCAGGATTCAATGTTCCAGCAAGTTCTTTAGCCCAGAGCTCTCTTTTTTGACAACTTTGCTTCATCCGTCGTGTGAGTTGTCTACAAACAATATTAATTTAGCACACATTTATTTAAACAAGACAGTAGTTTACATTTGTTCCAACCCACCTTGATTTCTCATGAGCCTGTATCATAGTAATCATTTGTCTTCTTTTTAAAGTTTCTTCACTTACTTTTTCTTCTACGGTGTAAATTTCAGAAGTCGCATTACCCACTTTAGATTTTACTGGAGTATCGTGGGTCTCGTTGTCCCACAACATGTATGTATTTTTATTTTCTTGTTCTTCTTGAAGTTCTCTCACTTTTTCCTCTTCAGCTGAAACGATGGTTATTTCGTCATTCCTTTCTTATTTATCATTATTTACGAACTTAAATCGAAACCTTCATTTATGTCACAAATAATCACCTACTAATTATTAGGTAGGTAGGTCAAGAAAATATTAGGTACCTTACCTAATATTTCCAATTTTGCTTTCATTTCCTCAGCTTCTCTGAATACTTGTTTGATCATTTCTTCCACACGTTCAGATCTTTCAGGTTTATCAGGCAGTTCCTTGATTTCAACGTCGTACGGTGTGATTCTGTGTGCCACCAGGCCTTGGCCAAATGCAGGTATGTTAGTTGATTCTAATTTTTGGAGCTGTTGTTTGATTTCTACAATCCTAGAAAAGAAACAAAAGTTGACTGATCAGTGGCTTTCTGGCTCTGCGTGTATTATGTGTGTAAGTAATAGCATAAAAGAGAGAGATAAAAATACCTGACGGCAATACCTGGCAACAACAGCTTTGACTATAGCTGCCATGTACATAGTTTTCTGCACTTGTAGGTTCTGTCTAAGGCTCTCAATAAGATTGGTGTAGATAGTACAGTATTCCCCCAGGACCCCAGTAAGCCTCTGGGCGGCATCACAACGCTTTTGGTCGTGGGCTTTTGATGTCTGCAACCGGGTATAAAATAAGCCAAATGATTTTACTTTGATAGAACTATGAAACATTGTGTGCCAGCCAGAAATAAGATGACACAAACAAACTTTTTCTACTTTGAGTTTAGATTTGATGTTCGATTATTTGGTAGTAGGAGCTACAGCTTAAATTATGAAATGAAGGTAATAATATGACTAGAGATGCCGTCAAAACAACTAGGTACTAAAACAACAGGTCCAAGAATCGGCGGTAGCTTCCAAACTAGGTAAAGAACTGCCTTACTTACTTGATAATACAAATCTATTTCCACCAAATTTTCTAAACGGCGTAGTGTTTGCAGCCATGCTTTCCAGTGGAAATCGCTGGACATTTTAACGTTCAATTTAGTATGATAATTAAAAACAAACAAAGATAATACGATTGAGTTGTAGTTTAAACGATACTCACAAGACGATAAACCAGTTCTAGATGGTCGTGGCTAAACTTCCTGAGAAGTTTTTTTCAACAAACGTAACTACATATAATAAGTAAGTTATCTAATTAATTTTAGTACTTATAAGTAACCCATTTCGAAACTGGTTATGTTTGGATCCTAATTCAAATCAACCCATACTCCACACCCGTAATTTCACTTTTAACCATCCATGTAATATCTCGGTCGAGTTAACTTGAGACCAGAAACGTGACGTCATTACAGCGCATTTAATGCAGTTGCATGTCGGCGAGATCTCAAGTTAACTCGACCTGGTAGTTGTAGTAGTAACTGTTTTTTCATCTGTTTTATTCAATTACTTACTAGACGTATGAAGTATGTCTGTCATTAAAATTAGTGATCAATCACTAATGTAATGAATGGCAGTAAGAAACTCAGTCATCATACAGTACTCAGTACACCTGCATATGCAATAAAAACTCATAAAAATCCTTCCATGACAAAGATAGCAATCAGGTGCCAATCTGCATAACACTTCAAAAGTTCGCTCCCGTTACGTCTTCCCGTCTCGCCCCCAATGAAAGGGCGAACGATGGCCATTAACGCTTATCACAGCCAGCGGAAAACTTTACATCATACAAAATGGGGGAAATAACCGATCTCACTTGACGGGAATAGGGCATTTTGGACTCCGAACCACAGTCGACCTTACTATCGCTACATTTCCCAACAAAATACCACTCTGTGTCGAAGCATTCACAGTCTAGATTGCCTAGTATTTCCAATTCTGTTTGGTAAAGGTTGAGTGGGTGTTTTATCGTGTTTGGGGCTCTCGCCACAGTTTCCGCTGAACGTTGAAAGCGCGGCCATCTTGTCACCGGTAGTAGTAAAGCCTTCCGCTGCCCGACTGTCGCTCTCGAAACGTCGCGCAGTGTTTCCAGTGGGTTCTTTTATTTTTATCTCTTTTGACTGCAGATGGTGCGAATGTTTAATGGTATACTTCTACAGTATTATCAGTCTTTGTTTCAACTTCTACTTGGTCATCTGACTACTTTGAAGCTCATGGAATATAAGCTACTGATTTCTAAGTGTCCTTTTCTTAACATCCTCATCAATCTTTGAGTATTGGCGTGCAAAGAGTTATGTTTCAAGACCGAAATCTTTTGAATCCACATTAGTTACCATACTAACACCTTTTGAAATCAATAGTTCTTATTAAGACGAATCAAATGAGCCTTAACTCGACAACACAACACAAGAGTAAAAATACCAGGGTTCCTAACTATTTTCTCAAACCAAGCAACGTTGCCTCACTTGGGGTGGCACAGGAATTCAATTCCTCATTTTTCGTGGCAGGGGACTAGCCCATGCTGCACTTATTATAGTTCCCCTTTACATTCACAACTTGGAATACTGTACGTTACATTTAAAACTTCAAGTCTTGTGAAACTTTGTGGCAGTTTGTTTTTCAAGCTATCGCAGGGAGGTGTCCTACAAGTTGCGGTGCTGTCTCGGATGCTTCCTCTTAGTGTATTCTATCCTTTGCCGCTAAAATAAATTGCTTTTGGAGTTGTAAGGATATTAAATTTTCTTCGAACGATTTCGACAATTTGAATTGTTTTGTTCCACATGAAAACAAACCTATAGTCAGATAGAGGAACACATTTTCACCTATTCTAAACTATAAAAATAATCGGTCAAGTGCGAGTCGGACTCTGACCTGAAGGGTTCCGCACCATTGTACAAGAATCAAGTGCCTGACAGTTCAATATCTTCAAGCTTCATCTCGTTTTCGAACAACTGATTCGATATCGATTAAATAAAACATGGCTAAGAACCATCATCGTATACTGCCATTTACAAACAACCGGATTAAAATCAGTCCATCGGTTGACCGCTCTAGGGCGCAACGGACAGACACACAAACACACAGAAAGACAGATAGATTCGACGCTTAAACCACCCTCGTTAGTAAGTAAATAGTAAATGTAGCCCATTAATGTCCCCACCGAGGGGCACAGGCCTTACCCGGATCCGAGTAAGATTGAGCCATACTCACCCACGCTGGCTCAGTGCGGGTTGGTGGTGGGGTTTCGTACCTCGTTATCTCTCTATATTTTTCCCACGACACAGGGTATCCTAGTGTTGGGCCAGAAACAATGTGTGTGCCTGTATGTAAATGTTTAATACTGAATGTTTATTCGTCAGGGATAAAATTTTACCCACAATTAGTCCTTTTTACGTGTCAGGGAGCCAGCTCATCGCCCCGTCCTTGGAACATATCGTCATCATCTGTTCCTATTTAGTCAATGTATTCATGAGGTGATGAATAAGGCTCCAAACGTTTCAGCGTCGAGAAAAAACTAAAAGGCATTATAAAACACCATTTTACATCCACCAAGGGACCAACGAAACCGATACCCTAATGGAAAACGTCGAAACTCCCTCATACTTACTTAGTAGTGTCGTTATAAAACTCGATACATCTCAAAGGGATGCGATGACGTAAAAAAAAAAAACAGAAAAAAGATGAGGCACCTGGAGTATTGAAATGTGACAAGAATTATCATGTTCGTCGTCATCATAAAAGAAAGCTTACAGCAAGCAAATAATAATATAATATGAAATAAACGGAGTAAGGAGTGCATGTAGGACTCGCGGACCAAGGATTCCGATCACACTTGGAGAGCGTATTACGTGTAACTAGGTTTCCACATAAAAAAACTAAAGTATAATGTCATCCATGTAAAGCAAATTGAATATTTTTGTAGACAGACAGTGCAGTTTTCAGATTTTTTCCTTTACTTGTGCTATAAGACCTTGCGTTGTGCCAAATTTCATGATTGTAGGCCTACGGGAAGTACCCTATAGGTTTTGGGTCCATTGCGATTACTATGAAAATCCAAAAAAAATACATAAACGGTCATAGCGTTCGATTGTGTTACCTAGATGGTTGATTTTTTCACAGTGATATGCGACCAAAGACCCTACAATTGATATAAATTTCTGCTTGATTGTCCACGCGTTCTTGATATATTATTTTAAAAAGGTCTTGACACACAGACGGACAGACGGACGGACAACAAAGTGATCCTACAAGGGTTCCTTTTAAGGACCGGGACCCTAAAAAAGGGTGTATTATGTGTGTCGCCATTGTAGTATCGTTGTCGTAACTTCCAAAGAGTGAGTCGATTTCGATTGCGTAAAAAAATATTTGATCGAGAGAGTGTTCTTTGCGTCTAAACAAAATTCTGTTTGGCAGGTTTGTTAGCGTTTTTACAGCGCTACGAGTCAAAAAAATGAATTTCCTAACTCAATTTTACCCAAACTACCGTAAATTGTGATAATACAGTCGCCCCATACAGTAGTAGTAATAATTTTGGGCTTATTTGAATTTATTCGTAGATGGTGATTGATAGGACAGGATATGACCAAGTTAAGTTGCTGGTATTGAGTACCGGCTTATGACGATGCTCTATATTTCGTCAATGTTATTCGGGCTAGTACTGTCTATCTATTTTCGAGTATTTATCATCTTCGTCATAGTTCAAGAAGCCATTATGCTCCAGTGGAGTGTAAGGAAAAATTTCAAGACGTTGTACACACTGCTCGTGACACGTTAAAAGCGTCGCGGTGCAGTGTCGAGTTACATTTGCAAGAGGTCTCCGCGGAATGAACATAATGCGATATTGCCGAATAATATTGCTGGGGGGAAAGTTGACGTCGAGTTTTGGGAATATCTGCGAGAGTTTGCATTTTTTACTCTTTTTTTTTAGCGTTGTGATCCTGTGCTGAAACTTGAATTGACAGCAAAATTGATGGTATGTCCCTTTTCGTTCTTTACTTTCATAGGTTACTCATTTGTGTTGTTGAATGAATAAAAATAATAAATGCATTTAAGTTTTATCGGGCGATGAAATAGCTGTTGTGTGCCTTGTGTCTTCTGATGTATTTCCCTTCACTACATTCCACAGAATTAACTGGTGATTACATACATCGTAAATTAAGACAATTCTGTGACTGGTGTAATTAGGGCTCTACCTACGCTAAGACTGTGCATTATGTACAAAACGACACATAAAATTCACTAACCTATTACAAATTGTGTTGCAATTGCAATACGTTTAGTACCAGGAGCCAGCAAGCGCGACCCATCACAATCTCCATCTACGAGTACACCCACACACAGACACAGCCAATTTATCCGAGCAACTCGCAAATTGCCCTGTTGGAGGCGGATTTTTTCCTAAATAACCATAAAAACGTCTTCTATCCGTGAATTACTGCACCTATGTGTAAAGTTGGTATAAATTGTCCCACTCTGGGTGGCAAATGGCTCATTTTGGACGATTTGCCTCCGACGCGGGGGATGGTGAATAAATGGGCTGTGACTAGGGACGGGAGTGTCAGCAGCGGAAAGTGTTTATTAATTGTTACCTATGGGTGTTTGTTTGAAATTAGGCACCTACTTTAATCTGGCATATGAGGTAGTATCTTGAGCTATTCTGATAACACTTACCTATAAGTTTCTAATCTTTTCGGTCAGCGTACAAATCCTTACCTTTTATCCGCCACAATCTTAGAAGGACACAATTTGTACAAGACAATTAAGGCAACTAATAGTTACTACAAGCAGCAGGCAGTTAACATATCGCGAATAGAAAACTGCTAATTTACCTGCTATTTAGTTAAATGAATGTCAGCGTCGAGCGGCTACCAGGCTAGCAGCCGGCACAAAGAGCTATACATCACTTTAACAACTGCATTAGCAAGAGCGCCCGCAGCTAAATCGCACAGTCTTAATCGTGCACTACAATCGTATATTTCTTGATTAAGCGGCCGTAAAAATGTCGCCAGCTTTGAATTATGGGAGCCTGGTACAAACGGATATTAGTTGCCTGTCCAAGGGACAGTCACGGGGTTTATTTTTGACGTGTTGCGATAACAAGATGGTGAATCACATGGCAACATTGGAAGTATGTTACCCATATGTTACCCGATGCAGTAATGAAGGATGCCAATAGTCATCATTTCGTAGAACTATTTGAGTGTGTGCAACGGTCAAGCCATTTATTTTGACCAAGATACACCATTGCCATAGTCATTTGGTCTACAGCTAGCCTTATGAGCATAGCTATCCAATAAGAGATCTGATAACCATATACCTGCAAGAACTATCTGTGGTGAAATCGGTCTTGAAATTTTTCAAACACTTATCACTGCTACTATCCAAGGCCAGGACTTATTCCACGAACATGCAATTCTAGCAAAAACTAATAAAGCCAGCAGAATAACTAATATAACAGGCGGTGGGTGCCGCGACGCCATATTTCACACTTGACGGCAACTACCGCGGGCGGCATGGACCTACGTTGCTCCCTGTTAACCTGGGTGAACAGACGTTTTATTAATTGGTCGAAGAAAAAGAAATGAATAAGTATGTTTAAAACTAACTTAACTTTCTTAGGTTTTTTGTTTAAACTGGTGTAATTTTCAAATTGCTGCGGTTTTTAACCGACTTCAAAAAAGGACGGGGTTATCAATTTCGTTGTATATATTTTTTTGTTATCATTTTTTTTAATGTTTGTTACATCGAAACTGGTGCTATTTATGAACTGATTTCAAAAATTCTTTCTTTGTTCGAAAGGGAAGCCCAATAGTTTGGTCCCATTTTTTCAAAATCAGGAATCGGTTTAGTAGTTAGGTTACTACATGAAAAAGACTGTGAAGTCTAATTTGTTTTTACCTGGGTGACATTATACATCAAGTCTTTTTGGTGTTTATAGTCATTGTCGCGAGATGAATTCTGGCTGTTAGGATTGTATATTAGTTTATATTATGTAATACGTATGGACTTCACTGTCAGGAGACAGATTTCGTAGGCTCGTTTTCGGGTTTATAGACGACATTTGTGTAGCGAGTGGGGAGGACTAAATAGGTCATGAAGTCGTTTTTTTTTAGTTTTCTACTTGGTGAATTATTTTATTGTCTACACTTTTGCTAGAATCAGTAAATAGCTATAACTTTACCTCAGATAACTTGACAAACTCTGAGTTGCACGAAACGATTTTGATATTAAAATTTAAGGTTCTCACCTTACTGATCGGGCGAGAATCTTATAGTATTGTCACTTATTCTTCTTCTATAATATGTGGGATCGTTCTGCCATCTTCAACTGAAAAGTTGTTTGTTCCTTTTAGAGAACATTCTAATAACATGCTCTAAAATGATAAACTCCAAGATATACATCCACAACCGAAATCTTTAACGGCAGCCACCCGAGTGAAATATTGACCGTCTGAAAGCAGCAAAAGATTCGGTGTCAAGAAGACTAATGTCCGCAACATTACCCGGAGAGCGGGCATCGCGTCATTTCCTCAAAATAAATATATTGGCCGAATAAAACGCCTAGAAACTTCCTTCGGCGCTTCTCCATACATTTTTTTCCCTGCTGGGGTGGCCATAAATTTAGTAGACACCGACGGACACCGGAACGGGTGGGACTGAAAACTGAGTGGGAAGGGCTGTAAGGTTACTCTACTAAACGGTCATTTTTGTAATTTGTACTTCATTAACACCCACGGTAGCGTAAGGACAAAAGAGTCCTTGGAACAATATTGACATTAAAATTATAAAAAAAAAATGACATTAAATTTTTTTTTTTTTTTTGTTATGGAAAAAAGTTTAATAATAACATTAGTTTTGTAAGAGAAGTAGTGTTATTATTTAAAAAAAAATGATTGCGTTTATAAAGTACGTCATTCATTATGAATTCAATTCATTCATTTTGACAGTGGGTACCAAGACGTCAATGAATGTCTAATTTTTGACGTTGGTACCCACTGTCAAACTAATTTTAAAAAATGGCTCGCGCCAACCGGTTTAAGGCGTTTTTGGAAAAACATACAACAATAACATTCTTCAGACACAAGACATCGTCAGACGGCGTCACACCTTTCCCATACGGGGTGGCAGAGGCACAACTGTGCCCACTTTTAGCCAGTTAATCGCCGCAGCTATGGAGTAATGAAGGTTTCCTCACGATGTTTTCCATCACCATTAATTAGTTTATGAATTTAATTATTCAACATAAGTGTAATGTATGTGGGTAGTTATACATATTATCTACCTACCGCATTGATGGCCATAAAGTCAGTCTCGGTTTAGCTGGTCGTTAGATTGCATCGCTCCTGTCGATATATCACATATTTGGCGACGAGGATGGGATTGGGTGGAACACATGCCTTCAATAACAATTTTCTCTACTTTTCAGACAACAAATGAGGGCTGTTTCTTTTACCTTTGAATCAGTATAACTAGAAGCACCCCACCTACTTGTTCGCGGGCTGAAAGGGGCGGGTCGGCGATCTGTCACCACTGAATCACTCCGCTGACAAATTCATTCTTTACACTTGATGCGCTGCCTTCGCTATTTGTTTGCCGTGCTCTCAGTTTGGTGAAATGTGTTTATGCTGTCGCCCGGTTTCGGAAATGGAAATTAGAGGTGACAACTTGTTTAACTCTTGTAAAACTCATTTCAACCAATCACGTACGTGCCGCTATTTTAGATCAATCTTGGATTAACCGCCTGTTACATTTGATCACTCTTTCAGAATCTGGGGGCATATTGTTGGAATAAGTATACCCTAATCCTAAATGAACCATAACGATGGAGAAGTCCCGTGTCACACACATATCATGGACTATTTGGGTGGATTAATTGGCTTAACGTAAACCCTATATGGAAATAGGCTTGCCGCTTTGAGTTTATTAGCATTGTTGACTAACTAGAACCAAAGGCTTTACCTGCACAACTAAAACACGTGTTACTTTAAAAAATTATACATGCACGAAGCCTTAAAGCCGGGTGGGCAGCCATTTTATATTCCGGTGGCTCGCACCGGGCGTGGCGGGCTGTCAGAAAGATTTATCGCATGATAAACAACTTCCTTCATAAAACAGGAGCCGTGTTGTCACCCTACTGTCAGGGTGTAACTGTTGCTTGCCACGTACTTAACGAGACTTTACATGCATTACAATTGCGAAATAAAATGCTTTTAATATTTAAAAACATTACGTCACAGAAGCTCCGTTAGGCCCACGTTGGAAATATTTGTAAGTATAAGGAAATATGTTAGGTGAATTACCGCAAAATGAGAAACTACTTTGTTAGGGACATCATTCTGAGCAACTTTAATTAAGAAACCGATTTGATCAGAGCAACTTTATTTTTCACTTCTCCATACAAATCAGCTGACCCACTCAGACAAAATGTACTGGGAAGTGAAAAATAAACATGCTCTGATCAAATCGGTTTCATAATGAAACTTGCTCAGAATGATGGCCCTAACAAAGTAGGTAGTTTCTCCTTGCATGTCAAATAATGTCAATCAAAAGAGAAGTAAAATAAAATAAATAAATAAATATCGAAATAATAAAATAAAGCTTAGCAAGCAAAGAAACTGACAGTTAAAAAATGGCGAGTTTTTTTTTCCATGTCTCTGAATCGTTTGCGAGTTTTATTACGGCGATAAATTCATGTTATGAATATTCAGAGACCGTGTTGTTTAGCGTTTAACTTGAGTTAGATGTTGACAATATCCTTTAATCATATTTATGGGCGGAGGAAAGTTTGTGCCGTTACTTTCGTTTTTAGGGTTCCGATCCTTAAAAGAAAAAAAGGAACCCTTAAAGGATCACTTCGTTGTCCGTCTGTCAAGACATTTTTTATTGAAAACGCGTGGAGGTATCAAGCTGTGATAAAATTAAACTCAGGCTCTAGGTCAACGCAATGAAACGCTACGACACCGTGTCAGGAAGCTGTACAATTGCTGGATTTTCATAGTAACTAGGTATCCAATCGCAGTGGACTCAAAATCTATAGGGTACTTCCCCGTTGACCTCGAATCATGAAATTTAGCACAAAGCAAGGTAAAGGAAAACATCTGAAAACTGGAAATTTCTGTCTTTCCGCAAAAATATGTAAGTAATTTAGTTTAAGCATGAATGACATCATAGTACTTCTATTATTTTATGTGGAAATTTAATTACACCAATTACGAGGTAACAATCTACAAGTGTGATCGGAACCCTTAGTTCGCGAGTACTACTCGCACTTGACCGTTTATTAGGTATATTTTCTGACTTTATCGTCGCTTATGATTTCATTTTATTTTCAGCCATTTCAGAATTTGCCGCTCCTTAATCAACCCAAACGCCAATATTAAAATTTTCAAACCCACTTAAACTCGTACAGTGCTAAAGTTCACCGCATTAACAAGCCAAAGTCGATGTTCAAGTAATCCCCCCTCCCGAGTGATGTACGACTTGACCCCAACCCAAGCGCCTCCGTCCCGACCTAACCCCATATTTCAACCTGAAAAGTAACCCTCGCCGAATGTTTTATTAGCTGATGAAACGGTCTGTCTCGACGTCGGAGCTCTCTCGGTAAATCTGACACGGCTAACAGATGCCCTGTCTGGATTTCCAGTTTTTCAGGGCTTTGCGAGCGCCTTCCTGAACAGTCCGAGCTATATGTGCTTGCGCGTGTTTTATTGCTAATAGTTATTTGTCAGGCGTTACTTGGTTTCGCTAGAGAATCGGTTTTATCCTAAGAAGGGTAGTACTAGCCACCCAGGTAAGGATAGTTAACTATACCTTGCGCGAGATAACATGGCAAACGTCAAATCGCATACATTTTCTTAGCGGGTCAATGACCGCTAACTGCCATGTTATCCCGCGCAAAGTATGAATGGCTGTAGAACCTAATCATCATATCATAAAATATGAAGTATTAAATAATTTAGTAAGTAAGATATATCATTTTTAAATTATATCGATGGCTCTCACTGAAAGCTATCCCTAGATAACAAGTAAGTACTTAGAATAGAAGTAGGAAAATAGCAATATATATGGGAAAAATAAGTTTCTTTGAATTGAATTAATTACTTTCTGCTTCTGTCAATCAATCGAGGTCGTGCACCATCGTTATTAATTATAGTGGGGAAACAACATGTGTTGACAAGGCATTATACCAAGGACATAGATTGTAGCAACTACTATCCAGTAGATAATTGATGTTAACAATTGGCTTCGTAATTACCTATAGAAATTATCTACATCCATACCAGTCATCTATTAAATAAAGAATATCGTTATTCTGAGGTAATTTATTAAGACACAGGGTATCCTAGTGTGGGGCCAGAAGCAATGTATGTGCCTATGTATGTATGTGTAATGTAATTTATTAAGAGCGAGGACACGTGTTCTAAGTATTATCATTTATCAATCAATGACGTCCGTTTTCAATAACCTATCCTATAGGAGGAAGGAAAGAGTTTCATTGATCTGAGAAGTGAGAACCTACCTATCCCCAATCTGCAGATACAGTTTGTCTATAAAGTCGTGACAATAAATGATGGCAACATTTGCAGACTACTGCGTGTTTTTGGCTTTTCAATCAAAATACGCAGTGGTGCCCTAATATTCACGTATGTTGCCATTGTTTACTACTTTAAAGACAAACTGTAGATTGTGTCTTTGACATAAGTTCCATAGCGCAACTGTCAAATTTAAGGCCTTTCTCCTCCCCTCGTCCCCCTTGCCACTGTATTTAATCCCCATGTTGTTAAATGATTTTTATCTAATAAATAATAATATGTCTTGTTCTTGTTTTGACCACGTGTCGTGCTGTGTCGAGCTAGTTTCTTGTATGAATTTTATTTTGACATTACACTAGAAAGGGGAAAGGTATACAGAGACTACGGTATTATTGCCGCCTGGTGTATCGCTTTATTCTTATTACCTACAAGGAATTTAATGGCGCGAATGGGCAATAGCGTGACGCTATGTTATGTTAGGCTTAGTTTTGCCATAACGCCTCCGAAATCGTTATATTATCTACATTATAAACACTTATTGCACAAAAAACCAACGGATTCCAATCAAATTTAAATGAAAAAGTCATGCACATGTGTGATTAATTAAGTAAGTAGGTACCTTTACACTCCAACATTTTACATATGTCTTCATATTTTTCAAAGCTGCGCTGGGCTACCTCCAAAATAGACCAAAAAGTTACAGCCACAACAGTAAAATTACGAGTAGTTATACTATTTCAATAATTCCGGTAGCCTTGTTTCACTTATCGCTTCGGATCAGAACATATACTACACTACACGCCACACTACACGCTACATTGCTATACTTAGTCGTACTCATTGTTATTTGCACCCAAATTACGCAACTTGACCCCAAATTGTGGGAACGTGATAGATAGATTTTTGACAGCCGCTAAATACAGTTTACATCAACCTTATGTACATGTAAAACTCAGTCATGTTTACGTAGTCAAGCACGGCGCGGCGGCAAAAGTTTGTTACAAGTTACTAAAGAACCTAATACTATAATAAGTATTAAAGTTACCACAGATACTATAATATTATATTCTAATACCTAGCCGGTATTCCATGTTTCAGGTGAAGAGGTAATTTTCAAATGGCATTTATTGAAAAATAATTAAATATTGGTGAGTTTTTAATTTCTTTCATATTTTGATGGAGATGTCACAGTCCCAGGAATTTCTGAGACCTTATCAAATTATAATCCTGTAATGTTGAAGTATAGAACAGCATCGACAAATCCAAGGCAAACAATACCATAAGTTGGTTTCCAAATATCGTCAATACTTTCCAGTAGCCATACAAACAACAAAAAAATAATAATCCGGATGCAACGAGGAATCAAATGACCATCGGGGATCTGCCTTCAAATGGAATGACTGTCATGTCATGACGTAATCCCGACAGCGAATGCCCCAACTATTACTAGATTCGAATTACATAGTTAATACCATTCGATTTGCGATCCGAGATTAGGGTACTCTGAAAAGGGACCTCATTCATATGCGGGATTAGAATGCGAGTCTTTGTTGAAGAACTGTTGACAGTTGCGTGAAAAGAAACACGCTAATTCGCTACTCGAGTGTGTAATGCTATATTATATTGTATGAAAGGAAATGTTTTTGTGGGCATGTTTGTGAAGTTAGTTTCTTCCTGTTGCCTGACATACGTAGAATTTGCGCCCTTATGTTCCATAGAACAGTGTACTTTTGGGGTATAAAATATCTGTACTAATCTATGTGATATCGGGGCATAAAAAGCTGATGATGACCTACTGTATCTACCTATATTCAAGACAAGATAAGTTTCATAGCATTCGACCATTTATCTTTACAGATATCAAATCAATCCTACACCACGGGGCAGTTGTATAACCGCGAACGCAACGTTACGCCTCCAAATAGAGATATCCAATTTCAAAATGCACAAAATTTATAACAATCAAACAAAATACGAGTGTAGAGATTTTGTAACAATACAAAGTCTATATCAAAAGATTGTATCGAATAATGGAAGAAGCGCATAGGATTTTTTTAAGGTTATAATACTAAGAACATCTTTATTTTTCTGTCATTACGAAAACAAAAAGAGAAACTTTATCCCATTATTACAATCGATCTAATGTATCTAACTGCTTATTTCTGACCACTTTCTGACAGACCATGTGTCATACATAGTACACTGTGTATGACACATGACACAGGCTTTAATAGTTATGTTTTACAGAAAAAAAAGTTCCCAGCAAACAGCAATTGATATCTAAACGTCGATCAATACCCGATAATTAATAGCTAGTTAAATTCTATAACCTGTTATTTACCTCTCATTCAAAGACCGCACAGTGTGTTATTATTTCCTAAATGCTAATGTACCCACCCCCCCTCCCATCAAACATAATAACGCCAAGTCCAAATAACATGTCGTAAAAGTATAATGGAAACTATACTATAAACTATAGGTGCTGTGTAATTTGAGACATGGAAATTGTCGAGTCGTATTTTCTACTATTGGTCGCTATTATGGTTTACCCACGTCCACGATCAATCAAAGACCTCATATTTGACGAGAAAATTGCAGTCCCAATGTCAATTAACCCTAATTTTAAAACACTTCAAACTCATTGTCGTTTGATACTCAGAATACGAATTGGCGCATTTTTTGCATTTCAAATACGTTAGCGGTTAGTTGAGTCAGCAGAGACGGATTTTATGTTAATTTGGAAAAATTAATATGCAAAGCGATGGCTTACCCTCTAGTGATGCAACTAGCTTGCGGAGGAAAACTGAGTGATGCAACTAGCTTGCGGAGGAAAACTGAGTGATGCAACTAGCTTGCGGAGGAAAACTGAGTGATGCAACTAGCTTGCGGAGGAAAACTGAGTGATGCAACTAGCTTGCGGAGGAAAACTGAGTGATGCAACTAGCTTGCGGAGGAAAACTGAGTGATGCAACTAGCTTACGGAGGAAAACTGAGTGATGCAACTAGCTTGCGGAGGAAAACTGAGTGATGCAACTAGCTTGCGGAGGAAAACTGAGTGATGCAACTAGCTTGCGGAGGAAAACTGAGTGATGCAACTAGCTTGCGGAGGAAAACTGAGTGATGCAACTAGCTTGCGCAGGAAAACTGAGTGATGCAACTAGCTTGCGGAGGAAAACTGAGTGATGCAACTAGCTTGCGGAGGAAAATTGAGTGATGCAACTAGCTTGCGCAGTAAAACTGAGTGATGCAACTAGCTTGCGGAGGAAAACTGAGTGATGCAACTAGCTTGCGCAGGAAAACTGAGTGATGCAACTAGCTTGCGGAGGAAAACTGAGTGATGCAACTAGCTTGCGCAGGAAAACTGAGTGATGCAACTAGCTTGCGGAGGAAAACTGAGTGATGCAACTAGCTTGCGGAGGAAAATTGAGTGATGCAACTAGCTTGCGCAGGAAAACTGAGTGATGCAACTAGCTTGCGCAGGAAAACTGAGTGATGCAACTAGCTTGCGGAGGAAAACTGAGTGATGCAACTAGCTTGCGGAGGAAAACTGAGTGATGCAACTAGCTTGCGGAGGAAAACTGAGCGACTGAAAATACTGTTAATAATTCAAGTGTTATTTATTAGCACCTATCTAAACCCTAAGGTGTTTCAACTTATTTAGGTATTGGTATATACAAGGTGTAAATGTATTAACGGAAAATGAGAAACTACTTTGTTAGGGGCATTATTCTGAGCAACTTTCATTATGAAACTGATTTGATCAGAGCACAGGTCACCCCCCAGGGGGTGATCTGTGGATCAGAGTAACTTTATTTTCTATTCTCCATACAAATCAGCTGACCGACTCAGGCCAAAATGTACTGGGAAGTGAAAAATGAAGTTGCTCTGATCAAATCGGTTTCATAATGAAAGTTGCTCAGAATGATGTCTCTAACAAAGTAGTTTCTCATTTTGCGTCAATTCGTTTACACGTTGTATAGCCAGTAGCTAGAACGCGAGTAATACTAAAGTAAAAATTGACAACCCCATACTGTTAAAGTATATGAAGTTGTAAAAATTGACTCTGGTGACTGGCTGAACTTGGGCGCCACCGTGCCTCTGCCATCGCGTATGGGAAAAGGCGTATTCAATAATCCACTTTGTGGGCTAGCCCATCGCTGCAGGTTCGGAGACATGAAGCTTTTTAGACTTTTCCAGCTAAACCAAACATACACTTGAAACTGGAAGAATTAGTGGAGAAAGCACGCCAGTAAATTAAAAGAAGGAAAACCAAGATTCGTTGAGAGAGGAGAATAGGTGAGCTATTTGTATCGTAGGCTACATCTTTTCCCATCCCTACAGCCTCCACGCTGTAACCCGGCCGGCCCCGGGGGTCTGATCTCGCCAATTTGCGTTTTAATTAAGTATATTCGAGTAACAGGTTCGTTTTGTAGCAAATTGTTTTCACCTCCCTGATTTTGTGGGCAGATAGGAACGTGTTTTTGGTGCCTTCTGTGATCGCCCGTATCTGATGGCGTTGGCTTGTTAGAGGGGGTTAATTTTAGCGTGTTTGCTTTATGTTTGCGTGGTTTTGTTGCTGTCGGGTAAGGGGGTTGGATTTACTCCATTTTTGGACAAACTTCTGAAATTATTTACTTACATAGACTTTTTACCGGAAGTGTTCTAGACAAAGACTGGTTAGTGAAACAGTTAAATAAATAAATACTTTAATTTTTGTAATATATGATACATAACACTAGTTTACAAATATATATTTTTTCAATACCCATAGACAATTTATAGCAAATTTGATTTGTGTCGTCCCTCATAACTTTTTATCACGTCACGTTTTTTAAATATACCCTCAGTTGTTTTATGCAGATTTATGCCTTCATTTTGTTAGCTACAGCAAGATATAACAAACATTGAACAACACAAATAGGTAATCAAAAAATAAGGGTGTCCCCAACAACAGACGTGACTTCTACTTATGTACTTTTGTACGATGATGATGCGGAATCCTTTCTGTGAGAGTCCGTCTTGGAGAAAATTGTTCATTGTTCATACTATAATTCTCCAAAATATGGTTAGCTGATTAAATGTCACCTTATTTAAAGTACTCACATAGAAATCAGAATTTTTAATAGGTTTTTCTTTATTCTTTCTTTATTCTTTATTGCACGGTAACTTAATAATAAAACTTAAATAACATAATAGTGCGCAAAGGCGAGCTTATCTCTTAAGAGAGATTTCTACCAGCAAACCTAGGCAGGACAGGAAAGATGGTGCTGAGAGGATAGTCCTAGTGCACAAAGATAAAAATAAACTGAATAAAACTACACTTGCTATAAAATAAATAAATAATACTTAGGTAGATATCTACAACCTAAAACATAATACAATAAATAAAGTAATACATAGTATAAATAAGAACTACTTAGCATGCATACATACACATACATAGGTACATAAATACTATAATAATAATAACTACCTAATATGAAAGAGAAAGGAAATGATTTTTTACTCTTTTCTTAAAAGTATAAATTGTGGGACTGTCCCTTATAGCGCAGGGAAGTGCGTTCCACAATTGGATTGCTCTCAACCTGAACGAGTGATTATAGGCAGTAGTGTAATGCCGAGGAATCGAAAGAAGAGACATCGTGTGGGATCTCCTGTTGCTATCCCTGGGGAAGAGAAACTCAAAACGTTCACGAAGATAAACGGGATAGCGGGGATTTTTCAAAATATTAAACAGAAAGGAGAGAATGTGCATATCACGGCGAAGACGAATCGGAAGCCATCCTAGCTGCTTGCGACACTGAGAGACATGGTCATACTTGCGTAGCCCGAAGATAAACCGAATCCCGAGATTCTGAAGTCTTTCGAGTTTGTTCAGTTGTTCTTCGTTCGCACTGACCCAGCAAACATCCGCGTAGTCGATTAGAGGGAGTAGAAGTGACTGAGCAAGAATGATTTTAGTCTGAAATGGGAGGAAGTACTGCAATCGCCGGAGAGAGTGAAATGACGCAAAGACTCGTCTGCTGACCTCACATACATGTGGTAACCAGGACAACAAATTGTCAAATATAACCCCTAGGTTCTTGGCTTTGGTGCTGTAAGCGATTACGGTACCATTATACAGCACAGGATCGACGCGCATATTCTGCACTAAGTTAAGTGAGTTCCGTGTACCAATAATCATCGCTTGCGACTTACTTGGATTGACCAACAGACCGTAAGAAACAGCCCAATTACTAATGTTATCGAGGTCAGCATTCAAAGCCTCCACAGCCATATTCACATCACACGGAGAGAAATGCCGGTATATTTGTAAGTCATCTGCGTAAAGATGATATGAAGAAGTAAGTACGTCGGAGATGGAGTTGATGAATACTGAGAAGAGTAGAGGAGAAAGGATGCCGCCCTGAGGAACACCGGCGGAGAGATCACACCAGTCCGTGCAAATCTCCTCGGACTTAATGCGCTGTTGGCGGTCTCTAAGGTAGGAGTCAAACCAGCGAGCCGAGTGCGATGAGACATTGAGTGACTTAAGAATTTCAACCAGGATATCGAAGTCGACGCAGTTGAAGGCGCTACTGAAATCAAGCAGTGTAAGGACTGTGAGCTGCTTCTGATCCATGGCCGCTTGAATGTCGTCAGTGACTTTAAGCAGAGCTGTGGTAGTGCTGTGACCCGGCCTAAAACCAGATTGGTAGGGGTTTAACAGGTTACTTGAGGAAAGATAAGAGGAGAGCTGGGAGTGAGCAATAGATTCAAGGACTTTGGAGAGGATGGGGAGGATGGATATGGGACGGAAATCTTTGAAAGAAGTGGGATTTGAGGTTTTAGGTAGGGGAATAACCAGAGCCTTTTTCCACTGAGCGGGAAAGACACTTTGACCAAGCGACACATTAATTAAGTGAGTGATAGGGGGTAGCAGCTCATCTAAGATGCTCATTATCATCTGAGAACAGATCTTGTCATCACCTATGGCCTTCGAGGATATCTCAAGTATTGCTCTTCTCACTGCGCCGACTCCGACCCGGTTAAAGAAGAAACGAGAGTTGAGGGCTGCGGTCTTGGACCGTAGGTTGTGGAGAGTAGCTTCCTTAACGAGAGGATCCATGACGACAGGGGAGACAGCGAAGAAGCGATTGAGGCCGTTCAGGTCAACATTTCCAGCGACCGAGTCCTGTGGCTTGCCAACACCGAGAGTCTTGAGAAATTTCCAGACTTGTGCCGGAGTGTAGCTTTCAATACACTCGTAGATATGACGGCGTTTGGCATCACGACACATACGAGTACAAAGATTACGGAGACGTTTGTAGGATAAGAAATTCTCGTCGGTCGGATCCAGTCTATATCTTTTCTTGGCACGATTTCTCTTGGCCATCAGCCCCTTGATGGTGTCAGTAAGCCACGGCGCCGGAAGATGTTTAACTCGAACCCTCTTGACAGGAGCGTGTTTATCAAACAGGCTGAGGACAATTTTATTAAAGTACCGGACTTTGTCGTCAACAGATTCACTACCAAAGACAGGGGACCAGTCAAGAGAGGCAGCGTCTAATTTAAGGGAGGTGAAATCCATGCCCTTAAAGCTACGTATATCTAGGAACTTAGCAGCACGCTTTGGAGGCCTCAACTTGAACGATAGGTAAATCAGATTGTGATAGGAGAAAGGGGCGTTAAGTTGGCCATGCGCAGCTACCTTAGACATATTGGATATAATCATGAGATCAAGAAGAGAGGGAGTGCAATGTGGTTGAAAATGAGTGGCGTCAAGGGGAAGGATATGTAAATTCAAAGAGCATACTAGAGATTTCAGCTTAGCTGAGCGAGCGTTATCTTTGAGAAGACATGTGTTAAAATCACCTAGAATCAGAGTTTCACTATATAGGGGAGTCAGGTCATTGAGAAGGGTTTCGAAAGAATTGAAATAGTCGATACGGAGAGAGGGGCTATAATATACACCCAAGAGGACTTTGGAATGATGCAGGCATATCTCAAGAAACAGGTGTTCAGCGGTACCGGAATACTGGCTTGGCGACTGGTGGATGACTTTACACGGAATGTCGGAACGGAGATAGATTGCAACACCACCATCAGCCTTACCCGTCCTATCGTTCCGGTACAGACTAAAACCTGGCAGCGCATACATGGAAGAAGGAAGTGATGGTTTGAGGAAAGATTCCGAAACAAGAATACCATGTATGTTCTGATCGCTAAAAGTAACAAGAAGATCAGCATAGCTGGTATGAATGCTTTGTGCATTTATATGAACAACGTTGAAGTTCGCACCAAGGTTTGAAAACACCCGTTTCAAGTTATCAGACAACGAGTCATCCGCAGAGGACCCAGCACTTCCCGCACTAACTGAGACATCACTATCATAACTAGAAAAGAAGCTGTTATTAAAGTTGAAGGTATCCATAAGCTATAGGTAGGAATATATAAATATAAAAATATATAATAATAATAATATGTAAATACAAAATAAGATATACGTAGGTAACTAACTACTATGTACAAACAATAAAAAGACTGTTACTGCTACTGATAGCCTGAACCCAGTCGTACACTGGGTTTGCCGGGAAGAATGCAGATTGCATACAAACATTTATGTGATAAACACAAGAACTAATACTCAGAAAAATTATTAAACATACATTACAGAAATTGAAAGTTAATAATTGATAGCTAATGAAACGAACACGCCCCGCGCATCTACAACATTAAACCGTGCACAAACGTAGTGATTCTAGAGATGAGTCGTACTAGGTAAATTTCGTACTTAGTCCAACTGTTCCTAGTCCTCAAAAATACTTGATCCAAATACCTGTTCTTCGAGTATCACCTAGTCCTAGTATCAGGGTCCCCTCCCTAGTAGTGTTGCCGGATAATCGATTATCAATTAATCGATTAGTAGGTACCTAAATAATCTAACAAATCGATATAGTATTCGATTCGAATCGATTATATCGATAGTATCGATGGTCAGAAGCAAAACAATATAATCGATAAAATCGATACTATCGACACAATCGATTAAATCGAGGTATCGGTTTAGATTATATTGTTACGTTACAGATTACACAACAATATAATCTAAACGATACCTCCATTAAATCGATTGTGTCGATAGTATCGATTTAATCGATTCTATCGTATTGCTTCTCACCATCGATCCTATCGATATAATCGATTTAATTATCAGAAACAGAAATTATAATCGATTAATCGATTATAATCGATTATATTGGTACAATTATGAGAATCGATAGTATCGATACAATCGATTATATCGATAAAATCGATTCTAGATCGATTTGTTACATTATTTATATGTACTTAGGATAATCGATTAATAATCGATATACGATCGATTATCCGGCAACACTACTCCCTAGTCCTGTGAAAGTCACGTCTTACAGCTTAGGACGATACCAGTGATAACCACTAAACAAACATACCATAGCTTCACGCCTTTCCCATACGGGGTGGCACAAGGACAATCGACAGTTGTGATATAGATATAATTAAAACAAACTAAACGATCGTGTAAATAAACTTATAAACCATAGTGATTTAAATAAACACAATGAAACGAATGCAGTCTGTTAACAATAGCTAGATAGGGCTCTCGTTAAGTCTCGTTCCAGCATCTATTATTCTCCATTGTTAGTTTGTTCGGCCTATGTCCTTATGAGACTATACTATACCGATTAAGTGAACCAAACTTCGGTTCACTTAATCGGTCCAAACTATAAAAAAATATAGCTCCAAACAAAGTAGCTCTACCTAGAATCATAAAGAAGAACTAAGATACTTGCCAACAGATGGCGTGTACGAACCCACAAAATCCCCCGAATACTTGGATTGGGACGTTGAGAACAAGTCCCGGTGTACGCGTACTAGCACGCGTTACGCGTATTAGCACGCGTTACGCGTATCGATACCCGAGACTTGGTAGTACTGATACTAGATATACTCGGCTTCGGTACTCGAAATTTGATACTCGTTGGATCTAGTCCATACGTTTGCGGATCAGGTACGGGCTAGTATTGAAAAATACCTAGTTTTTGTACCTGTTCTAGTAAATACGCCTCAACTCTAGTGATTACTTACTCTGTGCGTGCGCATGCATCGGTTCAACGTTGGAGAAACGCTGGGACATTGTTGGATTGGAGAACTGTTTGACAGTTGAGACACAGACAGGACAGGAGATTAAAAATATTAAAAAATTAAAAACAAAGTGGTAATACACAAAAATTGTTGAAGGTGGAGGAAAATATAGGTCTACCGTGACTTAAATTTGAGCATTACCCTTCCGATTTAAGTGAGCACTGTGTGAACTGAGCACGGGAAGTTATTTCTTGCCAACTTTTGGAGCATTGCGCCTGGTGTTGGGTGGTCGCTTCTCCACGGCAGGCACAGACGGACCAGCCACTGGACCCGCGGCAACCACCGCTGGCTTTGGAGCAGGACACCCGGATACAGGCCCAGGCGAAGCAGAAGGCGCGAACTTTGCGGTGTAAACCTGAAGTTCTGGCATACGGTCCAACTTCTGCCTGGACTTGTCGGGAAGCAGTAGGACAATCCGGCCCTCCGTCGTCCAGCAGTTCTGCACGCCAAAGTGTTTCCGGGCTGCTACAAACACCTCATGCCTCGACTTTGTCAGGAACTCAGACGCAGTAATGCCAGATCCTTTCAGCGCGGTCTTGGCTTTCCATGCCTCGGAGCGGGCGCTAAAGGACGAGAACCTGACTAGAAGTGGGCGCGGGTTGGAGGCCTTCACAGTGGAGCCCAATCTGTGCACAACACTGACACTCTCGGAACACGCTGGGGACACCTTCATTTGGTCGGTTAACACCGCCCGCACTGCGTCTTCCACCTGCTCATCCTTCTTTTCGGGGACTCCATGAAGAAGAAGGACCTTACGACGCGACGCCATCTCCAGACGGTCCTGGCCAGCAAGCAGGTGCTCCATCTGCGAGCGCAGTAAGTCAAGGCAATTCCATGTGAATGCCTTGAACTCAACAAACTCGCTGGCGATGGTGCTGAGATCAGGTGGGCTGCTGGGCGAAGACATGGTGGCGGCATCCCGAAGATCCTTCTCCCACTGAGACATCCTTGTGTCGAATCTGGCTGCTAACTTCTCCATGGTGTTGTTCAATTTTGTGTACAGTTCCATTGTGATGATGTTGTCAATAATGGATCCAGGTATGTTTGTAGGAGTTTTGAATTATAAACCCAGTGTTATGTTGGGTCCAGGCCTAGATTTACGGTCAAATTAATTCATTAAATTGTGTTATTATAATTAAAATGAAATTAATATACAGGAGTAAAAAATTTTTTGATGTTGCTTTCTAGGCTACCCTCCAAGAAAAAAAAAGGTTTGTACCTATTTTAAAAGTTTGCACAGTTTGTATCAATAATATAATGGTATTCAATATGTGTAACGTAACGTAATGATGGCAAACGAATTTATTAAGTACAATTTGTATAACTAATCTGCAATGACTGACACTATTTTCAGCATAGATACATCTGAAGATTAGAACGAGATTTGCCCGTAAAATAGCCTAACCGTACCGCCTAACCTAACCGTAGCCTAGCCGTAACCTACAAATTAAATTAAATTAAAAATTTCGCTCAGATCGCTGCCGATTGTTATACACAACCTTGCCAAAACTAAGTACATGATAAGATTCGGGTGACACAATAAATAACCTCCAGCAAAAAATATCCTCTAGATACAGTTGTATTACAGGCAGTAAGTAACAAATTTAACGACAAAAAGCCGGCCCATTTAGCATGAAATATGGTTGGAGAAGGCAGCCTTCATAAAAGTTAAGGCCTGTGAAACATTGCCCGACTTACAGTAGTTATTTTATGAGGCATAATAGTGAGTGGTTATGTCTAACATGTTGGAATGGAACTGATGCATTAAAAAAAAATATCGGCGATGAAAAGCGTCATATAGAAAAAGTTCATAATAATTCCCCAGTTTTTGTATGTTTTATATTGTGTGTAACGTCGTTGTTTCTGTTTTCTGGTTCTGGTTGCTGGTTTCTGCCCACGTGTAGGCTAAGTAGGCTTTCCTAGGGAAGCCAGAAGGAAATATTATGTTTAGATTATTATTTAGCGTTTGGTCGCTGTCGTCAAAGTCAAAACTCATAGAGGCTTGAGCAGCCATTTGATAGCCTCTTCGTCAGCGGAGTGGACTTTTTGCAGTCCTCTCTCGATCGACCATAGAGGACAATCATCCGTCAGGTGGGCCCTCAGACTAAGGTGGGCCATGCTCCGAATAGCTACGCACCGCAGGAGCAGAAAGGGTTGTCTCTGTACCCCCACTAAATACATTAGTTCGGCGCAGCGGCCCTGGCTATGTTTAGATAAGTACCTGTTTCTCTGCCCAGTACCTGAACATATTATATTTATATTTCAAAAGTCTTTATTAACGTTTTAAACATTACATTACACCACATATCGTAAATAAACAACTATATATGGATTATATTAAATCACTTAATGCTTTATCGGGCTGTAGTCGCCTATGAAAGCTTAAATAACAATAAATACTAAAATCAACTAATAACACTATGGTGCAAGGTACTAACAATACATCAGATAAATGAGGTTATTGACATTGCAATCCTAAGTGGTGGATATACATTCTAATCAGTAACCAGTACCTGAATGCGCTTGGGTGTTTTTGACTTAAAAAATACAATGCATAATTCAAGCAAGCTCGCATCTTCACGCCATAACTCGCGTCTTGTCTTAACGAAAATTAATCTGCGGAAAACACTGCACTAAAAACATCATTAGCAGTAAAACATTCTAAATCGTCGTATTTTTCAGGAAAGCCTTTTTACTTTTATGAAATCTGTCCTCGCGGCAGTTAGTCACGTTAAATGGCGCGGTTTCCTCGCGATATTTCTGAGTTATGGCGCGCAAATAGACTAGGATAAATGTATATGCCCGTGTGGACTGTATTTCAAGAATTTTAACACCCTTTTATTAGGTCATCTTGTAACTAAACAACATCGCGCAGAAAACTAGGAATGGTAATTTCATCGTTTCTAGTTCTTCTATAATTACGAAACTTGGTATGTAATAAAGACAACATAAGTAATATTAATATGGTATATGGCATATGAAATAGCCCATTTAATGATGTTATCAAGGTCAGCATTCAGAGCCTCTACTGTCGGATTCAAATCACTCGGAGAAAAGTGCCGGTATATTTGGAGATCATCTGCGTAGAGATGGTAAGTAGAGGTGAGAACGTCAGAGATGGAGTTAATGAATACTGAGAAGAGGAGAGGCGAAAGGATACCACCCTGCGGAACACCTGCGGAGAGATCACACCAGGCCGTTGAGATCTCCTCAGACTTAATGCGCTGCCGGCGGTCTCTCAAGTAGGAGTCAAACCAGCCAGCGGAATGCGAGGAAACATTGAGAGACTTTAGAATTTCAACCAATATCGAAATCGACGCAGTTGAAGGCGCTACTGAAATCTAGCAGTGTGAGTATGGTGAGCTGCTTCTGGTCCATGGTCAGTTTTATGTCATCTGTCACTTTGAGCAGTGCCGTGGTGGTGCTCTGGCCCGGCCTAAAACCAGATTGAAGCGGGTTTAATAAGTTTCTTGAGGAGAGGTAAGAGGAGAGCTGGGAGTGAACAATTGATTCCAGGACCTTGGAAAGGATAGGTAGAATGGATATCGGACGGAATTCTTTTAAAGAGACAGGATTAGAGGTTTTAGGCAGAGGGATCACGAGCGCTCTTTTCCACTGACAGGGGAAGCGACATTGAGCAAGCGATGCATTAATCACGTTTGTGATGGGAGGTAACAGCTCATCCAATATGCTGGTTAGCATCTGAGAGCAGATTTTGTCCTCACTTATGGCCTTTGACGAAATTGCTAGTATTGACCTCCTTACTGCGCCGATTCCGACATGGCCGAAATTAAAAGTTGAGCTCAACTCTCGGGCTGATGTGGTCCTAGACCGCAGGTTACGAAGCGTAGCTTCCTTGATGATGGGGTCCATAACGACAGAGGGGATAGCAAAGTAAGAGTTAAGACCGTTGAAATCGACATTTCCAGCAGCCAACTCCTTGGAATTACCGACACCGAGGGTCTTAAGGAATTTCCAGTCCATATTTTATTTTATAATAATATTTTTGATGACAAAAAATAATAACATTACTTACATAATACATTTCGCATTCATTCAAAATATTGCAACATAAAAATAAAACCCAATAGGCATTATACACAGGAAAAGGAAGACTAACGCACAAAGTTTCATTTGTAACGCCCACCCGACGAAGCAAAATAAGTGTGAGTCACTCTGCCTGTGTGTCTGTCTCTCAGCACGTGGAGCGTAAACGGGTGAACCGATTTGAATGTTGTTTTTTTATTCGAAAGTAGATTTCTTGGAGCTGGTTCTTATGATGGAGTTCGAAGGTGGGAGCGGGAACCCTGAAATGCTTACTAGTAAACCCATCGAGCTTAGGCTCATTAGATTAGTTGTGATGAGACTTTTAATTTCACCTGATGATGAAACCTGGTGATGAAACTGGAAGACTGGTTTTATGCGGGGGTTTTTTGAATGCTAAAGTTATTGTTTGTAAGTATATATGAATGAATAGGTACCTGCCTGTTTAAAAAGAGTCGTCATCGCGTCATTGTCATTAAGCGATCATTGTGCTATCGGAACCAAGAAACATATAGCATAGGCTGTAATGACACCAGAACTCATCATAGGTCACCACTCATCTGCCGCGCCACTACCGAACTCAAGGTTGGCATGTTAATATTTTTAAGACTTTAACTTGGAAATTTATTGTTGTCTCCTGTCTCCATACAATCACTCCCTCACGAGCTCTTATCTGTCCGGCTGACGAGCTCTTTCCCGCTATTTACTGCCACGAAGACACCTCGTCCTTCCATTTAACAGTTATTAACGTTGTAAATTTAACTGTTATTGTTTTAGCAGTTAAAATTAACTGTTATTGCTGGACGGAGGGAGACCGGCGGCGCTGATAAGTGACGATAAACGGACGGATTCTGAAGGACCGAGCTGGATGAGGTTTTTTAAAGTCTTCGGTGTTGGACAATGAATCTATTGTCTGAAGATATGTCATTTTTATAATAGAGCTCCCTGACCACCTCCCTTTTCCATCTTCAGATCAGCTCCATGCTAACCAACCAATTCACATGGACAAAACAGAATAATTGAAACAAAAAGTAAACTTTAGAAAAAACCGACTTCCACAAACCCTATTTGATTAGATTGAGTTTAATACTAACTGTAACCCCTTATCCCCCCCCCCCTTGGGGAATTAATTTTGTCAAATCCTATATCAGTGCTACCCCACGCGACTAAGGAACCCCTGTACAAAGTTTCATGGCTCTAGGTCCACCGGTTTAGGCTATGCGTTGCCTGCCCGTCAGCCACGCATTGTATTTGTACCTAGTATTGAGCAGATCTGGTGGCCATATGTGGTCTTCATCAGCAGTTCCGCATCACAATATTATGCTATGTGCATTTGCACGAGTTATTATGAAAAACACAAAAATCACTATAGGTCTGCCTATAATATTTGAAGAGTTCTCTCGATTTCTCCAGGATCCCATCATCAGATCCTGACCTGGTGTCAATGGGACCACCCTTGAGGTATTACCTATACGACGAAAAAAGATTTGTTCAAATCGGTTCATAATTGGCGGAGTTATCGCGTAACAAACATAGAAAAAAAAACAAAAAAACATACGGGTCGAATTGAGAACCTCCTCCTTTTTTTGAAGTCGGTTGAAAACAAAGATCAACACATAAAATTACGGATGGTATTTAGTTATGAAAATTGCTTGTGATGATGGCGGATATCTGGTTTACCCTATACTATGATAAGTTTTAACTTGATTTTAATAAACTCGAAATTCTACTTAAAATAATAATAATGAAATCTAACGTTAATCATGTACCGGGCGCCGCTCGCTATGCTGTGCTGCACCATACGGAAGATAAAGAATTTGAAGGAACTGTTTATTTATTTAAACTTCTCTTAAAGCTAACTTAAAGCAACCAAGTGAAGCAAGTAGTCTTGTCTTGACTGAAACGGCCTGACGATAGCTGTGAGTTACGGTCCGTGATATCTCGCGCCTCACAATATCCCGAAGACAAATGGCCGGCCGCGTTCATTACGCGATGATAATTTTGTTTTACGAGACAGCTTGTTGGTTGCCAGAAAGAATGGGATGGAGATGGAAAAATATATTACTACTAGCTCGTCCAGCGTCCACAAAAGACCCAGATATTTTGTTCTGTTGACGGTTGAGTATTTGAGTTCTTTATACAGAAATTCTAAGAAGGATGATAGAAAATATCGTGAAGCAACCTGCTGCTACAAACGACGACGGCTTGCGCCCTGCCTGACACATAAAAAAAAAAATCGGCTTGCGTCCAAGGCAATCTAATAAATCTAGGAACAAGTCTTAAGTTGAAGCATTACGTACTAAATGGCTTGACATTCTTAGAATTGCATATTTTCAGCAGATATATTCTATACAGTCAATTTTGTGCAAAAAAAAAGACTACATTTGGTGGCACTTTAACATGACGTCACTCTGTCGTTATTTCATAAAACTCTGGAGCAAAAGTTCCGTTTTGACAGTTAATAAAAAGTATCTATTTTGACTAGCAGTACGCAAGCCTATTGTGCCTCTGCCACCCCTCGGGATAAAAGCGTGATGTTATTGCGTTCTGTTGTTATGTATTATACATAGTGTAACAGAAAGGGGTGTACAAGCCGAAAGAGAGTTGTTAGGGACATCATTCTGAACAACTTTCACTACGGGACCGACTTGATCAGAGCAACTTTATTTTTCACTCCACCATACAGATCAGCTGAGAGCTAGGCCCGAAATGTACTGAGTTAATAAAAATAAAGTTGCTCTGATCAAGTCGGTCCCGTAGTGAAAGTTGTTCAGAATGATGTCCCTAACCACCCTCTTTCGGCTTGTACGCCCTTTTCTGTTACACCCTGTATTAGTTGTATGTTTCTCTCTTAAAACTGTACCACTCGTTTAAGATGTACTTTTCACCGCAATCGCTTTGGACGACCTCATGCCCAATAATATTGTTTCGATTGGTCAAACGTTTTGAAAGGGTTCGGAAAACATTTTTGGAATTACAGAATCAAGCTCCAGCTCGCTTACTCTACACCTCTACACAAGCAAGTCAATAGAGCCATAACCTAAAAATACAAATCAACTTCTATTTCCTGCGGCCGCGCTGGCATATCAATAAATCACTCAATTTATTTCATGTCGTTCTGTATATCGTTAATCGCTCCACAGTCCACAAAGATTACGCTTTATTACAGTCTTGCTTCTATTTATAACGACAGAAGATATATTATAGAGTTTTATTGGAACAAATGTCTGTCGTTTGTAACTGTTTACTAAGCGAGAGTAGACGCGTTGAATAAGTATCTTAGTTTAGCGAGCACAATTTATAGAAGTTTAGATTTACAAGTTGTAAATGAATTAACGCAAATTGAGAAACTAATTTGTTAGGGACAACATTCTGAGCAACTTTCATTATCAAACCGATTTGATCAGAGCAACTTTATTTTTCACTTCCCAGTACAGAAAGTTGCTCAGAATGATGTCCCTAACAAAGTAGTTTCTCATTTTGCGTTAATTCATTTACACCTTGTTTATGTCGGCGGCCGATCGTAGAATCGGGCACATCATGATGTGCCGTCATGTGCACCGCCATTTCAAGCATTTTTTAACGAAAACATGTATTTTTAAAAACATTTTTATTCAGCACTAACGTGATGTTTTTTGTGTTATACATGTCAAACGAACACGAAGACTATTCGGTGGCTTCGCTGCGCTCGCCCCCTTTAGTCTTCACCTAAGCTACCGCAGTGTTTGCCTTAAGAGATTTTATCGTTTCATGATATTTAACGTTTGGCCACATCATGATGTGCCCGATTCTACGATCGGCCGCCGACATATATATATTATTTAGTTTTCTCAAAAGACTAGCTCCTTTTTGAAGTCGGTTAAAAATGGGGTGAATAGAGATGTTCCAGGAAATGTATTAGAAGATAGACAAAACCGCGCCCTCTCACGCAAAATAGAATGTTGAATATTTGGTTAAGCGTGCAATATTTGTGCATTTGCCACCCCGTGTGGGAAAAAGAAAGTGATGTTATATACTGCCAAGTCTAACACTATCTATACAATCCCCTACCACAGAGGATAAATACTAGCCTTTACTGTATCTACAAGCCTTATATCCCAAACATTTTGGCTAAGCGTTGCACGTCTCAAATACTTTTTACCCCAATTACAGGGCTTGTTGATTATAATCAATCGTTGTCAAGAGTGGGTGATGTGACGCAGATAGAGAACATCTCTATCAGAACTTTATCTTGCGACAATAGGCTTGTGGCCAAGGTAATGCAATAAATCTGGGAACAAGTCTTAAGTTGAAGCATTATGTACAAAATGGCTTGACATTCTCAGAATTGTATATTTCCAGCAGATATATTTTATAAAGTCAATTTTGTGCAAAAGGAGACACCATTTGATGGCACTTTTACATGACGTCATTCTGTTGTTATTTCATAGAACTCAGGAACAAAAGTTCCATTTTGACAGTTCATAAAAAGTATCTATTTTGACTTGACAGGCCACAAGCCTATTGTAACATGTCGAATGCATCTGGACGAATGGGCGAAATCAGCCACTGAATGGATGCCTACAGACGAAGACCGGCGTAAGGGAAGGCCCAGAAGGAGATGGAGAGATGACCTGGATAAGTTCCTAGAGAATGAACCGAAAAAGCTTGAAAAACCGGTGAGGCCTTGGCCCAGCAGGGGATACACATAGGCTAACTAAAATAAACAGTCAAGTGCGACTAGAACTTGCACACCAAGGGTTCCGATCACACTTGGAGAGCGTAACACGTGTAATTGGGTTTCCACATAAAAAAAAACTAAAGTATGATTATGTCATCCATGTAAACCAAATTAAACATTTTTGTAGAAAGACAGAAATTTGCATTTATCAGTTTTTTTTCTTTACTTGTGCAAGACCTTGTATTATGCCAAATTCCATGATAAGTACCCAATAGGTTTTCAGTCCATTGCGATTACTATGAAAATCTAACAATTTCACGGCATAAACAGTCGTAGCGTTCGATTGCGTAGACCTAGAGAAAGTTGTTTTTTTCACAGTGTTATGCCACCACAGATTTATATGAATTTCAGCTTGATAAGTCCACGCGTTCTCGATATAAAGGTCGTGACACACGGACAGACGGACGGACGGACAACAAAGTGATCCTATAAGGGTTCCTTTCTTTCCTTTTATAGATCGGAACCCTAAAAACTGTAGCAACATTAGCAAAGAACTCAGTAAAGACGCCTGATCCCAGGTCAGACACAAAAGAGCTCAATTCCACTAACTTATCGACAAGACAACCAGTCTCAAAGCCCAGGGCCCGAATTCTACTGTTCACAAGCATACCACAAGCCTGGCACAAACTTGAATACGAGGCATTCTACTAAAAGCGGAATCGCAATTCACAAGCGCCAGCGTGACGCCAGCCTACTTCGTATTCTACTATCCAAAACGTACTTACGCTGGCGCCGCAGTTTGACACAAGCGTACTTTGTTCTACTGTCCAAAGCGTTCTTACGCTGGCGCCAGTTTGACGCCAGCGTAAGTACGTTTTTGATAGTAGATTACGAAGTAGGCTGGCGTCACGCTGGCGCTTGTGAATTGCGATTCCGGTTTTAGTAAAATACCAAATGCCTCGTATTCAAGTTTGTGCCAGGCTTGTGGTATGCTTGTCTACAGTAGAATTCGGGCCCAGGTCAGACACAAAAGAGCTCAATTCCACTAACTTATCGACAAGACAACGAGTCTCGAAACCCAGGTCCGACGCCCGCCCGACTCGTCGGCGGCGTCTCAGCTCGTATTTATGACACTCACGTCGGCTGCAGGCCCCGCCATTTGTAAAACTCAATTACGCGCCGTCGACGCTCGTCTTCTCTCCTTAATAATGATAATTGATGACGAAATTTGCGAGCTTTTTGTGGAGAGAGCTGCGCGGCGATAATTCTTGTTGGGTGCGCGTTCGCGTTGTTTTGGTTGTTGGGACTTGTCAGTTTGTAGAATGCTGAAGCGCTCTTCCTTACATATTCTGCTGTGGAGCCCTGACGCCATAAATAAAACCATCTCCCTTAAGACCGACTAGCTATAAGGAATTAACACTAAGCTGGAGTAAACTTTGATAACTGCTTATACTTACGTAGTACAATTTTGTATGGCGTTGTCAAAGTGTTGGTAGAGCTGCGTATAGAGCCACATTTTTCCATTGACTAAAATCTGTCTCTTCTTTTTCCGACTTACAATACACGTCATAGATATTTTATGCATTTACAATACAGACCTTACCACTTACAACTTTATTATATTCCGTCTTTCTTCGCCGATAATACTGAAAATTTCGGTCAGGAGGCCAATTCTCGAGGCGAATTCTCAAAGCGTAGACGCCAATAATTGTCTACTACATTTCTTACAAAAATGACAATATTGTCGTGTACACTTTCTAATTATAATGGGCGAGAATTGCCCCCCAGGCTTACTGCTGACGTATCTCAGACGACAATGGACCCGCACGGCGTCTCTTCATGATATTTCTTCATAACACGGCCGCTGTTTAATTTGTAAATCGCCTGGACGACTGATTAAAAACTCCGTTTGAAAAATGTTCTCGGCTCGTCTCGACGAAGAAAGGGGCCGCAAATTATACAGACGAATAGCTGTGTCAAGGAAGGGGGTGTCATTGGCATTAAGACAGTTGAAGAGCTACTCCGCATTCAAGTTAAACGAAAAAATAAATTCACTTTTCGTGTACTTTTCGGCCTGATGCCCAATTCCGCTAAGATAATGACAATGCCACTGGCTAAAACGTGAGTACTTATGCCTTTCTGTATTTTATTTATATTTATATTTATACGTATGTTTTTCATAGTTTACCGTTAATAGTTTTCAGATAATTTCATGTTGTATACAAACTACTGGACTGAATCTTTTTTTCAAAAAATGAGACAAAGCTTGTGAGTAGGTAACCCTTTTAAACAAAAAAATAATTCTTGAAATCGGTTCATAAATAGTACCAGTTTATCACACATTAAACATATTGATAAAAAACCATACAACCGAATTGAGAACCCCCTCCTTTTTTGAAGTCGGTTAAAAAGATCTAGAAGTGGGCCTAATTTACATTCCTCGATTTGCTGGACGATGTTATTTAGTTACAACACTAGTGTTAATTAAATTGCTTATTTTTATAATTGGCAATTAAGAACCTAACTTTCTACCATGAATATGGTATTCGACTGCTACTCAACATAAATACCAGGAACTGTAGAAACGGTGTAATATTGTTCATGAGTTCAATCGTGACATTCGTGACACGCCGAATCGCTTAAGGACAGAAGAGTCCTTTGAACAATATTGACATTAAAATTATTAAAACTAGTGGCTCTGTGAGCTGTAGACCTCGCGAGTATGTCGGTGGGAAAGCTGAACTGCTAACACACATAAAAAAAATAACCCAAATAATTTTCTTTCAATAACACATACAAACTTATGAATGTACCTGGTTACGTACATGCAGTATGAAAGTAGCCGCACCAATAACTTTGTTAACTACATTTCGCGATCTTTAATACAACCTATTGACTTTTTACTAAAATTATATAGTCTGTTTCACTCTCATGGTCTTTACAAATCCAACGACACCTCATTTGTTAATATCCATCGAGCCGTTTGGGTTGTAGCGATTTTTTTACATTTTAAAACCCCATATCTCCGCCATTTTGAAAAAAATGTAAAAACTGGCTCTAGTAAAAAATTCTATTTATTTTTTCCAACCTGCTCACAAAATTTCACGAGAATCGGTTCATAAATGCGACCTGTAGAGGAGAACAACCGGACAGACATACAAAAGCATTTTTGCCCAAACCTGAAACGGAGACGCTTCGCTCGCTTCGCTCGCTCGGTCAAAAATAAATATTGACATTAAAATTAGTTTGTTCGGCCAGGAGAATGACAATAGCTTGACTTAGGGGGAGATAAAGTGGTGATAAGTGATAAGACTGAAGCCCAATTCCGACAGGAAAATTAGCTGTGAGAACTTGATAATCTTCGATAAATCGCCAGTTAAAGACCACTCTTTCAGAAGCTGCGGGCGATCTGTCTCTTCGATATCATCGTCGAATCCCTGGAAGAAGTGTGAGTTTCGGCGCTGCACAATCTGCCATTTTGCCGCGAAATCAATGGCAGGCACGTCGCAATTTCCGTGGGACCAAATTACTAACTGAAGGGCCGGCAAATCATCGTAATGGCCCGTCATGGCCAACGCCGCCGGCGCCGATAAATCTGGGTCTAAGTGGCGAGAGGAGTGTAATTCTGGTGATTAGCTGGTCCCCCGTACGCCCCCCAACCCCTTCCCGGGTCTGAGGTAACCCTCGAGGGTAAATGGACAGAAAATTACAGGTGCCATGCAACTTGTTATGAAGTATGGATTTAAATTTGACATGGCACAAGAGTGATGCAGATTGTTGGGCTTGTTGATTTTTTGTGGATGGCGGTTGCGTGAGCTTAATCTTGAAGCCGATCTTGACGGATTTATAGTTGGTGGAGGATGGAGGATATATTATTATTGTAAGTAGGTACGGGAGAGAGATAACTGGTGTTCGAGTAAAATTCAAATATGGTTTGTTTACTACTAGAATTCAGAGGAAATGGCCAGAACCATAATTAAAAACCTGAAGAATCGTTATACATCACATAACAAAAAACAATTTGATAGCATTTTAATTAGTAATTACTGAGTAATTTCTACAAAACGACAAATTACCATTGACTGGCATAATTAAGCCTAGTGGCCGGCATTTATGCGTAAGCGCATCTATCGACTCCGACTTCCCCCTATAATTAATAATTGGCTCTACACTACAGGGTGTAACAGAAACATGTATGTAGTCATTGTCAAGAGCTATTACTCAATAATAAATATATGTATCCCATTAACATTCCCACCGATGGGCACAGGGGACTTTTCCGGGGTAAAATTGAATCATACCATACTACTCTGGCTTAGTGCGGGTTGGCGGAGGGGTCTCGGGCAATCCACTGTCAGAAATTAATGAATTATCCTCTCCATGGTTTCCTGGAAGAGTTCTCTTTTTAGAGATAAGCTCGCCTTTGTACATTTTTTTCCCAATATTAAGTGTCTGTAGTATGTTTTCTGTGCAATAAAGTATAAAGAAAGAAATAAAGTTATCCAGCTGCCCTATTAGGGCCGCTATGAGTAGCGATAGCAACCGGGAATCTACAGATTATAATATGTAGGTAGAGCGCTCGAATAGAAACGGACACCCATCCGTACCAGTTTCAGCCAAGTGTTGCTGGGGTAGCAATTGACGTATTTTTCAAAAATGTTTACTATGAAACCGACGACACAAAGTTTCTAAGTTTAGCCAGAAGCAATAATATGTGCCTGAATATAAATGTTTAAGTTTTTATTTTAATGCATCAACCTGTACTTTGTGATTTAATGTGAATGCAATTCGCAAGGCCCACATAATACTTATTGCTTGCACCCCGTAATTTCTGACGTCTCATAAAGAGAACCGACCATTTCATGGTTACGCGGAGTCTTGTTAACCGCTAAACGCTAAATGGGGCCTTTGAGACCCCTTATGGGAAGATATGTTTTTAGTTATGGGTTGTTCTGTAGTTTTAGTAGAATGTATCCAACTAAATGCTTGTGTAGAATGAATTCCTGTGCCACTCAAATTAGATTCAAATACGTCGATAAATAACGCTAACCAAACTTTCCCTTTTTTCCCCTAATCAAAAGTCAACCCACAATTTAAAATAAATTAAGGAATTTGAGCCAACTTTCGTCAAAACCTATAGCCGAGAACAGACAGAGGGACAAACGTAATATACAACTTCTACTACTACTAATGTATTCTGCTGACATTCTCACACACAATAACTAATAGTTTCGTTCTAACGTTGATCAAATCTAAATGAATCTTATAGATCGTGAGGAAATCTTTTTAAGAGTCATCTAATTTCAAAACCGGAATTTAATGGAAATAAAAGGCGTGACTGATGTTTTGGTTTTTGTTTTCCTTAGACCTTAAAGACATCAACTAATTTTTCAACAAAAATAAAACACTTTTCGATCGTAGGGTTATAGCGAACCACATTCTCACATTTCTTTCAAATTGCGAGTGCGCATTAGCCTTGTTTGTGGTTATACATGTACCCTTCTTACTAATAAAGAACTGACTGAGGAAGGTGTACAGTACACGGGTAGTGTGACAGGAAAGAACTATGTAATACTGCTGTATTGTATAGCTATATGCTTTATCCCGGCACAGCACAACTTATTATTTACTTTTTATTAGTACAAATGTACGTGAACAGCACATGCCTGTGTGTGTGCGTCTTGGATGCAGATATAAACACACACCCTGTTACCAAAAAAAAATATAAAACTTATTTTAACCTCAAAATAAACGTCAAATCCCATACATTTTTGTTTTTAAACAGGTGTTGAACGGGAGTTTATTATTTTGTGGTAAGGCCCACAGTGTTTCAGTTGCATGTAGACATCACACGTCTATACTTTGGTTCACGTGAGATGGTAAAACAGCGTAAGACCCGGATAGATGCACTATAATCTTAAGTGCATAGGATTTCGTTGCCACGAAGTAATAACTCATTGAGATACTTCTAATACCCAAAAATATTATGAACCTCTTGATAATATTTTTGGGTATTAGCAGTACCCAAAGAGTTTTTCCGACCTGAGTGACTACCTCTCTATTCAGCCAGATATCCGAGGTCAAATCCGACCGTTTTGAGATGAAAGTTCGTTACCATAAATAAAACACTGTCGATGCAAGAATGCTTTATACTGGTTTGGTTACTGATTCCCTTTGCCACCTTCATCATCATCTTCATCATCATCTCATCATCCTCAGCCTACATAGACCCACTGCTGGAAATAGGCTTCTTCTCTATAGCGCCAATCTCCCCGGTCCAGTGCCAATCGCACCCAGTGGGATCCCGATGACTTGATAATATCGTCGGACCATCGGGTTGGTGGTCTGCCCACTGGCCTTGTCGCTCCCCGTGGCCACGACGCCGTGACTGCTTTGGTCCAACGTCTGTCGTCCCGTCTAGCCAAGTGTCCCGCCCATCTCCACCTCAATCTCGTTATCCGTTTGCCAACATCTGTGACCTTTGTTTTCCGTCGAATTTCGACGTTTGGCACACGGTCAACGAGAGTGATTTGCCACCTTAGGTGAACAAAAAATAACAACAACCGCAGCCCATGCGTGCTCGTGAATTGCAATAACTGTAGCTTCAGTAATAACCCAGTGGATGAAATAACCTGTAATTTGAACCACTTTTGGTTCGCTCGATCAAGTAAACGTCAGAAATGATTGCTTATTTTATTACCCTACTTTTACGTCGGAAATATTTCGACGTCAATCCCATCAATGAAACGTGCGAAGTGAGTGAGTTGTGAGAAAGGCGTGTTGAAAGTAATATGTACCGAAAAGTGAAAATTATTACAGGATTCTCTTGTCTCATTTGTGTTATTATTCATTCATCATCAACACGGGTCTGTCGTCTGTTAGAGAACTCACTGTTGAGTATAGGCCTTCTAATGTACACGCGATTTAACCCGGTCTCATGCAACCCTGGCCATCCAGCCAGATGGTCCGATGACCATGGTCTTATGGTCCTAATAGCGAGCATAGGAGGAAAATAATGGAAGCGGGTTGCACAGGACTAGATTGAATGGCGTGACATGAGAAGGCTTATCAACGGTGAATTTCCAGACTGACTCTGATGATATTGAATAAATAACATAAATAAAAGAAGATCTATTTTTCAAGTTCGACATAAATGCTTTCGTATGTCCGTTTGTCCGTCTGTTCTGTGTTCTGTATGTAGATTGTGTCGCTGTTTTTTGGTTCCCACGGCACAGGGTACCCTTGTGTCTGACCAGAAGCAATGTATGTAGCTGTATAATAATTGAAACAAAAAGTAAACTTTAGAAAAAACCGACTTCCTATTTGATTAGATTGAGTTTAATACAAACTGTAACCCCTTATCCCCCCCCCTTGGGGAATTAATTTTGTAAAATCCCATATCAGTGCTACCCCACGCTACTAAGGAACCCCTGTACAAAGTTTCATGGCTCTAGGTCCACCGGTTTAGGCGCTATCGGGGAACATACATAAAAAAAAAAAAACATCCGGACGAATTGTAAACCTCCTCCTTTGGGAAGTCGGTTAAAAATATTTAACAGTTAGGTAGGTACCTCATTTACAAACTGTAAGCTGCTATTCCACTAACCCATTTTTAATCTGGTTCTCATGATTCATGGGCAAATTTTACAAGCATCATTGTCCTGTCACTGACAATGTAACTGAATCAAAGGAGGCCGAACAATCGCACGCAATCAAACAATCAGTTTATATTGTTTTACTCTCGATTATTGTTTCATCTGACAGCTTTACATTATGCCGAATGAATAAAATAATCGGTTAAGTGCGGGTCGGTATCGCACACGAAGGGTACCGTACCATCGTACAACAAATCAAAAGCACTCAAAACAATAAAAAAATAAACAAAAAGAAAATTTAAAAAGTTTATGCCTTCACGAGATTTGAACCGACGACCTCCGGATTGAGAGTTTACATCATACCGCACCGGCTAACCACAACCATGTGGGTTGACGCGAAATATGCTATCATATTTAAATGTGTAGTCTATGACATGGTTGCTATGACAATAAATAAACAGTTTCAGTCAAGATCTCCATTTTGAAATGCGTAAGTGTATCTAAACACTTTAATTTGCAATATCTCTCGTATTTCAGTATTTGTGGTTGGTGCGGCAACAGATATACACATTCTGTGAAAATTTCAGCTTTCTAGCTATTACGGTTCGTGCAGACGGACCCGGTGACAGACAGGACGGACGGACGGACGAACGGACGGACGGACAGACGGACAGCGAAGTCTCAGTAATAGGGTCCCGTTTGGCACCCTTCGGGTACGGTACCCTAAAAATGGTTAACCCTGTATTTCAATTTGAATGACAATAATTATAGTAAACAAAGCTTTAAAACTAAACAAACCCTTTTGAAATCAACAGATCTTGTTAAGAAGAATGAAATGAGCCCAAACTCGGTGAGTCTACAACTAAGAAGCCCATGGTTCCGTCTCCAACCGTCCGGCTCCATCATCATCAAGAAAATTGATAGGCGATATGATTAGGATTTGTCACGACGAATCAAATAAGCTCAAACTCGTTGGGTTTACAAGTAAGAATACTAGGTTTTCCCCTTCCCACCTTCGAGATCCACTATTGCATTTTCATCCCAATCACATACTTATACCTTTCGTTCGTACTTATACGTTCTTATACCTTAGGTTTCGTGATGATAGCAGAATAGAAGTGGGCGAAATTTCCATTCCTAAAGTTGCACGATGTTATTTAGTTACAACACGACCTAATAAAGGGTTTTCAAAATGATAAATGTCCTTTCATCCCACTATTTACCCTGCCCATTTGCTGCCACACAATAGAAATTTCAGTACTCTAACTAATAGTCCAGTCAAGATTTTCATCCGTGCTTGCACAAGGTCAGGTCGTTTTTAATGTTTTATATGTTATTAGGGCTTAAACCAGCATTTAAATACCAGATTTGCAATATCCCACCCAAGTGCTGTGCGCGCGGCGTTGTATCCAAAATCCATGAAAATTTCGATGCGGTTTTCTGTAAATGTTTGTAGACTTCCCTGCAAGAGTTCTTGGATATGTTTTGTTAAAATCGGTTCAGCCGTTCAAAGGTTATTGCCTAGGCTCATCGAGCCAGCCATCGAACTGTACTGTGTGAACTAATAGCTCTATATAGCCTGCCATGGTTCAAAGTTGTAGCAAAAGTCTACTTAATTAAAGGATGTATTGTAAATAGCAGTCGGACCCTTCTTTCACTGAGATATTGAGCAAAAACTGAAAATGACCGAACATTTTATGGTTTTTTGGGAAATTAAATTGCAAATCTGGTATTGTAATGCTGAAGCCCTTAGCAACATATAAAAATTCAGAACGACCTGAGCTTATACAAGCACGACCCCTGTAAAGGAAGCACAGATTTTATCAAAGCTGTAGAATTTATTTGTAGCCCTGTGTGTATTATTTGTAGTCAAAACGCCCTAAAACTACTATGAATTAGGGTTAGGGACCCCAAACACCGCATACGAATAGCCATTTACCACCTCAACGGAGCAACACCAGAAAATAAGCAACACGATATCAATCTGTAATTCAAGCTCTCAGCACTCGCCTCTCACTATCGCTTAACTTACAAAGGCTAACCCTCCTTAATCCCCGCTTTCGTTCTGTAATAAAGCCACAAATCTCCGCGTGACTTGCGGGGTGGGCAGACTGCAATCTGCGGACGGCAACTGGTTATTTCATAAAATTCCCGTGTTACAGCACTGTGATCAGAAACAGAATATTGTGAGCGAAATGCGCTGTGATGCTCCACTATGTTGTTTGCAGCTGATTCATACTGAAGAAACAGGATGTTGCGATTTATTTTCATTTTCATTTATTGCAACTCCATAATAACATTAAGGACGTAGATTCATGTCATTATAGTGGTAGATCATTATGGATGGACCATGTTGTAGAAGATGTAAATCTATGTTTTATGTCATTTATGCTGGACATGGTGAGGAAACCTTCATTAATTACTCCAGAGCTGCGGCGATGGGTACCCACCCGTCACGAAAAATGGAGTATTAAATAACTAGCTAATAATTTTAGCCAATAGCTTCTCTGCCACCCCGTTGTACAAAAACGACGTTTCGCATCGCTAGAGTTGACTCAGGGAAACTTCAAGCTCAAACTCCGGGGGCATTGGGGTTTGGATAGCGGGAGGCTAAGGATAAGCAAGGCCTATACCCAGCAGTGGGTAGGAGTGGGCTAATTGATGATGATGATGAAGGATAAGGAATGGTTCGCGTGTTGTAACCATGTCATTGAGAGATTATGAAGAAAGGGTAATTTTATAAGTACGATGACGCTCACGTTTATTTTTTTTACTCAATGGCCTTATTATTTTGCTGTACGTTTGCTGTTGAACTACCTAATGGAGAATCCGTATTCCTAAGATTTTTTTACAATTCTTTCACCATCTCAACCCTATACCTGCACATAAATTATATCCGAACGAAACTAACAAGAAGATTGATGGTCCGACACCACGCTCTCCCATGAGAGCAAAGTGGGTGGAAAATCGATTCTTATCGGCCGAGTCGGTAATCACTAAGAGACGGTTATGTCGACGTATGAAATTGCCTCCATACCTGCGTTTTGTGGTGCATCAAAGTATAGAGAAACCGTGGTAATTTGATTGGATTACGCAGAGAATTCCGTGGTGTAGTGGTTTTGCCTTCACTTCTCACGAACGATGGAGATTCACGTGGGTTCGAGTACTGTGCTATTTCATTGAGTTACGATATTTACTCAAAGTGCTATTTGATTTAAGGGGGCTGCGACCGCGGGAATTTCCCATACAAACGTAATACAAAAATGATTTGAATTTGAGAACTAGTTCAAAGCATTTAGACTGTTAATCGGATTTATACACTGTTTACGCAGGTTCCTGTTCTGTATACCAGGGTTCCTCTTCAACCAATTTAAAAATATTTTTGAGTAATTTGAATAAGAACCTTGGTATACGACCAGTGCATATGAGCGAGACCTTTGTGCATGTCCCCTTCGCGTGCTAATATAATTCAGCCATCCTAGCTCCTGCACTACTCGTAGCTGGAGCAGGAGGCCTGGGTGATCAAGGAGCTCAAGTCGATGTTTGTTTCTCCCAGAATAGCCAGAATCCTGGTTTAATGTGGATGGACATCCCAGCAGCATGTGCTTGACTGTTTCCTCCACTTTCATAATTCATAATTTCTTTATTGCACACAAAAAGTTACATAGGACAGTAAAAAACATAGAAAACGTGTACAAAGGCGAGCTTATCTCTAATAAGAGATCTCTTCCAGCAAACCAAATAGGGATGAGACAGGTGGATTGCTGAGCAGGAGTAGACCCATGTGTACAATACATATAATTATTACTTACAAATCAATAGACTACATAAACTAGTGCATACTTATATAAATAAATATGAAATAAACTTTCATACATCCCCCGCACAGGGGGCTGTCTGTTGCACCTGTAGCTGTCAAGTGTTTATTTAGTGTAGAATGCCCTGTTATAAGGCCTGTTAGTATTTCTATTTTGCTGCGTGGCAGCCTTATTAGTTAGTTAGAGAACCTATGGCTATACTTTTTATGAATAGTTTAAGATTACTGGCTACAGTTTACTGCACATACACACACACACACACACACACCCTTACACACCCTCACACACACACCCACACACATAATGTACTTAATTAAGTTTATTTCTGAAACTGAAACTGAATTATTTCAATGTATACTTTGTTATGGAGAGCGAGACCTTCTGGTACAGGTATTTTATACTTCATAGGAGGTCTTTACCTTGTATTAGTTATAAGTAAAAAGTTTTTGGATTAAACAATTTTTAATTTTTTTTTTTTTTTTTATTTTAACTGCTATAGAGGATTTGTCGTAAGGTGGTAATCTGATTTATACTTGTACAAAGGCGAGCTTATCTCTAATAAGAGATCACTTCCAGCAGCCCAGTTAGACCACATCACAGGATATCCAATAGGTATCTATAGATTTTATTTCTTTAGTAAACAAAAGCAATAATGTATGACTGACACTCACACATAAACGTTGCAAAAAAGGCTTGACGAGCCAGGTGGTCTGCATACTCGCATTAGTATTCAGTGTGTTGTCGATTTAATTGATAGCATGTCGATGTTCAAAAGCATAGTACCATTTGCCGCAGTAGCAGGGTTGAGAAAATGTTTAAGTTTTATGAGTGGTACTAAATAATAACATAGGTACACAGATATACATATAAACAATAAGTGCCTTTTCACACATACCGGTAGCCGGGTCGCCGGGGCGCGGTGATGTATACTTTGGCGGTATGTGTGAAATGGCACTAACAGTCAGACACACCGCCAAATCCCCTAAATGAACATGGTCCTTAACTCTACCTAAAGCCATTGTGATTAATTTTGCCATTATCATACCAGCACGCACTAGGAAACACGATGCTAACTTCTTCATTGGAACAACAACCGCCACATACACAACACAGTGATTGCCCCATACAGCAGCGTTCGGTTCGGCATCCGAATGGACAAATTATAGAGACGACCCTCCCGTTCCGAATTTGAATGCTCGTGGGTGTCCTACAACAAAGAGTGGGCTTTGTACGAAAAATGCTGTTCGTGGCTTTTTTTTGGTCATGTATAATAATTAAGTAGTAGGCTGAGTTTGTTTATGTGCGCGTAAGATTGTAGAGACAGACAGTTTACGTTAAGTTAAGTAAGGTTAGGTTAGATTGTTAGGTAAGGTTAGGTTAGATTAGGTGGTTAGTTTTTTGGACTGATTGAGAAAACTACTACTACAATACAAGTCTAGCACCCGTTTGCACTAAAATGAATCGCCTAAGTTCTTTCCTAACTTGTTTAAACTGCTCCTAGGAAAAAAAATATGCAGTAACCTTAAGCCATCCTTAAGCCGTACATTTTAATCTATAGTTAGGCTGTACTTAGCTTTAGGTTTATCTTAGCTAGGACAAGACTAACTTATGTTTAGTGCAAATGGTTGTGAAACTCATAACAAATTGGTGAGCGGTTTCCACCGTACATCAAAATAAAGAGGCACAAAAAGAAAGAACTTAAATGACTTAGAACAATGACGTCACTAGCAATATCACTGCTTACTTCAGTGTCACATTAGAATTATCAAGTGCTGCTACAGTGAGCCAACTTATCACTTCCACAATCCTCAGCTATAGCTCTTATTCATATCAGCACTAGGTCTAATTTAATGGGGGTCATATATCACCGCGGCACCCACATCCCTCCGTGCCCGAATGTCAAACGCAACGACCCGGCTCCACTATAAACAGTTGTAAATTAACGATTTAAGTCGCGATAAAATAAATTAATGTTTCGTGTTCGAATTGACGTATTTATGTTTGTGATAAAACGGTTAAGTGCGGTCGTCGCGTCTCGCTCTAGCCCGGGGCGGTTTTTATTGCTGATGTTCAATATTGTGGGGCACACGGGGTGGATTTTTCTAAGATTAAACATAAAACGCGTGACGTATTTTCCAGTATAGAGTGGCAGAGGCAGCCAGTAAGTTAACGCCGTTTGCATGACAGTTACCTAACTGCAGCTGTCTTCTGTCTGCTTATCGGAACTGTGCACTTAAATGGCTCTCTCACGATGCAATCTGACTTGCGATTTGTTGCTGCAATGCAACTTGTATTTCTCTCTCTGTTTACCTTCCTGACTTTACTTTTACTTTATGCTTTATTGCACAAAAACACAATGCAGAGACTTAATAATGAAAAAAATATGTACAAAGGCGAGCTTATCTCTAATAAGAGATCACTTCCAGCAAACCTAGGATGGACAGGATTAATTAACTTGACTTGTCCTTCTCTATCTGTTGCAACAAGAGAAGGACAGGACAGTAGGAAGATAGACACAGAGATAAATATAAGTTGCGGCAACAAATTGCAAGTCAGATTGCATCGTGAGTAGAGCCCATTACAACACTTCGCAATCTTCTGAGCACTTGAGCAGCGCGACAGACGCAAGTCAGTTGCGACTTGCGCGCGAGATTACAACAGCAGCGCATCGTCTTTAGCTTAGTTAGTTAGAGGATACTTTCTTCAAGTTTACCACACCACATCTCAATTCTCGCCCCGTGTGTCCCGACGCTAAACCCGGAATCAAGACGGGTAGTTCATAAAACAGCAGTTAAGCCACGTTTTAGAGATTTTATTTCTGTTCTAACGACATTCGTAAACTTTCGGTTTTATCCGCCGAATCGGGGTTTAACGTCGGACATTCGACTTTTAATTTGCTTGAGGGAATCGGTGTCGGATTACATTAGGACCACCGAATTTGTATCTCATTTTGATGTCTATCTTGGTTATCTTTATCTATGTAAGTGGTAATGTGATATTGGTGTCATATTTATTTTAGTGAATCTAATTTAACACTGAAACAATTCAATTTTATTTCAAACCACATGGATTAAAATTATGAAGAGTGTCTGTTATGTCGTGTATGTTTGTTTATTTGTGACGTCGCTGAATCTGGGTTCCAGACATAGGTTTGACGAGTACCTAATAATGTACGAGTATACTTCCTTAAATATATTTAAATATTTTCATACAAGGTGTAACTGACTTAACGCAAAATGTTAGGGACATCATTCTGAGCAACTTTAATTATGAAACCAATTTGATCAGAGCAACTTTATTTTTCACTTCTCCATACAAATCAGCTGACCCACTCAGGCCAAAATGTACTGGGAAGCGAAAAATAAAGTTGCTCTGATCAAATCCGTTTTTATAATGAAAGTTGATCAGAATGATGTCCCTAGCAAAGTAGGTAGTTTCTCATTTTGCGTTAATTGATTTACACCTTGTTTAAGTTACGCAATCACACTTAACAGGTAAGGTACCTACATCCTATCCAGTAGTAATACAATTAAGTTTGTACTCATCCAGCGCAATCCATCACAGTAAACTAGGGGCCTATAACCATAAACCACGTCCCTTACACAGCTATAAAGGCTCTTTCACACTAGGCCTCTTCTTCGACGAGCTTCGATGTTGCGACCTCGGTGTATAATTTTCACATACAATCAAAACGTGAAGCCTACTTTGAGGCTTGTCGGCCGTATTCATAGTTAGAACAACATGTGAAGTCTTCCCTAAGCTGTCTGACAAATAAAACACGGCCTGCAATTTTCAACCTTATGTCTTGGACAGGACGGTACAGGGCCTTGCCCAAGACAGAGAGAACTAGAGGTTGCTGCAATGACAGGGGACGACAAGACCCCTTAATAAATGATGATGATGATGATGTCTTGGTAATAAAGTTCAAAACATATGCAAAAAAAAAAAAAGAAAGTAGGCGTCCTATCCTAAAGACAACTTTTTCAGGCCACCTAAACCAGCATGTAAAATCGTTGGGGTGGCTGAATTAGAAGAGTACCTAGGTGCAAAGGACTTGTGAGAAGGCCCTGCTCATTTGAGCTAGGTGCAGGCAATAGGCTTTTGTTCCTGAGTTCTATGAAATAGCAAAAGAATGACGCCATGTAAAAGTGCCATCAAATGCTGTCTTTTTTTTTTGCACAAAATTGACTTTATAAAATATACCTGCTGGAAATATACAATTCTGAGAATGTCAAGCCATTTTGTACATAATGCTTCAACTTAAGACTTGTTCCTAGATTTATTGGATTACCTTGGCCACAAGCCTATTGAACCCCCTAAAGAAGAGGAAGAAGAAGACACAATCTTGCGGGACAAGTCAACCTATGAGATAACCGAGTATTTTTATATCCGGATGTATCATAAGAAGCCTTGTGGTGTAGCACCAGTAGCAAGCCGAGGGGTTTTGTCGCGGGGAAGTGAGGGACAGACAGAGCTATGCGCTCCAAAGAACTTTGTTCCTGTGCAGGTGTGCAGTGTAGGGCCTATAGATACCGCACTAAGTACCAGATTAACTTGCGAAGAAGCAACCAGCGGGCTCACATTTATTTCTTTATTTACCCGCTGCCAATAAGGCCTACATTCTAATAGTTCATTAGAAGACAGAATGACTGATCCCGCCCTTTATATGCGCAGCCTGTTGGGTATTTATTGAAGTCCTTCTAGCATACGCGAGGCTTGGCAGAAGTCATACGACGGAGCGACAAATGTAACATAACATAACTTTAGATAACAGCGTCATATCTTTTCCTATACGGGCTGGCGGAGGCATTAGATACTCCATCCAGAGGGCTCGGCTAGCCCAATGCGATGTGAGGAGACGTGAAGATTGCTTCAGTTTTCTATCACAGTCAAATTAAATATTGAGTATCTCGCTCATTTCTTTGTATGGTAGATAAAGCTGCTGTCAAAAGTATGAAAAGGGTCTTTAATCAGTTAGGCGAGCTAAACTACCTATTTTAGCGAATAGAGTACAAGTCAATTTCAGAGTCAGAAAAACTTGGTAATGGTCTCTCAAGACAAAAAAACATAGATAGAGTCAGCTTAGAGTGACTCTTAAGCCTTAGATTAGACCAAACAGAATACAGAAACATTTAGAATTAAATTCGTGGTATGATTATATACGATCAAAAACAATGTCAAGCACATGGGAAACACTCTATACCAAGTTTGTGATGTAAACAACGATGTAATAAATTCTAGACACGATTTTAGGTAGTACGTATTCTGTCTAGACATTTACGAGGAACCATATATCTTTGGCGGTGATCGACAGTGACTATTAATGTTTGGTTTAAAGATCGGACGACTTTTATTTACCTTTCTTAAAAAAATAACCTTTCATAAAGGTTTAGAAAATAGGCCTACTACTACTTCGAATGCGAGTCAGCACTATAATCTTTAACAACTCCATAAAAAATATGCCAACATTTCATTCATGAATACAATCATATTTCAAAGAAAATAGGTTTGACGACGCATCGATAAAGAAATCGTAGTGGACCGCACTAGCCACTACACTGTCATCGAACCGCCATTTATTAGCAAAATCGGGCCCCCGACTTACCAGTCAAAACCCAAACACCACCACACACACAACACAACAACAACAAAAAAAAACACGCGTCAACACAAATCGAATCAGTTAGCATCTGGCACCGATAGGGACCCGAGAGTGGCAGTTCTAATTGACAGTAATCAATTTAGAGAGGGGCGGCTTTCAATATTCCTTCATCTAGGATTTTTCTCGGCAGTTCTCTTTCTCGTTTTTACATCGCTCTCGTCTCGTGGATTTATCGCTCAATTAGTCTTGTTTAATAGCCGGCTGCCTCGCTGATGTCTGCTTCGCGCTCAGGGTTGTAAGAGAAAGTGGGAATTGTATTTTAAACTGGATTATTTTCTGTCTTGAACTATCTGGTTTTTTTGTAATGGATCTTTTATCTTTTTAGAGGTATATTCGTAATATTCTTCGAAGTGCATTGAGTATGTAATTGTCATACATGACATGACACACTGCATAAACTTTGTTCTTATCCAAGTAGCTGATAGAAAACATCATCTATTGTTTCAAGATGGTGACCAGAGAGTGGTCAGAATATTCTTACTTCTTCTAGATCTGGTCTGTTTCTTCTAGTGACTGACTTGAGATAGCTGCGTTGAAGCCCTACCTCTTTCTATTTATTACGTTCCCACCGCGTGTCACTGGATGGTTACATAAATAAAAATATTGTGCCCACTGAGGAGTACAAAACCTTGACACATATTAGAGTAAGATTGAGACTATATAAAAATAAAATAAATATATAGTATAAAAGTATAGCCAAAAATCTTCAGCCGCTACCACCCCTAACACTACAGAAGACGTAGAGAAATGGGATTAAATTAATTGTCACATCAGTCAGAGGAGCGACGGGGTGTTTTTTATTAGTCGCACCCCCCTCACCCCCTCCCCTCCCCCCGCTCGTCTGAGCGCGGCTGACTCGCGTAAATCACGTGAAGAGGAGAGGAACCTACGAAACGCGAGATGGCTGGTGGAGGAGGCTATCCGGTATTCGATAAGTTTCTTGTCGTTTGTACCTAAAACTTTTATATCTACTTACTATCACAGATTTAATGAATGTATGTTGTACATACAGTGCTCTGAAGCCCAATCACGAACAAAGATTCGATAGAAAACTATCGAAAAGCCAAATGTCAGTGATTTTTATTCTTTATGACATAAAATATAATCTCCCGCGTTCTCGAAAACGTTCGTGATCGAGGCTCTGCTCTGACATTTCTCGACAGTAAAAACGTGTCAAACTTGTGCATTGCTTTGAATTGTGACGGCTTGTATGGATAAAGTAGCATTTTGATCGCATCGTTTCGATACTAAAAATAATGAACCAATATCTATTATGTATGTATGTATGGATGTATTCAGTGTTGACCACCACGATGAACTTCTCGGCTCAACACTAAATACTCACCTGTATTAGCAACATTACTATTGTCGCTAGTTTACAAAGAAGCATATCCATACCACATGCATGCCCCATTCTTACCTTGTCGTCCCCTCCGCATCTCGCTCGCTCGACTGATTTGATCTCGGCGCGATTTATCGACATTATTTTTAACACCCGAGATCCCATCACTAGCGAGTGTCGGACTTTTGGTTCTGACGTGCATTATCTTCGTTTGCGGAGGGCTTATTATCAGATTGACTATAGTCTAAGGATGTTCTAACGGTGATGGAAAACATCGTGAAAAACGTTTACGTCTGACACTTAATTTATCCTAGCCCCTGTTACGAAAACTACAAATGGGGATGATTACATCTTGGCAGAGGGCACTGTGTGTCAGACTTGTCTAACATTGTCACCTGCAAAATGAATGGATTTGAAAATACTATAATATAAAGCAAAGCCTTGCGAATTGCTTGCATTACTAATTTCCTCTGTAGACCAACAAAACTCTTTGCTTACTCACTCTGTGTTAGTCAGACACACGCAGCCACAGCGCCGTCTAAACTAATTTGAAACCTGAATAAATGTTGAATAAATGTGTCCCCATTGAATAAATGTTTAAACCCGGGGTACGATTCTCGCGCATTCGATATACACCTATATCGAGTGATGTTGTATGGGAATCACAATTCACAATTCTTTATTGCACACAATAATTTAAACAGTTACATTAAAAGAAAACACATGTACAAAGGCGAGCTTATCTCTAAAAAACCAGGCGTGAAAGGAAAAATTATATAATGAAAGGGTAGGCAGTGCACAATAACAAGTTTAAATAAAATATAAACGAACAAATACTAAATACAGAAGAACTACTACTACTTATACATACTGATATACTACATACACTTTACATATAATAAATATATACATACAATAACTTTTACGAAAGAGAGAGGTAGTGCTCTTTAATACGTTTCTTGAAAGAGAAAGGGGTAGGACTGTCCATAATAGTGCAAGGAAGTTCGTTCCAAAGCCGGACCGCTCGCAACCTGAAAGAGGAATCTGTCAATATAGGTCTCAATATCCGTATATCGAAAGCGCGAGAATCATGCCACTGGCCGCAACTGTGCGTCTCCAACCCCTTATAAAAGACAAGACGCAGTTATGTTTTATCTTTTATCACAGATACTATAATATTATACCAATACAGATAGCCCACCTAGAACAAAATATGACACCGGGGCGTAAAGTGAGATACTAAGGAAGCTTCTTGAGTTCGAGACCTTTATCGCTTGGTGCAGCACCATCGAAAAATTGCAAATACCACGAGATGACGATGCTAAGATAATTATATAAGATTTATTCTAAGAAGTATTTCGCCGCCATTTAAGAGCCACCTAGAAGTATTTTAACTGAAACCATGGCGTTTAAAGTACAAATCTTACCCCTCAGCCATCTCTTTTTTACGAAGGGTTACTAATTCTAATTTGTATGGGATGAGCACCCTGTGGTTTTATTTTGTTCTGTAATAATGAGACATCTAACATAATCGTCACTCTGAATGGAAAAAGCAAACCAACATTCTTCAAAAATCGTCGATTGGCGCGTGGGGCGCCGTGCGGCGGCGTGCCGCGGCGTGTGAGTGACGTTTACAGGGGAACGCCAGTTCTACGCAACATAACGCAACGAACCTGTCAAAAAGCGTTAGTTCCATCTGTCACCGTAAGCCAAAAGATCTTTTTGAAAAGCTGTAACGCCAAGTTTTCGAAAAAGAACCCAAAATCCCTCAGTCCGCGCTTCATGAGTTTGTGTTGTCACCCTACACGCCATGAAATATGGTGTGTGTGCCTAATAGCCGGGCCGGGCGCTAAGGAGCGCATAAATTAGCCGCTGTTGTGACGCTGCTTGCGCCTGCGCATCTGTTTGTCCATGTGTCATGCATGATGGCTCTGTCGAGAGCAGATTTATCGGGAGCGAAGAATAACCTTGGCGTCAAAAAAATAATTTACGGCAAATGAATAGTCAGTATTTCAAATGGCGTAATGCACGCTACGGACCAAGGATACTGCAAGAAGTAAACGGGAGACAAAATAATCGGTCAAGTGCGAGTTGTACTTATACCTACACGAAGAGTTTGCATCCATTCCTGTTGCGGACGTTTGGCAAAACTTGGCAAGCACGTAATGCCGTAATGCCTTGTTCCGGTACTGACGGAAGATCAGCGCCTAAGGAGTCTAGTTCTCAGGCACATGCTGAGTCGGAACCCATTTGCAGATGCCACACCAGCCCCAGTTCTAGTGCGATATGGGTACTTTGGTACCTATATCCTATCTATCTCAGTGCAAATTAAATTTAACTGTATTTTCTATCTGTGTCTGTATGTTTATATGTTATTTTGTTTAGCGCTAAGTATCTTCAATAATTTATGTGTGTGTGTATGTGTGTGCGCTTATGCAAATAAATAAATAAAATAAATAAATGAATAAATGCAGGTATTACACCTGTTATTGCAAAGTGATACTAAAGTGTCACTTACCCAGACCCAGAAGCGAGATTAACTATGTTTGATAGGTATTAAGATTGGGAATTTTATTGTAATTTTGCAATGTCAAATGTCAAAGAAGCGGCGGCGCTCATTCAAAATCTTTCTTTCAAAAAAACAGACACTACCGCAATCAAAGTGGCTCGAGCAACAGCTCTAGATACATCCGTATTTCCTACGAAAGAAACTTTATTTCGGTTGCGCCGCCACCCCATGCGTTGATAGTTCGCGACATTAGTGTGTGTTTTATGACGCGTTACGGCTTTTTTCAGACGCTTAATTGCCGCACATATTTATGTACGTGACTGCGGTTAATCTCACCCCGGTTTCAGAACGAGAGCTTGAAGAAGCGATTAAAAATAATAGCCGGCTGAGCCTGAAATATTGACGGCCGCCGGTGATAAAACTTGCACTTTAGACTCTGTTGTGCGTCCATAAATTAAGATTCCTCAGCTAGGTTAATCGCCTTCGGACGAGCGCCGACATATGTTATTGTCACATAATTCAACATCTTGGGAGTAGATTTAATTTTGAACAATTTGTTAGTGACTGAATTTTTGGGCGGACGTTTATTTTCGGGGTCATTTGTCTGTTTTCTTAATGTATTGTTGTGTTGGGCGATTGCTGCGTGCTCGCTCATTTTATCGTGTATTTGACAAAACAACCGAGTGACGCTATAAATTTAAATTATAATATGTATCGTGTGATGATTTAATCTGACTCAATTCAATGCACGTCATAATCAATTTTATTATTATTTTGATGCACTGGACTGTTAAATTAGAAGAAATCTATGTAACTTCTATAAATGTCTGAGTTCCTAAAACGTATCATAATCACTGATGATTTATGAAACTTAGTAAAACGACAAATCAAGTACTACGGGTATTTTCAAATAATGCATATTCAAATGTTCTCCATTGTAAGTTTGTTCGGCCTATGTCCTTATGAGAGTATACCGAAAGACCAACTGCAGCAGCAGTGTTTCACAGAAACTGTCGCATCCTAATTTGAAACATTCACCCGGGAACACACCAAAAAGGGCCCTAGAAATCAGTTTATAATTAGCGCCGTAACAAATCACCGATCCATTAACTAATGTTGTACGCTCCTGTCGGCAAGATAAAATACTTGTCGGCAATAAGGTAACAATTATACGGACCAGGGCCTGATTCGACTAGAAGATGGCTCAGTGATAGTAACGCGAAAGCGATGGTCCACTTTAGTATTTAACAAATCCTCAGGCGATTCTAGAAAATATGAGGATTTTTCACTGTGTAAGTCTTTGATTAATTCGTTTTGAAATATTAATAACTTAGAATGACATACAGACACAAAAGAAATACACCTTTTAAAAAAAATATACCCCCACAGCTAAAACTATACCGTCGAATCTTTTCCCAATCAGGGTAGCAAAAGCAAGCTGTATTCACGTTTAACCAGTCATTTAATCTTCCATTACGCATTACAACTACAGATACAGGTATGAGTCATGCTATTGACATTGTGACGCCATTAAGCGCCATTACATTAGCGGAATTAGGTTCCAGGAATCTAGTCCCGGGGGTGTCCTAGCCTGAGCAAGACGGATGGTCGCCCTACACGCGATCGATGGGAACGTTTGTTGTGAAAAATATACAGCTCACTTTTACGCTTTGATGTTCTGTTTCTGGATTTATTCTAAACTTGTTGCGTACGTTGTGTAATTTTGTAAAGCAGGAGGAATTATCAAAAAATCCAACTGAATTTACAGTTTTCCATTTGTGACAAAATACAACGTCTAATATACGACGTAAAATTTAATTAGCCGACCATATTTTGGGAAATGATAGTACCCATCATCATTATGAACAACTTTCCCCAAGAAACATATAGAATGAAAAAAAAGAGTCACAAATGGAAAAATCTAAACCGGGCGAGTTGTCAAATATCATATTTATAGATAGGCTTGCCTTTGTCTTTTTAACCGACTTCCCAAAGGAGGAGGTTTACAATTCGTCCGGATATTTGTTTTTTTTTTTTTATGTATGTGCCTCGATAGCGCCTAAACGGATGGACCGATTTGGAAAATTATTTTTTTGTTTGAAAGGATTTACCTTCCCATTGGTCCCATTGACACCAGGTCAGGATCTGATGATGGGATCCTGGAGAAATCGAGGGAACTCTTCAAATATTATAGGCAGACCTATAGTGATTTTTGTGTTTTTCATAATAACTCGTGCAAATGCATATGTTAAGCATAATATTGTGATGCGGAACTGCTGATGAAGACCACATATGGCCACCAGAACTGCTCAATACTAGGTACAAATACAATGCGTGGCTGATGGGCAGACAACGCATAGCCTAATCCGGTAGACCTAGAGCCATGAAACTTTGTACAGAGGTTCCTTAGTAGCGTGGGGTAGCATTGAGATGGGATTTGACAAAATTAAGTCCCCAAGGGGGGGGGGGGATAAGGGGTTACAGTTTGCATTAAACTCAATCTAATCAAATAGGGTTTGTGGAAGTCGGTTTTTTCTAAAGTTTACTTTTTGTTTCAATGGGCATCGTAACACCCATTTTTTTTATTCTATAAATCGAAAATATAGACAAATATAAGAAACTAATTTGAATATTTTTTAATTTTTTGATGTCATTATTTTTTTATTAATTATTTAAAATTTCTGAATTTTGTAAGTATGACGTCACCACTGGCATAATTAGGTAAGTTCCTTTGCATTCAATCATGCCTTTAAAAAGTAAAAATACGTTGACGTTTGACAAATGTCAACAAGAGTTAATATTTAAATAATAAGTCGTTGTTATCCGATGTCGGTAACGAGTTATAACATTTTAATTTCTAAAATTGCCAATAACCAAGAATTGAATTGAGTTTATTGATCCGTTAATGTAAGTATTTAAGTAAGTATTTAACAAAGAGACTAAAGAATCCTTACTTCCAAGTGATCTTCACAGCAATACTGTGTGTACACCTTGAAATATTCCGCCTTAGCTTGACGACACCATTTTTGACGCAAATCTTCTCGAATGCGTACAAACAGTTTAGTTGGGCTATTTTTCGAATTGTTTTTGCAGTTTGGAACGAAGCACTCTCTAGATCCCATGATTATTTTAGTATTATTCGGATGTTTATTTGTTGCGATGCGAAGGTTATTTTCAGCGGTTATTTCTCTGTTTGACACTTTTGACAGTTGTTGTTGTTGACAAATGTATTTTTTTTTAATATTTGTAGGCAATGGAACTACCGCATTAGAGCCAACGATGACGTATTTGAAAGAAAATGAAATTAACAGTTTTTGCGATAAATATTAATAATCCGTTTTAATTTTATTTATTTAAACCCCTTATAGTAATCAGTATCCCTATTCCTCTAAATGGTTTTCACTTTACGACAATCGATGCCTCCCTGATCAATGCCCATTATCTAGGTATTTATTTGTAATTTGATCTGGCGTTTCCGATACGACTATATTTATTTCGAAACTGCAATGCAGAATCGAGCACTTAAAAAAAGTGACCAAGTGCGAGTCGGACTCGCCCATGAAGGGTTCCGTAGTATCATGTAATTATTAGACTGGATTTTTGTGTTGTAACTTTGTTTTTCACAGTCTTTGTATGAATGACAAAGTTATCTTTGCAGTTTTTAATAAATGTTTTATATCTTAAAAACTGTTCATTATATTTTGTTCAAACTAATTTTCATCGAAAGTTTTTATTGAGATACACAGTATATATTTTTTATAGATTTATCACTCTCTTAATTTAAAAGTTAGAGGGGGAGGGCTCATATTTTTTCCATTTTTGATGGGTCTGTCCCTTTAAAGATTGACTTTGAGGAAAAATGTTTTAGGAACCTCCACCTCATTTTTGAAGACCGATCTATAGACACACATGTAGGTTTGATGAAAAAAAATTTTGGTTTCAGTTTCATGTATGGGGAGCGCCCCTTAAATTTTTATTTTTTTCAGTTTTTGTATAAAAATCGTAAAGCGGTTCATAGAATACATCTACGTACTAAGTTTCAACTGTGTAGTCCTAATAGTTTTGGAATAAAGTTGCTGTGACTTACGGACGGACGGACGGACGGAAGGACAGACAGACTTGATGAAACTATAAGGGTTCCTTGTTTCTCTACGGAACCCTAAAAACACCCGTAAAGTTTACAAAGACAATATCCATCACATTAAGTATGCCCGCTGGAATATTTATGATTTCCTTCGCCGGTCGCTGAAGGAAGTTTCCACTTAACTGTGCCACTGGGAACGGTTTTGATGTTGTGTATAATTCATTGTGCTAATGTGTTTTTTTGCTGAGAACTTTGTCGTAATTGAACTGTTCGTGGCACTTGAAATTGAAACATGTGTGGTGTCATAGGCTTCTACAGTTTGTTGCAGTTTAGAAGTCTCCTGAAAGACAGATAACCTAAAACTTCGTAAAATCCACTTTTTGAACTCTAGGGATGCCAATCGGAAAGAACCGAAATTGTTTATTCAGTACAACTAATATAAGAGTTGATTGTCATCGTCATCACTGCAACCCGCACTTAAGGATATTCACAAAAGTTTTTAAAGGGTGTATCGATTCTTTTAATTAATTGATGATTTTAAGAATTTTAAATCCTCTCACTAACAGGCCTAAGACTGACATCTGTTAGGAGATCTATTATCTTTTTTCCACTGTAGTGGATGGTATGGTACTTACTTTCTGGAGATAAATACAGAATGCAGATGATATTATTATAGCACCCTGTTCAGGAAAACTAACAAAACTATGACGCTGCCGACCCGTATGGGAAAAGGTAACATAACATAACATTTACATACAGGCAAATACATTGCTTCTGGCCCCACACTAGGATACCTTGTGTCGTGGGAACCAGAAACAGTGACATCAGAAACACACACAAATCACATCCATTAGTTAGCCTTGTTAAGTTTTAAACTTTAGTAAAGTAAAAGCCCATTAATGTCCCCACCGAGAGGCACAAGTCTTTACTCGGATACGAGTAAGATTGAGCTGATTGATTGATACTAAACATCGCTGGCTCAGTATGCTTAAACATTAACTAGCAATAAACCAATAATGCAATGAAATATCCGGTTCGCTTTCATATCATAACTCCAAGTCCTGAAACGGAAATAAAACAATCAAAATAACCCAGCTTTTAGTTTTTAATGAATCATCAAATTAAAAGCCCGCCTGTTAACGTGCACAGTGTACGAATTACGAGGCGGCGCGGCACAAAAAGTTAGCTGTCACGTCACTCGACGGAGTCGTAAATTGGCCACGCACAGCTGACCCGTCGGTTGTCAACCTGTCACGCTGTCACGGACGCGCGGAGCTGACAATGTCCCGACAATGTCCCGCTGACTGACAACACTGCCCACGGTGCGTTGATTAATGTACTTGCTGTTTGTTGCGAAACTTTTGTTCGGATGCAAACGAGGCGAAATGTGACTCGTTTTTTTATGGCCGAATGCACAGGCAAATGCTCTAATAAAGTGCAGCTTAAAAGTCATGTGCGTGGAGTTTCCCGAGCGAGAGGCAGCAAGCAGCATGACTTGAGTGTCCGTCAAACTATAAGTGTTGTGATGATCCTGTCAAAAATCGTCAGTTTCACGAAGATCGTTGGTCAGCTTTCTTAATTTAACATGTCGTTTATACCGTTATTGCTTTCAATAGCTGGATCCACACTCCACACCAAACGATCCAACGCGCTACGATCACGCGCGGCAGAAGCGTGCTCCACGATCCTGGATCGCTGATCGCGGGATAGCTAATCCAAGATGGATCTGGTGTGGATCCAGTTAATTGAATTTTCTCAAAAAGAGCATTCACTGACCCTTATGACGTCATCGTCCTCTTCAGCCTCCCCGAGCTTCAAGAGGCATCAGTAGCAAAGTGAACGTTCCCAAATTAAAAGTTAAACTCTCGATAAAACGACATGCTGTAACACTCAACAAGATGGACCCTTCGACCCTACATTAGACTCATTTCCTTCCCAAATTCCAAGAATACTTGGCCCTTAACTTCCTAAAACTAAGAATTATTTATATTTAGCACTTATTTGTCGTTTGAGTGAGCTATTGCATTGGAATTGAAACCTCTTGGGAAAAGGTCGGTAGTTTATATTATTGCTCTCGTTGAAATTGCAGTATTTTAAGATATACATTTCATAATTATGCATAGTTGCGATTACATTCCCAATAAGGGATAACTGGTAACTAGCAAATATAAAAAAAAAGGTTAGACTACGTCAAATCAAACAATAATAGTAATACGTTAAGGCAAGGGGACGGGTAGGGCGTAGGGAGGATTCAAACGTATAGTCTAAATAAATGATGAAAAAGTTACACACATACTAATTAATACTACTGTGCTTAAAACGCGTAATTTTACTAAGCCCGGGTTTCTCAAGAGACGGATAAACAGTCAGATAACTTTTTTTGTACGTGTGAAATGTCAAAAGACCCAGATAAACGCTATCTGAGGAATGAGAGAACGGCACTCAAACTTCTTCCTAACATATATATTACTTAGCGTCACGCCTTTATTCCCAGACGAGCAGAGGCTAGATGCACTCTGTTTATATTCATATTCTTTAATGCGCAGAAACATAAAAAGTCTAATGTCAAAAATTATTATACGCAAAGGCGAGCTTGTCTCTAGAAAGAGATTTCTACCAGTCTAGTTAAGCCAGTACGTCAATAGGCTTGTGGCCAAGGTAATCCAATAAATCTAGGGACAAGTCTTAAGTTGAAGCATTGTGTACAATGGCTTGACATTCTCAGAATTGTATATTTTCAGCAGATTTATTTTATAAAGTCAATTAAAAAAATACATCATTTGATGGCACTTTTACATGACGTCATCCTGTTGTTATTTCATAGAACTCAGGAACAAAAGTTCCGTTTTGACAGCTGTTCATAAAAAGCACATATCTATTTTGACTTGACAGGCCACAAGCCTATTCTCCATTTTGCGTGGCAGAGCCTAGCACATCGCCTATAATCCCTTATAATTCGGCCAACGCCATTTCCATCAACCCTGTAAACAATTTAACCGCATCCAGCCATAACATAAAGCTAAACCGTAATATTAATACACGGCCTCGGAGCAAAGGGCCCGGTTAATATACCGCATCAGGCAATAAACGGGGGCCGTATCACGAGAATTAATAGCACATCATGGTGATAACCAGGGAGCACTTATGCAGTGGAGAGCGCATAGATACATTTTCAACCGACTTCAAAAAAAGGAGGAGGCAATTCGACTGGTATGTTTTTTTTTCTATGTTTGTTACGCGATAACTCCGCCAATTATGAACCGATTTGAACAAATCTTTTTTCGGCGTATAGGTAATACCTCAAGGGTGGTCCCATTGACACCAGGTCAGGATCTGATGATGATGAAACACAACTCACCAATTTACGGGCGGCGGCGGGGGACGAGGTAAGAGAGCTGTGACTGGTCAGCCGCTGCGAAACTGTCTGGTGGCGGCCCGTCATCGTACATAGGTTGCATATGCGAACGTTTGTTGAATACAACAAACGTTCGGCGAGCCGCATTCCCCCGCAGGCGCAGTCAATTGGATATATAGTCTCTGTCTCTGACTTGCGCCTCATGTGTTTATGGCTGTATTTTGTATAAATATACAATTTCAAGTAATAATAAATAGAACAACTACGTACATGGGTAGAAGGGTGAAGTGGTACACATTTCTGACAAAGGCGATCTTATGTGGTTTTAAATGTAAGGCTAAAACTTAAAGGCGAAATCAAAGTACGCACTTATGTGTTGTGTTTTGTATAATTTTATATGATTTGGAGTAACATCAGAAAGTGTTATTTCTGACAAAATGTGAATTCTCATGCGGTTCGTTTAGGCTAATTAGGCTAGACTCTAACTAAATAAAAATGATAAATGTTTGAAATATTAAAAAAAAAGTCTAAAAATATGTGTCTTACACGATAGATCCTTTACTTTGCTAGATCTATCTGGTTATACCCAAAGTATCAAAACTATTTATACCGATGAATTCAGCATTAAAATGTAAATTGACAATTGTCAAGTCACACATCAGGGAGCAAATAGCACAGACGCGTTTTATCAGTTTATTATAAAAAAAAAACATAAAATGGTCTGTGCCAAAGTAAATGTAACTCAATGGGGCCAACCACATAATTTCCTAGACTATCGATAGATACTGAATCTAACACGCCCTGTTACAGTCTTATATGCCCTATTCAAAGGATAACATATAAATGTTGTACTCGTGTAAAATTACATATAATCCTGACACATAGAGCTTGTCAAGACCGTTTGGAACAGGCCATAAGTACCACTAAATCGAAGCTTACCCACTTACCAATTATACTCACTTGTCTTTACTATGGTAATTAAGTTCATACTCAAATTGTCAGGCAGGACTTAATGGTATACACAGGCAATATTTTATTTGATTTATCCATCCTCCGGCGTCTTTGCTGTCCCGTCGAGCTGTCACAAGCATGCCCGTCGACGCGACGCGTCAGCTGGGTAATTTGCGCGGGAATATTTTATACTCTAGGGTTCCGTAGCCGAACTGCCAACGGGAAGGGCCCAATGCCCTAACTAAACGTTCTGTCCGTCAAAGTGTCTCATGAAATCACGATTATCCGTAATAGATAGAGTTAAAACGCGCAATTTCCAAAACGCAAAGAAAAATTACATATTTTTATTAAAATCGCTCTAGAACCTCTCTTGTTTCATTAATTAACAAACAAAAACAGTAATATACGGACGGAACCCTTCGTGTGCGATTCCGAAATACACTTTACTGTTTTTATATTGTTTTTTTTTTATCCGACACTCATTGCGGTGACGACCACGTCGCTTGAGCGATAGTGCAAGCAATTTAACACGTTTAATTTAAATGAGACTTGTATGACAGTTTTGAGATACACGCTTGCGTGCATGATTATTTAAGTAGGTAATGCCAGGCAGGATGCTAAAAACAGGTGTGACCATTAAGGCCGGCAGATAAAACGCAAGTTAGCTTACGGCTAAAAATCCCGAAATTACGTTTCGGGATAACTTTGACTTTCCACAGAAAATACAAGAGACGTCAAAGTTGACTATAGGTGCCCATCCACGACGAGGCGTGAGTAGCTATTTGCATCTTTGTATTTTCAGCAAAGTGCCCCGACGAAAGAGAAAGATGCAAATAGTTACGTCACGCGTCGTCGTGGATGAATACTACTGTAGATCTACGACTACTACCCGCGTTTGAAGAATTTTGCTATTCTTTCTGTATGATTTTATGTAAATAAGTACTTATGTCTTTTTTATGTTGTACACACAGCAGTTTTTTTTACCTACTTAACTAAGTACGTACATATTTTTATGGCATCGACCTCATCCTAAGAAATTTCAACTCACTTTTATAATTACGATATGACCCAAATTTCCCTCAAAGAGATACCATTTATCAATAAAATTATTATTGGTAACTAATATAAAAACAATAGAAAATATTGGCTGTAATAACGAGTCGCTATCTACTGTGGGGACAAGTCCATCGTTTGCGTAACGTGTCATCGGGTTGTCAGGTCACTACGAACTAGGAAGTGTGATAGATGTGGTATAATTTGATTGATTTTGATATTTAATCGTTACACGCTAAATATATACGCATTTTACCACCTAATTATTTATAGACTGCTTAGAGTGAGATTTCTTACCGACCATTTCCGGCTTGTCAACTGCCACACGGAACTGCTAATTTAGTCTTTTTACTCCCTACTCGGAACTGCCGATTTAGTCATATTCTTATTTACTGCTAATTCCATAACTTTAAATGGCATTCATGAACAGCCAATGCTGTCATTTTAAACTGCCACTTTAAACCGAATACTTAATAATAATAAGAACATCTTAATAATTTCATTAAAGCTAATTAACACTATTTCCACACTCAAAATAATAGAACATACCTACAGAGACGCCATAAATTCACAGTCAACAAAATCCAACTGTCATATCCTATACTGTATTCGTTTCTCCTGCCAACTGGTTGACAGTTGACAGTTATGCGTCATAAATCAAGATGGCGGCCAACATGGCGTCCGCTTCGTGTGACATTTATCGTGTGTTGTTCGCGCGGGAACATTAAACTCATTGATATTTATTGCTCAATCGAGTTGCGACAGTATATTTCAGATTTATTGGTAATAGATTCGTGTCTATTGTGTGTTAAATGCTACAAATGCGCAGTTTGTTGGATAAAGAGGCAACAGTGGGGTTTGAGAGAATTTCTCGCGTTGGGCAATGTGTATATTGAGATTAGACAATTGTTTCATAAGTCCCCCTTACAACATAAAGTGTTATTTAGATTCAGATTCAGATTCAGATCGTTTATTTGCTAAATAAATAAATAAATAATAAAATTGTTTATTGCCAGACTACAATGTCCAATATAAAATAACAGCTAAAATACACGTATACAGTATAGGTGGTTCTATTTGCAATACTTCGAATTAGTTGAGTGTATTTTACCGTATAGTACGGTGTACAAGAAGAAGAACCTAACACATTTTAATATGATTTGACACACATTTATATATATTTAAAATACCCCTCAAAGTTCAAATGGTAACAAAACAAAGAAACAAAGCATCACGCCTTTTATCATTCGGAGTGGCGGGGGCACAGTTCTTTGTATGGTAAGGTATTTTAGCATGTTGCCCCATTTCGCGTTACAGAGGGCAAGCCCATCGACGTTGAGTTATAAAAGTTTTTTAACGAGTCCATCTTTCTGTTAATACATCAAGGCTTTGCAAGATCCTCGTCAATTTTATATGAGAATCGCTTATCAATATATCTGTCGCAGTTAGATGGTTAAATCAGACACTTAACTAACACTAAATCAGACACTAGGGTGTTAGTTAAGTGTCTGATTTAACCATCTTTAATAAACGGTTTAGGGCCTAGACCGTTGATTAAAGATCGACATTTAACCAAGTCGCTAAAGTTCCGTCAGAAAAGTGAAAGAACGAAACGTTTAACGAGTTGCCTAATCGTTCCTAGGCAATAAGACGTATTTCAACTTTGGTAGGGTAATAAGCAACCAATTCGGTTTTGTGAAACTACATGGGGTCGCCTCGCTCCGCTCCGCTTTGTTCGGCTCCAGGTGGTTCATAAAGTTGTGACTTAAGACAACCTATCTTTAGTATTGGCACAATAAGTGACCTAAAGCAACCAATTCGGTTTTGTGAAACTACTAATCGTGAAATAATCATGGCGGAGTCCACAACATGTTTACAATTGCACCAAAGACCAAATTTTAAGACAAAAAACCACTGAACACAACAAAACAACGTTGCACAACGTTTGCCAAAAAGATAGACTCTGAAAGCTGTTGTTGTGACGCCATCTTGTTTAAACCAACACGCTGGCTTTCGGTAAGACAGATTGTTAAACGTTTTCGACGATGCTTTATTTAAATAAAAATGTGTGACGAAGAAAGAAAAAATCTCTGGAAGAAATATCTTTTTAGAGATAAGCTCGCCTTTTTACATACCTTTTTGTAAATGTTACGTGTTTTTTATGTTTTGTGCAATAAAGTATAAATGAAATGAGTGACTTATTTAAATGGCGATTTTCAATTAACGGTCTAGGGTGTTAGTTAAGTGTCTGATTTAATCAACCAACTGCGACATATCCAACCAGAAGGTATCTCACATCGAATTGAAATAACCCTCTGGAAATACGTAAAAGGGCGGCTAAGTAAAAGTCAATACGTAAAACTTGAGTGGCCATAACATTTTATGTCGGCCGTTACCCGATACGTAAGTATGGCGTAAATTCTTATTATCCTTGCGAGTATTCAAAGTATGAAAGACGACCCCGTCATTGGGGACCCATGATTGGCGTATAGTGTGATATCGTGAATATTGTGGATTAAACTTTTTTTTAAATATCAGGAACATCTGAAGCTGAAGCCCAATTTTCTCACTGTCACTGTCTAGATGCCATAAACCCGCTTTTTATCTTTCACGCCTAAAAGTTCGTAAGACAGGAAGTGAGATGTTAGCGTAGCACTAACTTTGATGCCCATTGTTATTTTTAGGTTCTGGCTCCATTTTGATATCCTAAGAATCTTAGGAAACTAAATTTGAGCCATATTAGTGCTCAAGCTTATTTTATATTTTATCCATTCCGTCTAGCTCCCTATAAATAAATCTACGAATTATTTAAAACGCAAAAATTAAGTGCCCTGACATAAAACATATATTATCACAATGTCTAATAGCAAGAGATTAATCAACGTCGTTTAATTTATGAATCTGTCGAAATTAATGAACATCTGCGAAAAAACGTTTGACGGTGTCAGATTGTGGCGACGACGAAGACGTTTGAAGATGAATAGTGCTCATTTCAGTAATACTCCACACCAGTTTGTGTTAGGTTTAGCCTATCGCCACTCTGGAAATATGATAATCACATCAGTCATACTGAGCCGAATGAATAAATACAAGTATCTATCACCTGGAAAGAAATACTGAAATAGTGTCTATTAATATCCGCACCGGGAGCACAGAAGAGATAATAGTACTCCGTATAGAACGGCCACTCCTTCCCCGCGCTGATTTAGATACCGCACCCCACCCCTGGCGCCAAAGAATTGGTTAAAGGATCAATAGACAGGGCTGAACGGCTGAACGCCGGACGAGTGACGACGCGTATACTTTAATATCGCTGCATTTGCCGCGCCACCAGCCCTAGCAAAGTTTCCGCACACATTTGCACGTATACAAACATCATTGTAGTTATGTAGTAGTAATAGGTGATTATTTTACGAGCGTTCTATGGAGTATCCGAGGTGTGCCGGGAGGCTAGGAGTTTTATTATTTCGGGTAAGTAAAGTAATAAATAGGTATTCGGCAGGTATAAGCGGTTTCAAGGTACGCCCTAGGTGTTGACGATATTTAGGAGGCATAACAGCCGACGATCTGCTTCCCAACTGAGAGATTCCGGGTTCGAATCCTGGCCAATGAGAAATAAAATCAATACAGAGACTTGGCCGTATGTTGGCTTGATTAAGCAATATATTATTATTATACTATCGATTGTTCCGTTTTTTAATACTTTGTTTCCTAGTTTCATCGTTAGTTGACTTAAATAATAACAAACTGAACCCAAATCAAATTATTGGAAAATGTAAGTAAAAATCTTCTGAATATCATATAAAACCTAAAATTTACATCGTATCAACTGAACCAGAACTGGATTCCTGGAATTAATATTTCCTGCTGATGCCGCTAAACTATTGATATTTCTTCCTTTTCTTTATCGAATTGCTACAGGCAAGAAGGTCAGACCTGAGAATTGCGATTGGGTGCGTGCAAAGGGCTGGCAAATGGGCAACTTATTGACAGGAGTACACCACGAAGCTTGTATTGAATTGCGACACCGACTATGTGTATCCCGAATTTGCGATGATATTTGAATCATAATGATTGTATGATGTATCTTGTATCCTTGTTGTGAACCTCCTATAATGAATAAAATCTGATGTAAATACATATTAATTTATTTATAAAATGTTGAACTCTACCTTACGATTCATGATACTTACAAGTTTTTTTTTATTCAAACCGTTGACGGACGGATGGACAGATAGACACACCGGGTACGGAACCCTAAATAAAATGCGAAATAACCTTTCTCCTTCAACCCATGAATCATCCCTACTTTGTCGAAACCGTTTTAGTTACGACCTGCAACGCGATTACAAGACGTCGCGATGACGACCCCCGCGACGTATTTACAACCGCGACGACGGAAATATATCCGTCGCAACGACTCTCTCGACGACTGAATTATGGAGCTGTGACGGGAATAGTCCGTCCGGACCACTTGGTCGACTAGGAAAAGCGGTGAGATTGTCGATTAATTGCATTTAAACAGGATGTCACAGGTTATAATAATAAATAATGGGCCAAATTAATAAAGAAAGGTATGTCATACGTCAGTTTTCAATATCCTATCTAACCTCAATCTGCCTGATAAATAGGGTAAAATTTAACATGAGCTCCAGAGCGCAACTGTTAAAGGGGTTTAAGTAACTTGGTATGGATGGACCATTAGCGTCATTTTTAGGGTTCCGTTCCCGACGGGTGCCAAACGGGACCCTATTACTGAGACTTCGCTGTCCGTCGAATCCGTCCGTCTGTCTGTCTGTCACCAGGCTATATCTCATGAACCGTGGTATTTAGACAGTTGAAATTTTCACAGATGATGTATTTCTGTTGCCGCTATAACAAAAAATACTAAAAAATAAAAGAAATTTAATATTAGGGGCCTCGCATACAACTGACGTGTTTTTTTTTTTTGCGGTTTTTTATACATAATAGTACGGAACCCTTCGTGCGCGAGTCCGACTCGCACTTGGCCGGTTATTATTATCATTTGCGGCAACCGATATTGTTATCATTATACAGTAGCACATTTGGTTATTATATTTAAAGAGGAAGCATTGCTGTAAATAATTGCAATTTGAATAAGCTGCACTATGTATTAGGTCTAACCTGTAATGTAGATGCAAGTTTTAGATAAATAAATAAATAAATAAATAAATAAATAAATAAATAAATAAATTTCGGGACTGAGATATTAGAGCTTTTTACTAAAAAAACTATAAATCTATCTCTGCCCCGAAATTATTTAGCTACCTTTATGTAGGTACTCCGTAGTAAGATTACTTTATTTTTAAAATTTCCAACTTTTGTGAATGGCCGCCAAAAATCAAAATCGATAAAACTGCAAGGAAACGTCAAAACGTCGTCGCCAACTTTACCCAAAGCATCCCAAAGCCATTTGAATGTGAAAATCATGGATAGATCTGACGATAGTCAACATTGCAAGAGTTAAAATAATTAGGTACTTAAAATATGAAATGTACCAACAGTATTTTCATTAATAAAGATAATAAACTGCCTTTAGCGGTTTTATGTTTTCATCAAATACTTAAAACATTACTTATAAATGGAAGTATTTAGCAAATGCACCGGGTAAATGTGCCGTTTATGAAGCTGTTTAATTGCATTTTTATTTTATTTTTACAGTGGAGTTGCCATAAAATATCAATGCTTAAGTGCAAACTTATGTAGCTCATAAGTCGCATACAGTTAACTTACTGTATCTAAATAGTCATGTTTATTTATTAGATAATGCTTAATTATTTATAAAATATACATCTTAACTTACTACTAAAAACAATTAAATTAAATAAAAATTATCCTTGAGGTCACCGCCGCCCGTTGAGTGTGGCAGGGTGCCCAACATGCTGGCACCATTACCTCGCTGTATCACTAGGATGGTCGCAAATGTTAGAAAAAAATCAGTTTCGTTTCGTTACAAAATAGGTCTACGGATATAAATACGAGGTTTTGAGTAACACCACCTACCCACATAGAGATAAAGTTCATAACCTATGAATAAAACAGAATAGGTAAAAGATCTTTAGTTTGGATTCTTTTTGCTTTCTAATGTATTAAGTAAAGTGCTTAACGAATCCATGTTTGGTTAAATTTTATACCAAAATCAACTGGTATAAAAATTTGCTAATATACCTTAGAAATAAAAAATCTTCATAAATAAATAGGGGCAGATGCGACTTGCCGTAAATTAAGTAAGTAAAAAACAATTTACAGCCGCTTTTAATATAGGGCTGCAAACTTGGAGCAATTAAAAAGCTGAGCTCCGCAAGTCAGGTGGATCTAGGTTTACTTTATTTTTTAATTATTTAAAACAACAATAATACACAGTGATGCTCCAGTAACGTTGTTAAAAAAAAATTCAAGTGGTTTGTTCCAACGCCACCTTTTAAACTCACTAGCTCGACATGGGCCATCAACTCGCACTGAGCCAGCGTGGTGGAGAATGGCTCAATCGAATACGAGAAATATTCGGGGGCCTAATGCTTCTAAATACAAGATAATATTCTCAGCCCGGGTCGCTCAAGAGACGGATAAACAGTCAGATATCTTTTTTTGACACTTTTTGTACGTGTGAAATGCCAAAAGCCCCAGATAAACACACAGATAAACGCTATCTGAGGAATGAGAGAACGACACTATATCAAACCAGCGTTTTGTTACCGGAATACCATGCCATTTTCTGGCGTTTTGTTTTCGGAGCTTGCCATCTCTGAATCATGATTTCAGGTGGACTTCCTGACTTTTCGTTTTCAAACTTAGAATGTCGAACCTTTCTGGGTTACCTGTATCGTTGAAATTCCCTAAAATTACGCTTTTTCTGTGTACACATATAAAACAATATGTCCATTGATAGAGAATTCAATTAGAAACAACAAAAATATTCTTTGACAAAATTTCGTAAATACCTATTACTTTTTTTTTAATGTAGCCATTAAGTTTCCCACTGCTGGGCAAAGGCCTCCCCATGTTGCAACCACAATTCCCTATCCTGGGCGACGTCCGTCATACATATTAAAACTTATTTATCTCAGAAACAACTATTTACGACAACTTATCAAAAACATTAGTTGTTTGTAATTTAATTCTCTATCGATGGACATGTTTTATACAAGGTGTAAATGAATTAACGCAAAATGAGAAACTACTTTGTTAGGGAAATTATTCTGAGCAACTTTTACTATGAAACCGATTTGATCAGAGCAACTTTGTTTTTTACTTCCCATTACATTTTGGCAGAAGTGAAAAATAAAGTTGCTCTGATCAAATTGGTTTCATAAAGAAATTTGCTCAGAATGATGTCCCTAACAAAGTAATTTCTCATTTTGCGTTAATTCATTTACGCCTTGTATGTGTACACGAAGCGAAATTTTAGGGTATGCCCAGTATCCCAGTCACCATATAAAAATGTTAGAAGTTCTTTGACATCATCGCTTTTGTACTACTTTCATAGCGTTTATCGCGGACTGTATATTAGCTCATTGCATCTTGCCTACGGGCTGTCAGAACGCAAAATTACGTTACTTTCATAAAAAAAACTATGCAAGGTGTATACGGACGGCAGAACTGGACAGAGCTATAAAGCTATATACCTACTGTCTTCACCACCCGTATACAATAACTGCACAACTTTTATTAGTATTACCGCCCGCGGTGACGTTTCGGCGTGTCGTCTATTCAGACGTTGGGAGGCGACGACAGCGACCCCTGTTGGCGACAGGCGTCACTTGTTACCACGACATCCGGCTCTAACAAGCTACCGTGCCGTGTTTCAGGTGTTGGAATAATATTGATAAGAATAGCGATAAGGTGTCTTCGTTTGGTGGGGTTCGTGAAGTTAGAGGCGAAGGGGATGCCGTATATGATATTATTATGGCTTTCGCAGCTCTATTTATCAGGTTCAGTTCACTTTGCTGCCAAACTGTCAATGTAAACATGGTTTGCTTGATAGAGTGGTTTATTGAAATTAATATAAACTACATATTTACTACTGCTAACACTATTTCATCCTATGTTTGAAATGCATTGCATGCATCCTCTTTCATGCATGAGTGTACCATTGGAGAACAGGACGATTCTAGTAAATGCATCGGCCATGATCTGACTTAGAAAATAATCATATCCCTATTTTACCAACAAAACTTTACAAAGCATATCCACGCATCAGAAGTCTAAAAGAAAATCCCTAACAAATTGGCAAACAAAGGCACAGGTGGTGTCTTATCCATCTTCACATATCCCATGTCAGTTTCAGTACTAAGGCGCTTGTTACTCGAAGTTTGCATTCAATCGCCGATAGTAAACATCTGTGTAAACTTCCCTTATATCGGGGGGTCACTTGTAACAGGTGGTATTATATAGGCTCTAGGCTGGGGTCAAATTCTGCTAGCACTAACCGGTCAGTAACTGACAGTGACACGACAAAGACGCTCCGAATACCAGATGATGAAAAGGTGGAGCTTATTTAAACTGAAACTCAGTTTGAACAAGCTCTACTAAGTTGTGTTTGTTTTCTCACTGGGCGGTCATTATGCTAGCAGGTTTGGGCCCCTGAAGAGTGTGATAGCAAGGTGTAAATAACATTAAAAAAAGCAAAGTAGTTCTATGGCAGTACTATAGTTATCCTAGGAAACCATACAGTTTTAAGCTTAGACTTTCTGGAAACTTGACATTTACGTCCTTCTTTCATCATAAATTATTAGTATTAGTATTTAGCTTTCACGAAACCGTGCTGAGCAAACTTTGTCCTGTCCGGAACATTCTTAACAACAGCCGGGCAGATTTACAACAGGACTGACGTTTTAACGATAATGCGTATTTATGTATATTTACGATCATTTACACGTATTTACGGCCGACGCGTAAGCTTGCCGGTTTAATCGCCTTTATACATGAATGTTCGAAGCTCTTTATTCTTGTTTACAAGAAAAATGTCCTTTATCTTTGTCACATTTGTGTTTGTACTTCAATCTGGATGTGAATATCGTGCTTTTTATTTCTATAAGAGGCGTGTAACCTTGAATATACTAGCTTTGGAACTCTCCCAGTATTTCCCAAAATATTCGAAATTCTAGGACTCTCTTGTGAATGACGACAACCATCTGCGCTTCTGCTACCTCTACTGGTAAAACACACCTTAATCTCTGGTATTACCTGCTTAATATCTGCAAGCCATATAGGGTACACGCATTTTTACAGGTTTTACTCTTGTTTTATTGAGAAAATATTTGTAAATGTAAAATTCCGTCCTGTATATGGTACGGATGTATCATGAGATGGATATGCCAGGATATGAAATTTTATATGATATCAACGTGTGTGGTCGTTATTGTAGGCCTCTGCCACGACGCATGGGAAAAGCGAGGCACATGTTTGTTCTGCGTATGGGAAAAAAATATAAATAAAAAAATGTAATGTTTGATCGATGGTAGTGGGTGACACAGATCAGGGAGAAAATGACCCAAAGCCAGTAGCCATTATGTCAGATCCATGACCCAGCACTCACAGTAGCCAACAATAGAGATTCTCAGAAAAACAAAACCCGTAACACACCTCAGCGTCACACCTTTTCCTAAACGTGGCAACAAAGACACAAGTATGCCTAATTCTGAAATACTCAATTTTGCTTGATATGAGAGAACTATTCCTTTGCCTTCTCCAATTAACTGATTCATTACTCCTGCCATATAGTTGACTGCAATATTGAAATACCATGCGTCGTACAACCACGTCCGAATCACCCGATACCGTATGCGTTATAGTCCTTATGAAGCTCGAAATAAGCACGATACAATTCCCAGAAGGGAGAGACTGGTCGAGTACGATTGCGACTGTACAAGCCCACGACGTCACTCAAGTATTTTAATTGATATGTCTTCGTGTACAGAAGCGGTACTAATAACAGGACATATTGAATACCATTATCGGTTCTAGGGACATTTGCTTTAAAGGATATTAACATACCTTACACCTACATTCATCAGTTGCTCTTAGTCCTGTGCTTGTCGTAAGTGGCAGGGAACATGGGTTATGTAAAACCATAGATACTATAATATTATATACTGTAAATCTGAATGCACAGAGAGCTGCTAAAATAGAGTGTGAATTTTTCTTCAATTTGAATAATGAAGAGTTTAACGTATCCGTTTGATTTTTACTTGTATTTTGGATAATGTTCCAAGTAAGATAAACTAGTACCATTTGTAACATCAATGGTTCTGGCCATTGGTACATCTGGTCCGGAGGGGGCCCTGACTACCCCCAACTTTCTATCCCAGGCCAGAATTTCCGGGGATGATGGGAGTAAACCTGCATTTTCACATTCATTGACAAGACAAATCGTCCACAAAACACGTCTCATTCTCATCCCATCAGCATTAAGGTCTCGACCCCAACGTGTTTTAATAATTATCATTTAAATCGTCCACGCAGCGTTACGAGTTGACACTTGACAAATGTAATGGGTATAGGGAGCCGCCTGACGATGGGTTAAGAATTTTTATAGTGCCATATCTACTGTTTTATTATTGCCTGACAGTCTTGTTACGTAGGTGTTCTATCGTAATACTTGTCAGCATTTATGTATTCCCTAAAATACAGGATGACTGAAATTCACTTTGATTGAAATTCACTTTGATTGAAATTCACTTCGATTGACACTGAAAAACAGTGTTATCAAATAGTCATGGTAGTTTAGTTATCTCTCTCTGGCTAGGGGAATGAGCAGTAGAGCCTGGCAACTTGGCATTATATGGCCTTATTTACCTTGTTTTCATCACATTACATTGATTTACAATCGATTGTTTTGATATTCCTCTCTTACTCTTATGATCATTTTGTATTTTGATAAACAGAAGGCAGCCATTTGTTTTCTGACACCACCGACCACAAGTAATCTTGCCGTAGCACCGCTGTATTTATTCCACAGTAGACATGTTTTGTCCCATAAAACTTTATCACTATGTAAGTGAGTGTTGTCAGTAATTTCAGCTTTTTTCGCCGATTGCTTTCCAGTCGCAGCAAGTATTTTTATTGGTTAGCTTTATTGATTGAATCAAGCAGTTTTCCTTATTCATCACCTTTTTGTTACTGATACACACATTACTGTGGAATGGTTATTGTCAATAGCTTTAAAATGCTGCCGTTTAAATGTGAACTGCGACAACACAACAACACATCGTTACGTGTTTTTCCAGACGGTTTATGGGAGTTTTGCCCACATTAAGCCAGTTCTTCAAAAGGTACCTACTCCAGTTTGCATGACAGGAGGCTAGCCTGTCGTCGGTACGTAGCTATGAAGAGCATCGCTGCAACTATCTACCAGTCGCTTAGAAAATACTTACTCACTTACAACAACACATAGATTATGCCTTTTTCCATACGGGGTTGCGCACAATAAATTGTGCCCACTTTTAGACAGTTATTTAATAATAGAGGTAGACAATAGTAAGTCTATTTTTAAAGGTAGACAATAGTAAGTCCACTAGAAGTAGACTCTTAAATAAATTTTCAAAAATCGGACAATCAAAAAGTGGACTTACCATTGTCTACCTGTAAGGTACAGAATATGAAAATATTTTGACAATAAAAGTGCTACTTTACCCCAAAAGATAAAAAGAGAAACCAGATACAACAATAAAATAGCTTAAACAGTTAAATTCAAATAAAGGTTCCTGTTTAAAACTAATGACACGTACGCAAGTGACTTATCAATTCTGGAGATCTTAACAAAGTGGCCTTTCACACTTGCTGTAGGAACCGGTATGATAAAATATTATTCTCTCGCGTATAGTACGACTCGTTTAAGATGGCTTTTTATAGTATCGATATATTTACTGCCTGATTCAAAATTAAATTATAAATCCAAATGCAAAATTGTGTTAAACACATAACAAAACAAGTCATGACGTCATTTCCCTTATGGAATGGTAGAGGCATTTTTTCCACATTTACCCTGAGTTTCACGAATCAAAGTTTTATTCATTCATGTATTTTTTTTTATTCGCGGCCACCGATATTTTTATGATTATTTGGTAGCACTACAATAATGTATTACAACAACACTACAATCTTCAAAGAGGTTGCTGGAAATCATTCGAAGTCAAGATATTACAGCTTCAATGTAACACTTTTTGTACAAAAAAGTATTAAAGTATGATATATTTACTGCCTGATTCAAAATTAAATTATAAATCCAAATGCAAAATTGTGTTAAACACATAACAAAACAAGTCATGACGTCATTTCCCTTATGGAATGGTAGAGGCATTTTTTCCACATTTACCCTGAGTTTCACGAATCAAAGTTTTATTCATTCATGTATTTTTTTTTATTCGCGGCCACCGATATTTTTATGATTATTTGGTAGCACTACAATAATGTATTACAACAACACTACAATCTTCAAAGAGGTTGCTGGAAATCATTCGAAGTCAAGATATTACAGCTTCAATGTAACACTTTTTGTACAAAAAAGTATTAAAGTATGATATCTCAGCCCCGAAATGACTTATAAAAAATAGCTATATGTACTTCATATCAAGATTGTCTTATTTTTATTTTCAACTTTCATGAATGGCCGCCAACAAAACTCAAAATGGACAAAACTGAAGGAAACGTCAAAAGGATGCTAACTTTACCCAAAGCCCCTTTAAGCATATCCTTAGCATTAGAAACAAATGACAATCCCATAAGATTCTCGCCATTAAAACGCCTTAAAAAATCGTTTCATACAACTCAGGTCGTTCAATACTCCATTTCATGCGGTTCTCGTGTAGGTTTTTTTTTTTGGTAGTGTTGATCATTGACTTTTATAACAATATTTAAAGTAAGTTTGTTTGTAGTACTTTGTTAGCAACTATTCCGATTTATTAAAAGACGATAGACATACCCTGAGTTTCACGAAACAAATTTTTAATTTAAGCAAATAATTAGCAACTGAAACAAATGACTATCCTATGAGATTCTCGCGATTAAATTAGTTAAGTGACAACTTAAATTTCAAAATAGTTTCATGAAACTCACCATTTGTCTTATATCTCCGACAACTCTTCTGTTTCCGCTATACCCCTCTATTTTTCTTCTCTACAATTTTTACATTTCATCCTATCGACACTTCTTTCTACTCACAGACAAAACAGACCAACAACATCCTTATTGATTCCGACTCTAACGTTACAGAGTTTTATACCATACATTCATATAAATAAGTATCCTTGGATGTTGTCGATACTGGCTACCAGTCACAGCTTTAATCTTGTTTTATGTTAGGTCTTTAGATCGTGATAATTTACAGATTTATGTATGACATGGCGAGTTGCCACTGATAGGTTGGGCAAAGAGTGTAGAGTTACAGCAGGTAGACTTTAACTAAATAATATGTCACTTATGGTAATCCTTCTCTAAGTAGCATTCGTGTTAGTTCAGTTTTGGTACTTCTGTATACTTTCGCGTGAGTCGATCGTCGTCGTCACGTAAAAAGGTGTTCAAGTCCGCTTCCCACGTTTGGCATGTGCTTCTGGCACCTTGTAATGGAAAAGGCCTTGAAAATATTCAGTAGTTATCGCTTCTTGGAGTAGTGTGTAGCACCCACGGTAGCGTAAGGACAAAAGAGTCCTTGGAACAATATTGACATTAAAATTATAAAAAAATATATGTTGACATTAAAATTATTTTGACAGTGGGTACCAAGACGTCAATGAATGTCTAATTTTTGACATTGGTACCCACTGTCAAACTAATTTTAATGAACTTTTTTTTTTATAAAAAAAAAAATATGGCTCGAGTTTGGGGGGTAGTGTAGTAGTCTGTGTCCCTCCCCTGTGCCCCTCGGTAGGCACATACAAAAGCTACATTTATTAAGGTTGGTATATTTTTTATGGTTGATGGTATGTATTGTAATGCTAATGACACTAAATATTATCAAAGAAATAGGTAGTACTAGGTATTTAGTCACATCCCAGTGACACATTGGCCAAGAATACGAGACATCTTTTATGGCCGTACTTCTTGAGTTTCCTCATTACTTACGTTACTTTTCATAAATCAGCATAATCTTCGACATGGTTGAGTTGAAAAATTGCGTGTTAAGATCTTAGAATGGAAATAGACCCTGATGTATGGCCGCCTGATGAGCGTAAACACCGAGTTAAACCCTGCTTTAAACCTTGATTTATTATTATTATACCCAGCCACAGTGTATTGAGTATAGAGGTGTCACTACAGTTATCGATATCGAATAATATCGATGGTTTTGGATGTCAAGAAAATGTGTCGTTAAATTAAATATTGATTTTCTTTAAAAAAAATAAGATATTTTATTGTTGAATATAAATATTGAACATACTAGTTTTGATACTATATCTAACTGTAAGTTACATCACTTCATTTTCATAATAGAGCAAGGGGTTTTATGTGTAGGTAAGTTAAGTTATCGCTTAGATCTATTTGTGTATAATTTTCACATGAATTTGGGAGGTATTTAAGACTAGAACTAATGAACAAAGAAACTTATTTTATACTTTGTGCTTTCTTAAAAAAAGTACTTACTGCTTATTTTGTTTTAGGAGTGTTTTTTTTAAACATTTTTTTTCATAGATAGACGATAGTTCAAATCGTTAACATCACTATTCTTTACTACAGAGTGGCTGAATGAAAACATTGTTGTTCTAAGAAAATCCTCAGCTCATATCTCATCGTCTATGTGGAAATCACGAATTATGCTTTATCGTAAACTTTATCGTAAATCGCAGGTTTTATGATAATGTTTTGTTTTTATTCCCAACTCGTGCTAATAAATTTGAGTGGTTTACGAGGAAAATATTTGTACAGTTCAAGATTGTAACATGTTTCGAGTATGGTTGTATCTGGAAAAATACGTTGTTTATGGTTTCATGGTTAAACCCAATGCAAAAGTAAAGGCGTATTTTTTATGTTTTTCTAGCTATTTAGCCATTTAATTAGTTAAATTAAACTGATAGTCTACCTATTGTTTTGACTGATAATATTTATACGTTTGTACTATCTTGAAACTGAGTTACCAACAATAAGCAAAGAAGGAGTGAAGGCGCCCTCATATGGATTGTGGTCTTTCCATGGAATTAAAAATATCTCTTGTACATGCATATACAAAATAAAAATTGGGTCAGTGTTGTTTATTTTATATTCAAACCTTAACGATAAGCTATTCTCAAAAGTCCACGCAAGTTACACCCCAGTCTATTCCAAACACACCGCACATCACACGCAACCAAGAAAACAAACAAACGATCCAAAGCCGTTATTCGCTCCATAAATCCTAACAACAGTTAATAGACGCACCACTAATTGAACGCATAAATATTGAATTAAAAACAAACACGGCGAAGCGAAACTCTTTGAACTAGGAGCAAGGAGGTTGTTGACGAAATATGCCCTCTTTTCCGCTAATCGCAAACGGCCAGTGTGAGCTGCTGAAGTGTAAGGGCCCTTTCACACTACGCTGTGCGACATTGCAGGACTTGCATTGCAGCTGTCGCGCTGCTAAGAAGCGGCTGATATTAAAAAGTCACGATTCGACAAATAGAGACTGAAAAATAGTGCAAGTGAACATTATGTAACCATTCAATAATGAGCGGGTTTAAAATTCAGATAAAAACAAAGAGTAGGACCAAACGACTTCATAAGTCACGCAGCCTGTACTTACAAGAAGTTTCAAAGATGTCTTTTCGGCAACTTAGATTAATTTGTTTGTCATATTTTTTGTGCGAAACATGAACGTAGCACAGGCAAGCAAGATAGCACGGTAGCGCTATCTACAGAACCACAAAGTTATCTAGAAAACGGGCCAAAGTTGAACTACTGACGCCACTATGAAAATCCCTAGCTAGGCATAAGTTAAGTTAGGATAGTTTCATAAAATGTTTACATATCTCTAGTTTTAAGGTATTTGTCAGTATGGGTTTTTATCTGAAATAAAAATATTATTATTATTATTTTGTATCTGATTTAAGAATTTACGGGACATTGCTGTCCCGGTCCTTTTTGTAGGCTTGCGTGGGGACATGAGTCCAACACGTAGAGGCCCCTTTCAGACAATTTATTAGAAACAAATATGAAATGTGGTGCACCCGTTGGGTCTGTCCCCGAATACACCCACAACAAAAGTGCACATTCCACCCCGTGCCGCGCGGCAGAAGTGATGCCGTGTTGTTGCCGCGGCTGCCGCGCGATGGTCACCCCAAATGTGAAAGCAGTGTGATGTCTTCAGCCGTAAATGTTTTGTGGGGATGCCGTAAAATTTTATAACATGATAAGCGAGAGAGGTGTAACATGTTTTCATTTGTGTATAGACATATGAAGGATAAGGGGTTAATAGTGTTTTTCTAACGTTTTTATTTAATTTTTGAGGGGATGTTTATTCTGTGCCATAGAAGCTTAAAGTTATTGCAGAGTATGAACTAAAAATACAATATTTATTATCCCGCTGATACCTAATGCGAAGATTTATAAACATTCATTAATGCGCCTTCGAAAGTACCTCTAACCCTGACTTACACGAAACAAATCTGTAAGCTTACCCATACATAGAATTAGAAAAAAATACGATCCTATGAGATTCTCGCCATGTAAATTAGTTAAGTGACAACTTTGAATTACAACATAATTTCATAATTTCTTTATTGCACACAAACAGTTACACAGGACAGTAAAAAGAAAAAACGTGTACAAAGGCGAGCTATGAGACAGGTGGATTGCTGAGCAGGAGTAGACCCATGTGTACAATACATAATACACACATATTACTTACAAATCAATAGACTACATAAACTAGTGCATAATTTTAAGCAACCACAGTGGTATGATTCTCGCGCCTTCGATATACGGATATCGAGAACTATACAGGGTGTACCGTGTAACAGAAGGGGTAGTCATATCTTAGGAGGTTGTCAGGGAGACCATTCTGAGCAACTTTCACTAAGAAACCGATTTGATCAAAGCAACTTTATTTTTCATTGCTCCATATGTTTTGGTCCGGGCGGGCGGTCAGCTGATTTGTATAGAGAAGTGAAAATTAAAGTTGCTCTGATCAAATCGGTTTCATAGAGAAAGTTGCTCATAATGATGTCCCTAACAACCCCCTAAAATATGAATACACCTTTTCTTACACCCTGTATTGACAGATTCCCATACAAAATCACTCGATATAGGTGTAGATATCGTATATCGAATGCCCGAGAATCATGCCACAGATACTACAATATTAGTGCAATTCAGGATAAATCCCGGATACACCTACAACTCAAACCTATACAGTGCCACCAACTTAGCTGTTCAGTTGATAGCGTCGCTAGTGTCATGTAGTCTTCATTGGTGGCCGTAGTATAATATGTATTCTCTGTGATGGCTGGTGACGAGGCCGTAGTTCGAATGTTTCCCACCTGAACAGCTAAGTTGGTGGCGCTGTACCACCGACCGACGACAGTTGGCTTGGGAGCGGGGCGGTAGGCAGTTGACAACGATGTTAATGTTGTCAAATGTATGATTAGACGGTTAGACTAGACCCTTCGCCCGCTTGGTGTAACATGCTACGAGTTTCTTGACAGTCTTCCAACGATCTTTTGACTGATGAGTGACGTTTGCAGGGAGGCGCCAGCTCTACGCAACATAATACAATGAACCTGTCATCAACACAGATCTTTCATTCCTCATTACTAATCCGGGATCCCGGGATTCTCTCGGGGGTATATCCATATTATGCATAATGTTTGACGTCTTTCACTCCAAAGACACTACCAACGTTGACCACTGCTCACTATTCATCAAGCGTTAGTTTCATCTGTCACCTGTGTTAGATGGTTGGAAAGTTGTTTTTGACACCTCCTCCCCTACCCACTCGCCGGTTGCTGTGCCGAAGCCGCCGAAGCCTTCAAAGTCATAACTGAAATAAGCCTCAAAATGTCAATCAGTACTTTATTTAACCCCTTCAGTTCCTCTCCTGGCCGTAAAATAAAACTGTTTTCTTCATTGATACCTTCAGTTATTTTTTAAGATTTTGTTTTTCTAATACAAAGTTTTTCGATAATTTTGTACAGTGTTTAAATAAACTGAAACTGAAACTATTTGACATAAAAATTAGGGTAAATAAAGTTGTCATACCCTTGTAATAGACATTAACCAGTCGTCGTTGGGTAATTTTATAACAATTACATTTAATTGTTATCTGCCGTAGCGGCCACTGTCACAGACGAGGGTTTAATTGATGGCTTGGTACCCACTGTCATTTTGGGGTGTGTCTTTACGCGAATGAGGGGACATCAGTCACCGACCAAAGTAGCAATTCCCTCTTCGCTATCACACCGCCAAACAAAAATGCCCATTACAATCTAGTGTTTGCAAGTCTGTCTACAACTCGGCACAAAGGGTGCGTGTGAAAGCGAGTATATCCCTTATCAGCAGCCCGCCGACATCGTAAGCTTGAATCTTTATAGCGTTTCCTTCTTCCGGCCGGTGACACCCTGTAGACATGTATATTGTGTGAGGAAACTGTTTTGTACGGTTTTTGTGCTAGTACAAACATGTTGCGCGGTTTTTGCTTCTTTGTGCTGCAGCGAGGCTTCATAAGGGGATTTGAATTGGAGTAAGTGTTGGGTTAGATTTGTGGAAACCTAGTGGTGATGATGGGAAAGGTTGAATTAAAATTACCATTAGCATGCCGAGCGGGCGGTTTTTGTCGCGAGATAGTGAGGGGCAGAGTTATGCGTTATTGTATAGCTCAGTCCCACACGCTCCTCTGACAAGTGAATTGGGAGATGTCAAGAAAGCCAGACAGGAGCACCTTTGGGCCGGGCGATTCTTGGGGTTTGTTTGTGTGATTTCATGTTTTTATGCTGAGATAAAGTAGTTCTTAATTATTTAGAGACACATGATCGAGCTACTGTTCCTCCTGGCGAAGGACCTAGCTAGAGGAATAATCGGTGCTGACTTCCAAACTCCAGTGTTTAAGACGCCTCTAAGGCCTTCTAAAGAAGAAGTGTTTACAAGTGTTACATTCCTTCGAATGTCCCCAACATTGAAAATTCGTTAAAATCGTGATCATGCACTCGTAGCATGAAGAGCGCGGTGCAGCTTTTGTCGCGGTAGTGTGAGGGATGGAGAAATTATACAGCACATAGCTCTATCCCTTACTTTCTCGCGACAAAAGCCGCACCGCGCTCTTCGTGCTACGAGTGTGACAGAATATCCGTATCCGTAGGAGGATATAATAATATATTGTAAATAACATATCAGTAAAGTAGTAATTAATTATAAATTAATGACAGGATATCCATTATGACATACAAATTAAATTATGAACAACGTTTAAGAATTTATAAATGGTGTTCAAGTCAATATCTGTCACTTCCGCATTTCCGTAATAAATATGATTATTTTATAAGATAATTTTGTAATCATAAATAAGTAGCCTAAAATTCATCATAAAATGCGAAATGAATTATGGAAATCATATTAGAATTTACAAGTCCATATTAAATCAATTTCCGGTATATTCGAAATAATTGTTTCTATAAATATAATTTATAATAAATAATAAGATCATAATATCAGATAATTGTCATAATAATTAATAATATTTTACACGATTTAAATTACTAGGATTTTACATGTATTTCTGTCTTTCTACAATTATGTTTGTGTGGCGCCAAAGCGGCCACGTGTGGCGGCAAATCTGTTATTGTCAGACAGGGTATAAAAGCAACAGTGAACAACATGGCGGGTGACTTGTGTCTGGGCGTCCGTACCGAACTAATCTCGGCAAAATGTTTCGGCGCGAACTTTACGCGCCAAGACGATTCCTCCTTGGGCTGTTTGAAGCATTGAAGGGACAGCCTGGTAGCAAGTGTGATTGAGAAAGGTTGTGGTGTTGGTGTTGAGAGATTGTCTTCGTGATGGACGGGACACAAATAAGATAAGTGTATTATATTCTAAATGTATCAATAACTATATTGTATTGTTGTATATTTCGGTGCAAACTGCACAAACTTTTTTAGTGAGATGTAGTGTGTACTATCTATGAAATTAGTTCGGTTTAGAATAAGACAAAATGTATGAATATGTTTAAAAGAGATCAAAAGATTAATCTGTGTGAGTTTCTTCGCCCTTCTTCTCTCACAGTGGTCCAACGTAGTGAAGTGGCAAGGGGGGGTGAAGTGTTCTAGCTCTGGGAATAAGTATTTTAAAATATCTACAGAAAATAAATACCTTTGATTTGAAATTCCTAACTGAGTTTGTTATTATCAAAAAGTACCATACATAACATAGAATAGTCCTCCATAACCTCAGTTAAATTCTATTTCCTGACAGTTTAATTCTATAATCTAACAAGTGCATGACCAATCATTATATCAGTGAGCATGAGTTAACGCTAAACTCGAGTAAGTAAACTTAAATTAGGTACTCCATATAAATTGTAGAGTTATTTATTATACGCCCCCTAATACATTTTGTGTAGTAAATTTTACTAAGTCGGTTCCACTTCAATGGTAGATCCATCAGAAGTCCATTAAATTAAATTAAAACACCCTCCGACGATATGTGCCGGCTGTCTGTCTGTCTGTATGTCTGTCACAGGCTCGAGGCAAGGCGCCGGCTTCCAGTCGTATGAAAAAACATTGTGATTTAATTAAAAATTGTGCTTACTGAAGATATGGTAAACATGTCGGTGATACGGAGCAATTTGGAACGAGGCGTCAATCAAACCTTGTTGATATCATTTTGTGTTTTATTGGCAAAAAAAAACTTTATTATCTTCTTTCTATCTATCTGACTGACAGGACATTTTCATGATTCTTAAATCTTTTATAATAAACAATTAACCAGGTAAGTACAGTAAAAAGGCGACAAGACGATAAGGTTAGGAAAGAGTCATAGTCCCCATTGTTGGCGCCAGATAAATTAAAAGTTTTTGTTTTGACGGTTGATTCCTTGCCTGAGTTGACAGGCCCGCTTCTGGTCAGTGATTGGCTGCGGCGCCGGACAGCGCGCATGCGCGACCCCCGCTCCCGCCCCCCTGCGTCCGCCATTGTAAGAAAAAAGGTGATCGTGTAACGACGCGCACGCAAGCCATGCTCCTGGCATTGTTTTATTTCAAAGTGAACACCGCCCCATGCCAACCAGGAACTGAACTACCAAGGAAACACCTAATCGATCTTCATCCGGCCAGCTATTAAAGATCCAGTACCTGGTAAGTGGTTCCCTGTTTAATTCGGGTTTGGGGTTTGCCGTCAAGCAAGGCAGAAGTTTTGTCTGATGCGACCATCCATTCTCTCCCCCGCGAAAACATTGGTCCTTCGATTCCAAATGTAAAATTATTACCTATGATACCTAGAAATACAGTTCGAACATAATAAGGTCAATTAGTTTCACAAACATAGTATCTGGCTTATTCATTAATATAAATTTTGTGATAAAATTAGCTGAAGTATACTTTATAGGTTATATTATAACCTCAGTTATTCAGTCTTATTTTCGTACAAAGAATTGGTGTAATATTGCTATAGATCTCGTGAATTTATAACTACATACCTTCTATAGTACCTACTGGTTTTAATAAGAACACCCAACAAATAAGTTGGTATTATTTTCATTAGCAATAGAAAGTTAATTCTGCTAATGTAAAACATACTCCACTCAGAATTTCATAATATTTTACTTACCTACCGTTTATTATAGTCAGTACTGATCTATTCTATACAAAAACAGAATACCTATTTTATTTTGTCTACCTACCTAAGTACATACATCTTTAGTAAACTCCGACTTATCCCTGTCAGCGTTTGTGTTCTATACTATACCTACTTGCTAAACTAAAACCCGAAGTTCGTACGCGGCTGAGCGCAACTGAGAGCTTCGCCGATAGTACAGACGAGAATTGGGCTCTGTTGGAATTGCAAAGGAACGCAACTCGCAAGTGGCGCTCAACTGTTCCTTTTGCCGAAAGTAATACTTGTAATTGTAAACGTCTTGTGTAAACAAAGACGCGTTCAGTGTTTATGTTTGTATTGACATGATCTATGTTTACAATTACAAGCTGTCTATTTAGTTTTATTTAGTAACTACGGTGGTGGGCGAACCAAGACCGACACTGTGTGTTGTGTACCTATACCTACAGCTAGGTATTTTAACTTTTAATTTGTTTGACATAAATGACAGTTCTTTACAGTTTTATTCATTTGGTAGGGCAAGTGACATTAGTCTGGTAGTTTAATGAAATATTGCAGTGACATTAGACTGGTAGTTTAATAAAATATTGCAGTGACATTAGACTGGTAGTTTAATAAAATATTGCAAGCATTATCAGATTACCAACACACTTACTAAGCGGTTGATAATTATTATTATAATTGACATACCTACCTACTTACTAGTTTACTGAAAATTTACCTAAATACAGTTAACCAATAGGTTTGTGACTAGAGAATATTCATCAGGGTACTAGATTGGTTTAGTAGTTTATGGTCAAAATGACTAAATCAAAAAAGAAAATAAATACTTCCTCGGAGGGAGACGTTGTTGCCAACATGTCATCTAAAGCAAAAATATTAGAGGCTCGCATAACTTATTCTCTCAAGCGGATGGAAGTAGTATATAAGAGCTCGAAGTTAGTAGAAGATAAAGATTGGTTCTTATCGGCAGTGGATAACATTCCGACTATGGAAGTTTTTAGCCGTATGGTTGAAGATCTAAATTTGGAGTTGTGTGAAGCCGATGAAAATCATATACCTGAATTTGACAGATGGCTGGGCCCATTTGAGGAAATGCAAGTGAATATTATGGCAGTGGCGCATGATCTCAAGATGAGTTCAAGTACTGTAGATCAAAAAGTCCCGGTGGATAGGATGCCGCAACCGACTAAACCAAAGTTACCGCCTATCAAAATACCAAAGTTTGATGGAAGTATCAAAGTCTGGCCAATATTCATTGATTGTTTCAACAATACGGTGCACAATAATGAAAACCTGTCGGACTATCAGAAGTTCTACTATTTACATGAGTCCCTCACCGGCAAGGCATTGGCGGCTATTGCAGGATTGGCTCTTACAGGCGATAACTATGGGGTGATTTACTCTACGTTGGTCAGCAAATACCAAGACGTACGAGCGCTTGGTGCGGCATATCTAGATGAAATACTCAATCTAAAGAAGTTAAGCGCGCCTACTGTCGAGGGTCTAAATACCTTTTTGGATAAATTCGCTATTTCAGCCGCAGCGTTTGAAAGACTAGATATTGCGAATAAATTAGACTTTATCTATTTGCATTTGGCAATAAAGAAACTTGATGTGGAAACGATGCGACTTTTTGAATATAGTGTTCGGGACCAAAAGGCGACATATGAATCTTTAGTAAAATTCATAAAAGAACAAGCTAAAATATTGGAACGTACCGGACCTAGCAAACCTTCAACTGCGACACTGCTGCCGTCGGCGCCGCCACCGGTACCGCACACGTACAAGGCCTCAGCGAACAAGACTGCTAAGTCGTCAGGCAGGAATACTCAAACATTTGTGGCGTCAACGGAAAAATCGTTTGAGTGCCCTCTGTGTGCAGACAAAGAACACCAACACTTATATCGGTGCCCTAGTTTTCTACGACTATCCGCGAAAGATAGGTATGTTATAATTAAAGGTAGAAATGGCTGTGTAAGCTGTCTGAGTCTGTCGCATAGAGTATCGGCGTGCAAATCAACGAACTCATGTGATACGTGTCGTTCAAAGGCCCATCACTCGTTGCTACATTTCACAAGCGCTCAAATCGTCACGTCACTGGCAGTAATAGATAGTCAAAGTAAAGATCAAGTACAGGAGGAAAGCGAGGAAATACCGGCTATAACGTCTTGTGGGGGTAGTACAACATACGAATTTGAGTGCGGAGAGATGGGCGAAACTTCTGGCGTAGCTCTATGTTCCCACGAATCTGAACGAACGCGATCATGCGACGGTGGCAAGTCGACGTTCGCGACAACGGTCCTACTATCCACGGCGCGAGTGAAGGTTATTGATAACCAGGGTGCTACACAATTTGTGCGTTGCCTAATAGATAGCGGTTCGCAAAACCATTTTATAACGGAGAAATGTGTAGAGCGCTTATCGCTAAAGACCAAATCCCTGTCTGAGCAAGCTTCGGTCTATGGATTCGGGGGATTCCTTCAGGTTCATCTGGACAACTTTCCCAATAAGACAACTTCCCAAATGACCAACCCTCCAATTCTATTTCCCAATTCACCAACTTCCCAATTCACCAACTTCCCAATTCACCAACTTTCCAATTCACCAACTTCCCAATTCACCAACTTACCTAATGCAATACAAGGAGTTGCTGATGTGACGTTTTATTCACGCCTGGACGATAACATTTCGTATCAAGTGCGGCCATTGATAGTCAAAAGAATTACCGAAAGTCTACCGACATCGCCGATCAATACGTCGGTTCTGGCCTACCTCAACAGCGTACCTCTAGCTGATGATAAGTACCACCTGCCGGGAGATATAGAAATGATAATTGGCGCGGAACTTTTCACACAATTGCTACTGACAGGTCGTGTCAAGGGTCCCCCGTCGGCGCCTGACGCGATACAAACGACTCTCGGATTCGTTATAATGGGAGAGGCTCCGATAGCTAATCTTTCCATTCGGAAACAAACCATAGCACTTTGCTGTATGACAGATAACAGATCGTCAATAGATGAAGGGATAAATAAATTTTGGGAACTAGAGGAAGTGCCGTCCTCTACAAATGCCAAATGGAGTAAGGAGGAACAAGAATGTGAAGAAATTTATGTGGCTACCACTACGCGAGATATGTCGGGCAGATACACTGTGGCGCTGCCATTTAAATCAGACCCAGAACTATTAGGAAGCTCATTCAAAGCAGCCGAGCGGCGGTTTTTTCATCTAGAAAAGAAATTTCGCGCGACTCCGGATTTGCATGTTGAGTATGACAAAGTAGTCAAGGAATATCTGGACAAGGGTTATGTAGCTCCTGTAGAACCCAATGACATTCCCAGTGGATATGTTATACCACACCATGGAGTCATACGGAACGATAAAGTATCCACAAAGCTTCGCATGGTTTTGGACGCTAGCGCACGCACCGACAAGGACGTATCATTAAATGAAATCCTGCATACGGGCCCAAATCTGCAAGCCGATATCTTCTCGGTTCTACTTAACTTTCGCCTATTCTCTGTGGCGTTTTGTGCGGACGTTAAACAAATGTATCTACAAATAAAGGTATATCCAGAATATCATAAGTACCTCAAAATGTTGTATAGGTTTCATTCTAATGATCCTATTCAATTACTAGCATTCACGCGAGTCTGTTTTGGGTTATCAGTAAGTCCATATTTAGCATTGCGTACGTTGAGACAGCTGGGCGAGGATGAGCGAGACAACTTCCCTTTGGCTGCTCAAATAATTCAGAAATCCGTCTACATGGATGATGTAGTGGCCAGTTGTCAGTCTGTGTCAGAAGCGATAGAACTGTCATCACAATTGATACACATGTTCAAAGCCGGGGGATTTGACTTAATGAAGTGGTCAAGTAATTCGTCGGATTTATTAGCAACATTGCCAGAATCCCATTTACACCCTCAATCAGTACACTTTGACGATGACGCCACTCAAAAAATTTTAGGTGTCAAATGGGAGCCGCGTACAGATACGTTTTCGTTCGAAGTTAACCCCAATACTGGGGAATGTTCGAAGCGAACAATTTTATCAACGGTTGCTCGACTTTGGGATATTTTAGGGTTTGCAGGACCTGTCATATTATATGCGAAATTGCTGATTAAAGAACTCTGGATTCTAAAATTAGATTGGGATGACGCTCCCCCGCGGTCAATAATTGACAATTGGACGAGGTTTCAGGAGGAATTGCCATTGTTAGACAAGATAAATATACCGCGTCATGTTGGAGTATCTAAGAATGGAATAGTAACGTTATTGGCGTTTGCAGATGCAAGTGAAAGGGCTTACGGGACGGTACTGTACATTCATATACAGACAGAACACGGTAATACAGTAAATCTATTGTGTGCTAAATCAAAGGTGGCCCCCATGAAAACTGTTTCATTAGCCAGATTAGAGTTGTGTGCAGCAGTTTTGATGGCTAAGTTGATAAAACTTGTATTGGATCAATACACACCTAGATGTAAAATTGATCATATTGCGGCCTTTTCGGACTCTACCATCGCATTACACTGGATTCACTCGAGCCCGCATCGATGGAAAGTATTCGTAGCAAATCGGGTCGCGAAAATACAGGAAAATGTGAATCCATCACATTTCTACCATGTCGCAGGAAAAGATAATCCTAGCGACTGTTTGTCGAGAGGTTTGACTCCAGCTCAATTACGTGAGCATCCTTTGTGGTGGACTGGCCCGCCGTGGGCTATAGCAGATAGAGAAAACTGGCCTGTAGTACCTTTTGCGGCAGATGGTGATGAAGAAATACCAGAACAAAAATGCATAGCGTTACCGTCAGTTCAAAGGGAATTACCATTGTTACATTCAGTGGCACAACGAGTATCTTCTTGGCCTAAATTACTTCGAATAGTAGTATATGTTTTGCGCTTTATGAGAAAGTTAACATCAAGAGGAGTTATCACGGCAACTGATATCAACGTAGCCGAATCGTCGATAATACGGACCTTACAGACGGTGCATTTTTCAGAACACATAAAGACAGTAGCTTCCGGAAATAAATGTCCTCCCTATGTTCAAAAACTGCGACCTATAATAGTTGCAGATATTCTTAGAGTAGGCGGAAGACTGGAAAACACAGAACTCTCGTTTGATCACAAGCACCCGGTTCTATTACCCAGGAAAGACCATATAGTAGATCTAATCATTGACTATACTCACCGAAAAAACTGTCACGCTGGACCACAGCTTTTATTGTCCTTGCTCCGTCAGAAGTATTGGATATTGTCGGGTCGTGGGATAGTGCGATCTCGGGTTCACTCATGCAACACTTGCTTTAAAACCCGACCTAAACCATGCACCCCTCCATTGATGGCAAATATTCCCGAATGCAGACTCCAAATGTCTAAACCTTTCGCTCATACAGGTGTAGATTATGCTGGACCGTTAACTATTACGCTAGCTAGGCGGCGTGGGGCCAAAACTCAAAAGGCATATCTATGTGTATTTATATGTTTAACTACTAGAGCGGTGCACATAGAAATAGCTCCTGATCTGGGAACTGACAGCTTTCTGAACGCATTTAAAAGATTTCTTGCTCGCCGCGGTCCCGTAGAAAAAATGCATTCAGATAATGGATCTAACTTCATTGGGGCGCGTAATCATCTCAAAGAGCTTTACGAGTTTTTGAATACTGGACAATTTGTAGACAAATTGCAAATTGAATTAGCAGACAAACAAATTGAATGGCAGACTATACCTCCGAACGCACCTCATTTCGGCGGTGGTTGGGAAGCATCAGTTAAATCTTTCAAAACTCATTTATATAGGGTAATAGGTGCCCAAATCCTGACATATGAAGAATTATTAACCGTACTCTGTCAAATAGAAGCAGTCTTAAATTCCAGGCCCTTAGGTTTGAATTCAAATTCCGATCCAAGTGATCCAACTCCGATAACTCCGGCACATTTTTTAAATACAGTACCGTTACAATCCTTACCAACAGCTCAGGTTGTGGAACACCGCGAACATCTATTATCTCGGTATTCGCTGTTAGATAAATTGGTGCAGTCTTATTGGCGAAGATGGAGTATGGAATACTTACATACACTGCAGGCTAGAGGCAAGTGGAATACGGACGCTGATAGGATTAAAATTGGTACAATAGTTTTAATAATGCAGGATAATAGTCCGACACTGCATTGGCCCTTAGGTATAGTAGAAGAGATTTATTCAGGGAAGGACGGAAACATAAGAGTAGCTTTGGTTAAAACTAAATCGGGTACATTCAAACGTCCAGTAGTACGTTTATGCCCACTACCTACGCAGTAAGTTTAGGGTTAAGTTAGATTATAGAAAAGTCATTTTTATTATTTGTTTAGATAAACTAGCGGTGTAGTTTATTTTTTGTTTAGATTATTAAGCCTGAAGAAGTTTGAATTGTATTTAATTAATATCTATGACAAGATTATTTTAAATTTTATTTCGGTTAGTTATTTTTGAAAGGTGACCTTTTAAGGGTAAATTCTTCTTTATTATTTATTTAGTTAGTTAAACCAGCGGATGTGGTTTTAATTTGTTTAATTAAGCGTCTGAAAAATGTTCGACCTGTATTTAATTGTATTTGAGTTTTTTATTTTTTTTTGAAAGATGACCTTTCAAGGTGGGGACTTATGTTGGCGCCAGATAAATTAAAAGTTTTTGTTTTGACGGTTGATTCCTTGCCTGAGTTGACAGGCCCGCTTCTGGTCAGTGATTGGCTGCGGCGCCGGACAGCGCGCATGCGCGACCCCCGCTCCCGCCCCCCTGCGTCCGCCATTGTAAGAAAAAAGGTGATCGTGTAACGACGCGCACGCAAGCCATGCTCCTGGCATTGTTTTATTTCAAAGTGAACACCGCCCCATGCCAACCAGGAACTGAACTACCAAGGAAACACCTAATCGATCTTCATCCGGCCAGCTATTAAAGATCCAGTACCTGGTAAGTGGTTCCCTGTTTAATTCGGGTTTGGGGTTTGCCGTCAAGCAAGGCAGAAGTTTTGTCTGATGCGACCATCCATTCTCTCCCCCGCGAAAACACCCATGACATTCCTAAGATTATCTACATATTTTCCCAGCACCTTTATACGATTTTTTATGTATATTTAAAACATACTTTATTGCACAAAATAACACATTTTACAATTGAAAGTGGACAACACATGACAAAGGCGAGCTTATCTCTATTAAGAGATTTCTTCCAGCAAACCTAGGATGGACAGGAAATAATTTAACAACAGGTAGACCCATGTGCACAACATTAAATAAGATAAAACAATATTTCTGCTAGTCAAACTCTAAAACTATTTGTCAGTCCGTCGGTCACACTAAAACTAACATTTTATCTAATGGATCTTTTCTTAGCATCTGAAATGTTTATACAATTCGCTTTTCCTCCTAGAGATGTTTTATTAAATAAAAGTGTTGAGAATAGTTGAAATGTTCAGAATCGTTTGACGTTAATGAACCACTGGGAAATGTTTACTTTGTCACAGAATAAAGTTAGTCATACTCTGGCTAGGATTTGGCCGAGCTTAGAATATAGATCCGGTCAATAAACTAATGCTGATGCTACTGTCCAACTTTTTTATCTTTGATGTAAATATATTTTTATTTTCCTCTCGGTTGCTCTACATATTTTATTACATGACTATGTACTATACCTTAGAATATATCTTGTATTAGGTACGTCCTTATCGCTGATCATCTTATTAGTATCACCGAAATTATCTTTGAATAAAGTTTTGAATATTTGCGAAGCTTCAAATTAAAGAAGAGTGTGTACTTGAAAAATCGTATCGTCTTTTTATCATCTAAGGTAGGAGATACAGATTTACTACAACACTCAGCCTGATTTAACAGAATATTAGGTTTACCTCCCCGATGTTACCGTCAGCCGATCACCCGAATCATCCTGAAACCCGATAAGCACGTAACAGTACACCGGTTAGATGCGCAGTCAACACACGTTAGCTTCCAGCAGCCAAGCCAAAGGGCAGATAAGTATCGTACATCCAAGTGGAAGAGTGATTAACTTAGCTACTTTGAAGTGGCCGTGCCGTGGCCTGTCGACCGCGATTACCATCAGCTACCGAAGCGTGGTTATTGCACGGATTTTATTAATAGCTAGATGTCGGCTCCTTTCTTGATGGTTGAACTAACGAGGAGATTCGAGAAGACGTTGAAGGTTATCAACCACGTATCAGGCTGTTGTTAGAATATGTTTTTAAGGTTAAGAACGGTCCTTTTATGATAATAAGGGAGATCTTGTTTAGGCGAGATGGAGGAATACATTTTGATTTGGCCCATGACTATTTATGCACAATATGTAACGAAATAACATTACTAGTTTATATGAAAGGAATCTTGATTTTTTTTATCAGACCATGTTGGTTATTTAATGAAATAGTAATTGAGAATGCTCAGATTCATGCCTCTAACCCTTCGGCGTTAATTATTCGTTGTAACTATTCGCTTTGTTTCATATTCCCAATGAGCTGGCACACATGATCAAGTCAATCAATGATCCTAATGTTGTGAAGGTGAGCACAGATATGTTTAGCTACCAATAATATCTGTCTAATTCAAATATACTTATATTATTTGTAAAGATGTATTTCAGTTTTGTGCTTTAATTTCATATTTATTTTCCTAATGACGTGTATTTTCAAGTATTTAAATTGATTCATCATGATCATGACTAATCCATCTTGAGTGATAGATAAGTTGTATTTCTTAATAAATTACAGGCATAATATTATTATTATTTATTATTGTTTAACACGCAACGAAATTTATGGCTTTGCTATAATCAGCACAGCTTGTAAATACATATTACTTGAAGCGGCATTAATTATACAGAATAAGCTGGGTCTTTGACTAAAATATCAAAACGTGAAATGATAATTTTAAGTGCCGTCGCGCATCTTTTGAGCCAAGAGATATTAGAAGCGGCAAACAAACCCATGGAACGTGTTATTTTCATAATGCTTTATTTATTATTTTTATTCTTATCTCTAACCTTGTTTTTCAGTTGCAAAGATTTTTACTATCTTCCTCAAAGCCAAGTCAATATTTAATTAAAATGTTCGAATATTCTTCAGGTATTATAGAGGTAAAAATATATCAAACTGGACGTAATGTCTAATATCATATTGTTTTAATTGGCCCGGAAACACTACAGGCCTCAAGACTTGACAGCTATTCTCTGGTGTTAAAACAAAAGCCAACGCCAGATACCATAGTTTATCGGCATTTTACATATAATTTGAATGAAACATAGAAGATGCACTTGCCAAGTGTGAGATATCAAGTGTCAACTACCACACGATCCCACACATTGGTCATAATATTTCAACACGAGGTAAATACGCCGCCGACGCCGCCTGAGGTGATGTATGGCGACAGACAGACAGATAAATTGCTTATAATTTATTATAGTGGAAGCGGGTACGCTCCTAATTACCACTGACTTTGTTCGCTGAGTCACTTTGAGTTATACTTTGTTGGAAATATTAATGTAGACGATTATCCGGCGGGTATTGAAGTTAAAGCGGCGATTAATACGGACAATGCTTTTAAAAATGGCGGCCGATTTATCTTTTTCATTACGTGTCGTCGTTTTGTTGAGAGTGTAACGGTATATTGAGTTACGTTAACCTCTTTCGTCACTCTAGTTCATATGTATCTATTTTATTAGTAGCTTCTGGGTATTATTTTATTTGTGGATTTTAAGCAATAAACATATTTATATATCAAAGGTTTTCCAAAATAATTTATGTATTTGCTTAAGATTTCTATGGAACCTTGTAATTCGATTGAAAATCCAATATGAATGATAAACAGAAGAAAAAAAAACGTACAGGATTTCAATGTCAATATTTACGTATATTTTTTCACTTCATAATATAATTCATAATAACAACGAAATTCGTGATCAACCGTTATTGAAATTGCAGTGGTTACATTACGTTCAAGGAACATGCAAAATTAACCATTAAGATATCAGTGTGATTTTGAAAACTTAAATGTGTACAAAACTACTTCGCCAACAGTAAAAGGCAGTCTTGCAAGCAATAAAATGTAAATTTTAGAAACCTTGCAGCAAGAGATTCAAGCTATTAAGATCTTTATCAGCTTAAACTTCGAAAGTAGCAATAAATTATAATGATTAAGTGATGGTGCGGTAACATTAACTGTATAATTACATATGTACATCCTTGACTACACATTAGATACAGCTGTCAAAATGATGTACTTAATTTTTAAATTACAAAGATATGTGATCGGACTGAGTAAACCAAGAAATATATCTGCTCCTTAATTTTAACACAATATTAACAATCCTCACAATTTATTTGTAACAACTTAAAATAAGAAAATTATGCATACTTTTATATTCTACTGATTTGGTACAGACAATTTTGTTATTCTAACTAGATAAAAAGCTCCGCAGGTAACTTACGGAGAAATCAATTAAAGCATGAACTGAGCAGTAATGACAAACCTCTTCAATAAGTACCCCAAAATTACTGTGACATATACCATATTCACCGAAACTTTTACCAAAAGTTGTTACAGAAAAGAGTTTGCAGAGTTACTCGATAAAAAGGTCCATAAGTACTACTTAGTCTGCATCATAATTTTGTGCACTAAATGAACGTTACAAAGAGATCACAGCTGTCTTCCCCTCTTTGGGGTGTACTATCGTCTATCTTGCTTGATATGAACCCGTCGAGCACTACACAAATATATTTACACTTTTTCAGTGTCATAGTTCATTTGGGAGTCAACGATCGGCGCCCCCCTTTTTGTAACCGTGGAGCGCCGACGGTCCTCACGGGTGCAGAGGCCTCGGTCCAAATAGCGGATATGATGGGAAGTAAGCCGCCAGAGATGGGTGCGGCGGCAAATGGAATGGCAGCGGCGGCGACGACATCATGTGTGAAGGCTTGCTGTACGGATGGAATCTTGGAGTCAAAGGAGACAGCGGCGGAGTTGGATACGTCCTTTGAAGGAGCGGATGTGTCGCGCTCAACATCGAAAGACTAGGACTCGCTTCGCCGGTCGCTGTGTGCGATCGCAAATGTTGCAGCAACTCTTCAGATGTTCCAAACCGTTTGCCACAATATGCGGAGTCACCAGCCATCCAACTACATACATACGGCAGCTGTGAGGCAGCAGCGAGAGCGGCTAACTGGGCATGGGCATACGCCGCTGCAGCCGGGTGCCCCCCAGGGATAGGAAAAGGTGACTTCCCATGATCACATTGAGTACAACCAGCAGGGCAACTTGAGGATTTGAACAAATGTGAGCTAAGTGAACATCCAGTGCAGTACGGATCCCTGCAAATCCCCATTTCACTCCCTGGTGCTTTCATTCTTGCGTACACTAGATAGGGGTTGAGTCCATTCTTTAATGCGTGATGTTGAGCTGCGAGGCTGCTCATAATGTCCATGGGTAGTGGGAATCCACTTGGGTGCATCATGTATGAAGAAGAGACAGGTACGCTAGGCTTGAAGCTGGAGGGCTCTTTGGTATCGGTACTTGACGATAAGGACGTTGGTGTGAATGGTAACTTTGATGAAGGCGGGCTGCTCCGTGATTCTGATTTGGCTGGAGTCGGTGATCCTTGAGCTGGACTGGATCTTTCATCTGACTTTTCTGATGGTGTTTTCCGATGGGCTGGTGGCGGAGTCCTCTGTGAAGACGAGCTCTGATTGCTGCCACATCTTGCCTGTACAGGCGTTGTGGCAGCGCTTCCCTTAGACGAAACTGGGGTCTTCGAATGTGTGTTAGCCGAACCTCTATCTTCAGGCGTTCTAGTCTTTTCTCTCGATGTCAGGCACGATTCATAAGGCTTGAAACAAGGTTTGCTATCCACAGGCGATTGAACGATTTGCGATCGATCCTCCGAGTATTTCTTCGAGCATTTTTCGGCAGCAGAAATTAGTTTTGGGTTGGGCGTGTCTGCGCCAATCGCACTGCAGGTCTGTGCGAGAAGCGCCAGCGGGCTCTTTTTCGCGTCGAGCTGCAACAAAGAGAGTCTGCCGTCAGTTTATGAAATGAAACGTCGGGGTCGAGGTGGAAGTGACGGGCCTACAAAGGGACCGCGGGGTGCTGCGGGGTTCTGTGGGGGGGTGGAGTCCAATCACGCGGCCGACGCGCCATTATCCGCGCGTCTGGCAGCCGTCGGCTCCGCTTGACATTTCACTCGGCTCCCGCATGATGTAATCTCGCAGTGAAAAGGGCAATTTGTGCCGCTGAATTTGCGGCGCGCCTCAACTCGCGCCGTTTGTCGCTTGTCACGAGACACGCGGTTGAAGGGTTTAGGGGTGCCTTCCTTTCATGGAAAAAGGTTGTCGGGCAACGTTTTCAGCTTTATTACAAATGTGGGACATCATAATCATAACAGAACATACCTTGACGATAACATCGATCTTTCATTTAAGATTTGCTCTAATTCAATTTAGGTTAGGTTATATCAAGACAACATCACAAATTATGCTCGTGGTAACAAAAATATAATAATTGCAAGTTTAAGTTTATAAATACAAATATTATTATCGTCCAAAGTTAAGTCCCATCAAGTCTGCTCAGAAAGTATTTCAGTTTCTTATTAATTCTCCTACTGTACACAAAGTTCTTTAACAAGCCTCGCGATACCATCTTAGATAAAGCTCGGCTCATAAATTTTAAAATAATTACTTCAATAACTTAGCAGAACTGACAAGGTTATTAAGAAATAATAGCCCGATGATAAAGATCTCTATAAGGCACCATATTTATGGTTTGAATTTGCTAACAGAAGCAGAGGTTAAATATATTTTTTGTAAAGTTGTTACTCAAAATTAAGTTGTTTTTGTTATCATTTAAACTTATATGTAATTCAGTACTTCAGAAATTGTACATGCAATGTTTTTCAGTAATCCTTTACTTAAAGTTTTTATGTAAATAATACCAACAGCAATGATGACTGACTATGTTGATAAAGTTTTAATATTTCGATTTATACATATTTATAAACATTTAAGAAAGATAAAGAAGCTTTACCTTTACACGTTTATTTTGATATTTTTAGAGATATGATGTTAATTAATAAATCCATAAAAATGACAGAAAGAAGAGAAATCACAAATTTTAATATTCCTTTGAGCCATTAATTTGATGCATTTTTTTTACTGTGACGTTTTAAACGGAAGAGTCGCGGAAAGGGAATAAACAATTACGTACCTACCTACCCTCGTTTTGTTTTTGAGTATGAATATTCTTTGATTAAATATTTAACTAAAAACACACATTAATGCAAAGGTATTAAAGGATAAAGGTAAGGTAAAGGATAAAACAAAAGTACAAAAAAAACTGTAATCCGTGGTGTTATGTTCATATTTATTTGTATTGTATGAGCTTCCATAATTTTAAAGTTTGTTGAAGTCCTTGTTTATTCCCGAGGTATTAGTTTTAGTCTGAATTGTCGGTATCTTGAATAAAATCACGATCATATTATTTTTTTAAAACCATGCAAATGTTATGTATTTCCTTTCTTGTATGTTTCAAGCTACATTTTCAATTTAACAAACTTTTGACTTACCGTCGTCGGCAACGGCGTCAGGTAATCCGGCCTCAAGTACTGGCTGCTGGAAGTGAGCATTTTGCTCCATACAAGGCTATCCTTTTCCAGCTTCACCAGATCCTTCACACTCAATCGAGATAAAATACCAAAAAATCACTTCACTTAATCCAGATGTCAACACAATATTTCACAAAACACTGATCGCGGAGGTGCGGGTTGGAGCGGGAGACGGGACGTATGACCACGTCGACGGTCGCCAGGAAACTGAGGAGTGACGTGCCCCCCCCGACACCTCGTCTCGTCAGTTGCTGTCGCCGCGCCATTTTTGCATTCTGTGTACATTGCGGGAGCTTTGCGTCTTATCCCCACCGCTGTTTGACACCCTGTTTGACAGCTTCTCTCTCGCTCTGCCGCGGGAAAAATTACCAAGGCGCTTTCCTTTGATGAAAGGCTGATATAAAATATGCAGTGCATAGTCAAAGGCGTTGGCGATGCCGCGACAGAGATGCATAGCCGTGGAAATTGAATAGCTGCGAGGCGAGTAAACGGTGGCTCAGTAATAATTCAGTTTGCGCATCATCCGCGCTTGTTTCTTATTTTCTTTCAAGGCGCGTGGGTGTCGTTCTATCGAGTTTTTCGCTTTGAATGCTTAATGTGGGTCATATGTTGTCACGTTTGTTTCGATACATTATTGGATCTTCGTCATTTTAGACTGTTCTCTTTTTCATTTTGACGTAGGAGTACCTACTCTTAATGAGCTTTCTACATATATTATCCGTGATCAGTATCCTAGGAATCAAATATATTTCATTGGTAGGAGGTACTCCTTTAATAATGTGCACTATTTGGAACAATCTTACAATCTTTATACCTTTTATTCTCAGAAGCCTCTTGCATAATAATCGCAGGTAAAAACTTTCGTTTACTTTTCACTTAAAAATCCAACTTTTTCCAAATATTGTTCTTGGACCACCAACAGAGGGCAATGGAAGCAAAAAATGCACTTTCATTATTTGTTCATTATCTAGAAGGAAATGTCTTAGTCATGGCAATTTACATAATCTTCTTATAGTTTTGTAAGATAACAATGTATTGTGAGATGTTTTAACATTTAATTTGTAAGGACTTCGTGGTAATTATGATGGTCATCTTAAGTCTTATCGTTACGTTGTATTGGATTATAGAAAAAGTTGTTGGTAAAATACTTATGAAATTCGGAAGAACTATTTAGGTGGACTAATCAAACATGGGAGACATCAATGCAATATACAGGACCGATCACCCGTCTGTGTTCAGCGGGCCTAATCTTTTCATTTAATAATGCAACCAAAACATTATTCTCCAACAATACAGTTTTACAAACGACAATAAATCAAAAACACCATTAGGCACACTAACACGTCATCCAGGTAACCAAAAGGAAGTAAGCAATGACTCGGCAACAATTACTCCATGCAATGAGAATGGATTGAACGCTGCCCCCCCCTAATCCCAGATGACGCTGCATGTTTCAGGAGGGTTCGATACACACGACTTGACAGTCTTGACGCCCTGTGGCGAGGTGCCCAAACGGATTCGGTAGTATCCTTTATAATCACCATCAACCTGTATGTAGTAGAAAAAATTGAGAGGTATACCTAATTTTATGCAACGTTTGAATTGAGCTAGGTAGGTAAGTTTGTTGTCGTTATCCAAAAAGCATAGGGTAGAGCTTCTCAGCCCCTGCTTAGAAAGGCATACGTGTGTGCAGCATGTATTAGTAGGTAACACGGAATTAATATCTATACTATAGAGGTAAAGCGGAAATCCCTGCTGTTTCTCTTCAGCAATTCACTCGCAGGAACTGATCGCGTCATTTCCGAAAATCGAACGGACGCACATGCAGCGGCCGAGCTAACGTTCGTTTGAAATTCACTAACAGCCCGTCAGACCTCATTTCACGGCTGCAGCCATCACAAACAACCGCCGACAAGATGGCCGACGGAGATCAAAGCCGCCGCCGCCTCACAGCCCTTTGTCATGCCGACTCGAGCTGCCAGTTAGTAATAGTTCTGGTATGGCGCTATCTTTTCGGCTTTCAAGGTGTTAGAGGTTGATGTCAAGATGTTTGCCGTTTGTTTTGATATTACTATGTCACGGGTGTCAGAAATTAGTTTTGGGATGCCACAGTTTTAGACTTATCTATCTTTCTTTTCTTCCATAGAGAGAGAGAGAGCTAAAAAATGGCTCCAAGTGTATCTTCTTATATTTTTGAGCTGATACAGCGAATAAATATTTTTTTATTACTAATTTCTTTATTGCACACAATTAGTTGAAATAAATCAAAAGTAAACAAAAATAGTGTAGGTACAAAGGCGAGTTATTCTATTCTATTATATTCTTAATGTTTTCTGTACTATGTTTTTTACCTACTTTATTATGTTTTATGTAGGTACCCATCGTTTTCCTATTTAGTGATCGTTGCCTTGCCTAGATGTAGAGCTCTTTGTCACAGTAGGTACCTAGTCAGTTAGTAGGTTTATATTTGACAAAAAAAAGATTTTTCAATGCGTCTGCTGTCGCAGCCGCTTTCTTAAATCAAGCTTTTACCGAAAATTCGGGCCGTTTGTTACAAACTGATTTTCAATAAAATGACTAGACTCGAAAACTTTTAACAACCTGCTAATATCGAAAGTCAGTCAGTCAAATTTTTGATCGGGTCGACTCATTGGGTCAAACAAAAGCCAATTCCGACCTGTATCCTCTAAAAATGACAACAAAACGTGTCAAGAAGAACTTCTAAAGCTGCTTGGGTCTGCAGCTGTAATACAAGTATGATAGCTGTACCGACAGCAGCACAATGCACCCACTAAGTGGTTGTTTGTCGCGAACTATCCACTCGCTCGAGAAATGTGAGGCGATGTGTATGTTGACGCTATCGTCTGTTGGATATGACGGCATTCTAGGTATTTCTATGCGGTCTGTGCACCCGCGTTTCATGAAAGCTGCATTGGACTTGATTTGTAGTGTAGGGTATATTTTCTAGCGCTACGATTTTGTCGTGCAAACAGTTCACCACAGAGGTGCGGGTACGGAGCGCGAGCGGTAAAGCAGCGGTGACGTAGCGTTAGCACTGCGGCTACGTAGCGGCTACCGCTATGTCTGCGCCATTGCCATTCTGTTACCGCTCCAAGACGCTCTGCTACCGCTTCATTGCATTTCTGTGTCCACTGCGCCGCCATACCGGAGACGTCTGCGGGTAACGTCCCGCTTTGGCGCGAAATCACGGCGTTAATTTCGTATGATTGATTGTTCGGGGCTAATGAGCTCTGAGCCTATCTTCACTGTTTGGTACAAGTTATTGACGGAGCGGCAATGGAAATGGACTTTATGATTACAATTTGCAACATACGACAATAACGTTATTTTATGTAAAACATAAATGGGACCTAAAATCTTTTGGAAAAGGCAAGCATGACAACTTTATAACGGAAATGAAAAGTATCGTGAGGAATAAACCCATATCTGCGGTTATTTGCTAGCCCTGGTCAGTTGGTCAGTTGGTCAGTTGGTCACAGTGCATTTGCCACCCTGTATGGCTGGGCAATACGACTAAGGAACTTAATTTTTTCCTTCAGATAACTTTTTGAGTAACAGAATCCAAATGTTAAAAAGGCTCATAGCTAACTAACCGATAAATACAAGATGTAAATGAAGTTGCTCAGAATGATGTACGTGACAAAGCAAGTTTTTCATTTTGCGTTAATTCATTTACACCTTTTACACGGAGAAAAACGATAACTTATGATTTATGGATTAAATAAATTACAAAATTCTTCGAAACCGATGCGATTTTTAGATAGATAGATAATAATCACTTTATTCACTTTTTACAATACACGTTTGTCAGGAAAACAATTAATTCAGCAGTAGTACGTAACAAAATAAAAAACCAGCATTGTAAACAGAGAAAACGCTCTGACTCAGCAAAATGTTGCAGAGGATCTGCAACGCTATATTCTACCAGAACTAAAAAAATAATTAAAATTTTTCGCAGTCTCTCGTAACTTGCGCGCGCGGTATTATGAATTATGATCGCTTTCCTCCACAATAAGTGCATAAATAGGACCGGGGTGACGCGCGGGTATAAATCATCGGAGCCCATCCATCATCAGCTGAAGGCGCCAGGAAGTGAGGGTTTGGAGGAAAATAAGCACTTATTCTGTGTAGTTTGGGCTGGAGTTTTAGATTTAGTTGAGCGATTGGATAATTATATCGTTTTTAGGGTTCCGTACCCGAAGGGTGCCAAACGGGACCCTATTACTGAGACTTCGCTGTCTGTCCGTCCGTCTGTCCGTCTGTCTGTCACCAGGCTGTATCTCATGAACCGTGGTAGCTAAACAGTTGAAATTTTCACAGATGATGTATTTCTGTTGTCGCTATAACGATAAATACAAAAAAAAAAAAAAAAAATTAAGGGGGCTCCCAAAGAACAAACGTGATTTTTTTTGCTCATTTTTGCTCGATATTGATAATGGTAGCTGGAACAATATATTGAGTATATTATTTACTAAATAAATAATTAAATTAAAATTAAATTAATATTTAGGGGGGGCTCCCATACAACATGTTTTTTTTCCTGTTTTTATAGATAATGGTACGGAACCCTTCGTGCGCGAGTCCGACTCGCACTTGGCCGGTTATTGTTAAATTGCTGCTAAACATGTGTATGGTGTATGACGCTGTGTTAAATTATAAGAGTAGGTATGTTCAAACGATCCTCTCAAAGCCATAGGTATTCAGAGACATATGGCCAATCCCAATAACCTATCTTCTATCCATAATCTGCAGATTTGAGATTGCTAGTGTCAATTTTGACATAAATCCCATAGCGCAACTGTCAAATGTAACGCGTAATCTGCAGACACGGATAGAGATAGGTTATTGGGATCGGCCGTTAATGAATCATTGAACCGACTGCTTACTAACACACAAATCTTCTGTAAGTATAATTGAAGGATAAATGAATCATTAAGTTCAAGTTCAAGTTCAAAATTTTTATTGACCATAAAATCATACATATTACTTAGTCAACGTCAATATAATATTAATATTTTTGTATACTACCGCCCGTTCGGAAGTTGTGGGCTTAGGGATGGAGCAAAGAAGGGCAAGAAACCTCCCCCGTACCTCTTTTAAAATATCAGAGCCTTAAAAATACAATGTTATGTATTTCTACTTAAGTCTAAGGAAATAATAAGCGACTCTGGGTACGGAGGTAAGCGAAGAAAACGGAAGTCTAATATTCCATTACAATAAATTCGCACTCTAGTGACATCAACTAATATTATATTAAATAGTACCTAAACAAATCATCCGTATTCCTAGACGCAACCGCAACCATACCGGAAGAAATAGGCGACAAAAAATAATAAGGCAAACCAAAACCAAGACATAGTTGCGCCGAAATCATACCCTTATTAACAATTAGGGCGGCGGTAAACAGGCGACACAGGCGATATTAAATGCAGGCTGGTTACATACGAAGAACTGTTAGATATGAAGCCGCCTTCCGAGAAAAAAAACCCAAAATTCAATTATTGCTACAAGACCGGATAAAAAAACTTGTAGATCATATTTTGCGTTAAGGTTTGATTTTTCCCACTAGACACAAACCTTGAGGCCAGAAATTCATCTATGCTTTGTGAAAAAATGGTAAAATCAAGCAAGAACAAAATGATTTTTGCTAAGTAGTTCTTATTTATACTATGTATTACTTTATTTATTGTATTATCTATGTTTTAGGTTGTAGATATCTACCTATTATTTATTTATTTTATCGCAAGTGTAGTTTTATTCAGTTTATTTTTATCTTTGTGCACTAGGACTATCCTCTCAGCACCATCTTTCCTGTCCTGCCTAGGTTTGTTGGTAGAAATCTCTCTTAAGAGATAAGCTCGCCTTTGCGCACGATTATGTTATTTAAGTTTTATTATTAAGTTACTGTGCAATAAAGAATATGAATGAATATGAATATGAATATTTTAATGTTTTACAGATAATTTTACTCAACATAAACATGCGTAAAAACTTTACATCAACGTATGGGTATATGCAGATCGATGGCGGTTCCAGTGCCTATAGTTCTCGATAGAGCAATGTGGTCTAGCAAGAGGGGGGGAGAGTGGGAAAAGAAGGAGAGGAGGGGACCAAATTGTGAATCTTCGCGAAGAGCTTGTGTACCGAATTGCTTTGCAGAGAAAAAAAAACTTGCCCGTCTTATTTTCTTCGTGGATGTGGCACTTTACTTGTCTGTGCTGACTCAATAAGAAGAAGAATCACCGTGTAATTCACAACTCAATTTAAGGAATAATAAATTAAAGTGATGGTTTATTGGCATTTTTATTTAGAGTTGCAGTGCAGGTAGGTACTTTATTGCCAGTTGCAGTGCACTTTATTGGCCAAAAATCACATCACAGTGTTTTTGACTTGAGTCTGAATACAACGGACCCTTAGGCGTTATGGCTTTGTATTGAAATCCAGTCAGTCGTGCAGTGGCACTTTTTTGCTTACTTTTAAAAAGAATGAGGCGTATAGAAAAACTGCAACATTTTAAATTTTCGATATTATGAGCAGAATCGATAAGTAGGAAAGCCTAGTCCAAGTCCAACTAAATTTATTAATAGTTTCATGTTGAAGACAGTAAGAACGCCACAACGTGGACAAAATGTTTGTCCTAACGCGACGACAAAGTTATGACTCGGGGAAATTAAAAGAAAAGGTTTTTTTTTCTACTAAAGTTCTAGTCTTAGAAGAAATACGAAAACTGAACTTAACTACTCCGACAGTATGGGAAAGAGCGTGCACTGTGATATTTTTCTACTTTTACCTTTGTTATGGCTATGTATGCCCTTTAGGATAGGGGCAGATTTATATGGCATTTTAAACTTCAATCCCCAGAATCCACTCCTACAGCAGTCCAGAATGTAACATCAAAAGTTTTAGTCTTTAGTGATTGTTAGAGACATCATTATTTCAAAAGCCCATTTCGTAGCTTTGACCCTTGATTGTGAATACAGATCATAACAAATTGTTTGTGAAAATATAACGATATCAGAATATCAGCTGACATAAAACGTGCCGCGTTCTCAGAAACCGGAAACAGCTCGGAACGGCCGCCATTTCGTCTCTCCCCTCCGTTTCCGGTTTAATGTCATTACGTCAGGACCACGACACGGCATGAGAGCGCAGTCAGTAACAGGATGTCAAAGTGATAAGTCGTTTGTTGTACCAGCGTTTGTTGGTTTTATCGCGAATCTTTTGAAATTTGTTGTGGCAACTTTGTTCCATTATTGAGTAGGGTAATAAAGTATCCGCAAAGCCTCTCTGAAAGTGTTGATCAAACTTTTTCAGTTGAGACTAGAGGACTTTATATTACTAAGATTAACCGTGTATGATCTTGAGCATAGAAGGTATAGTATAAAAGACTTCAGGTTTTATTTAGTTAAGACATAAAATTCTATGGTATTTGTTGATTAGTTATTATTCTGACTGGTTGCAATACACTTGTAATGTAGTCATACTTATACTGCCAAATGTGCTAGTAAATCATTTCTTGATTCCTACTAATGAACGCGTTTTTTAAAATCCTGCACAAATGTACTTAACTATCGAATATTTCTTAAAGAAAATCGCTGCATAATATATGAATGAATAGACACCGTTTAACATACCACAGGTAACTGGCACGTTAAGTATAGGGTTTTTTACAATACCTCAATAAACAAGTTCACAACATAAAGTATTGTGAAGTAATGGCCTTCAGGCTTCAGTCAAACAATAGCTCTACATCTTTTGCCCGGCGGCCCCCTGCACTTCAAATGAAACATTAATGCGAATAATCCATCATGCAGCTTGAATGAACATAATTTGTTTGTACTCAAACATATAATTTTACGGTAGAGTTGCCGCGTTGTAATAAAAATGTCTTAGCGAGCAGTAAATAGTATTCCCGCCTTGTCATGTCATGTCACATTTCTCGCGACAAGAAAATTAACGTGTGATTTCAATGTTGGTAGCAGTTTGGTATAATTATGTATGGTAAAGTGCAGGTGCCACCATACTGGTAAGTGATATGAAAAGGAAAATGTGATTGATAGGTAATAGTTAAGGGAACTGTAAGACAGGTATAATGAATTGTTTATGATGTGGCGACTCTTTTTTGGTTTATGTTACGAAACAGTACACTCTAAATCGGCAATTTAAATAATAAGGATGTAAAATTAAGAACAATAAATGTTTTTATTTCATTACATTCCATTGACGTTGATAAAATGGGTGCAATATGTTGCACAGAAAGTAGTGAAGCTACTTCACTTACCCCACTAGGTACAAGCCATAACGGATCACACATCACCAAGACATAGACGGATGGCATCGTTCACTCCAAAAGTCTATTGAAAGTGATCCGGTTTCAACCTATTCTCTACCACCCTTGTCCCACACACAATAGGAATTATTTTACCTCGTTACATCGCCCTTAATTTGCCTTACAAAAGCGATGTGTTTCAGAGAAGCCCTTGATGCGTGAACCTATTAAGTATTTCAATACATGTCGAGAAATATTTCAAATAGCATGTGATTGATCTGTATACAAGTTTGAAAGAGTGGTTAAGATATGAATAGTATTTTTAGGGTTCCGTACCCGAACGGTGCCAAACGGGACCTTAGCCTCCGCTGTCCGTCTGTCCGTCTGTCATCATTCATCAATCAGCCCCCGTAGACAAGATGCAAAACGCTATTATAGTTCGCACGAAGCGCTAAGAATATGTATGCGATTTGACGTTTGGTCACGCTACGCTACCAAATGTCAAATCGCATTTTGAGTTTTCGTTTCGTTTCGTTTTCCTAACGTTATTAAACCGTGATAGCTAGACAGTTGAAATTTTCACAGATAATGTATTTCTGTTGCCGCTATAACAACAAATACAAAAACAGATTATAATAAATATTAAAAGGGCTCCCATACAACAGACATGTTTTTTTTGACGTTTTTAAAGATAATGGTACGGAACCCTACGTGCGCGAGTCCGACTCGCACTTGGCCGGTTATTTTTGTAAGTTTTAAAAATAACAAGAAGATTGGTAACGACTTACGAGACTGGCATATTAAACATAATACGACGATAATAAAAAAGTGTTACAAAATTTATATCTACATTTTTACCACAGAATAAAAACTTATGCAGGTATTGTTCTTCGTTTAAAAGTATATTTTTTTTTATAAAAAGTTGCTGCAGTGGCGACAAACATCATAGAATGGTCATTCAAGCTACTCCAAGCCATAAATACGACCCAAAATATACTATTATCCGCAACAAAAGCTTTATTATCGCGATAGAGTAGAAAACAAGCATATTTTGCCCCTCTATTTACGCTGAAAACCCTGCCGGAGGAGAATTTGATAAACATAATCCTCAGGATTGTTATGTTGGCACGCCTGCTGAGCCTCAAAAGGGGAGGGAAAAGAGGGGTTAAAGGATCTTTTGTTTTTAATTCCTTATCCTGTCACGTTTTTAGATGTTTGGACACAGATATGATATCAGAAAGCATTTGATTGAGTTTCAAATAGCATGGCTTGTTAATTAATTACCGCTATGCAGAACAAACATCTACAAGCACTCACCCATACCCAGAATGTGCGACAATTACAACAACACGAGTAGCAAAACAAACATAGACATATACTTACATTCATGATCGCTTGCCTGTCTTTAGGAATAAAATAAAAAAGAATATCCAAACCAACCCAATCTTGTGTCCAAAATTATTGTTATTTTTTTTTAAAGAATATTGTAAATTTAATGAATTTAGTACCTAATTTTAAGTTAAATTATTGAAGTAAAACTTCTTGGGGCACGGGGGTAAAATTTATTTAACCTCTCAACTGTGGGTTATTCATATATTTGCTTTCAATTGCTAGTAGCCGGGTGCTATCACGAGTGGCTAAGAAATGTAACGGAAATTGGAATCGGTGACGTCAGGGTCGGCTGAAGACTTTTAAAACCGCAACTATTTTCAATACGGTTTTTAACTAATCAGATAAGATAATAATACATTCGTACAATAAAGAATGTTAATTAGTGAGAGAAAAACCTGATGAAACGTTAACAAATAAAAATTATTTTAAGCATTCTTCCACGAGTTCTTGATTTCCGGTATGGCCAAAACCAGTGACGTGACCAAAAACTACTTCGTTCAACCTCTTTGTTGGAACCGGAACTTATGTTTGACAGTTGTGCGATGCGATCCATACAGTTTGTAAGAAAAGAGTTTCATCAATGTCACACGGGTCGATATGGATTTCTAAAATGATGAACGAATCGTTTTGTGGCCGGTAACTATGGAATAGGTACCTAAAACGCGCTGCGTAGTCGCGCAACGGGCAGCTAGTAATCGCATAAAGTCACTTAGAATCATCCAAATGTTATATTTAGTTTTCAAGCAAATTACGATGTGATGGATGGCTGCATTAAGACTTCTTGAAAACAATAAGTAGGTACCTAGAACTGTTCTAAAGCCACTTTTTATTATATAGTGCAGTTCAAGTCACAAATTAGCAGTTTAGCTACTAAGTACGTGTTATACCTACCTATTTAATGTTTATCTGTAGTAAACGGCCAAAGCGAGGTCTACAGCTTACAGAGCCATAAGTTTAATGGCTTATTGTTTCGCTTATTTGTTTGTATGTAATTTTTGTAATACATATTTTAAAGTTGAATTGTTGTTATAACTGTTGAAATTATACGATTTTGATTTTAATAAGCTTTTGTAATTTTAAAGTTAATGCTTCATGCCAGTCAATAATGTTGAAGTAAAATATCAAAATCGAGGTATGTCGTATGGCGGACTAAGAAAATGTCAAGAATAAAATTAAATAAGAGTTACGTCATCGCTTCGCGATGAAGTAACCCTAAAAAATCCTAGCAAAGTAGGTATGTATAGGTTAGCGGGGGTAGCATAAGGCACGCCAGTCACCCCAGCCACGCATTTTGTCACAATTTAATGTCATATCATAATGAATGCGCGCTATTTTATGGAGAAACATCATTGAGACGCGAAAGGAGTTGGCAATTTGGCAAAATGACTGCCCCAGACATGTACAAAGACTTCTCAACAGCCAATTAATAGCATTTAAATATTCTCTCATAAATTACTGCGTCTTTAGTTAGTTTGTAGTACTTGAAGGAAATGATTAAATAATTAAGAGTTGTCACTTCATACTCTATGATTCCGCCATTGATTAGTGACTTTTGCCATCGTTAAAAATAACATGCAACATAATTGCCAACTAGCAAAACTGTTGAAAACAGGAGGTTTCCAGAGAAGTGGCTAGATGGCGTTATGTTGCATGTTATTGCAAAATGGTGCTTATTTCTAGCGACGGCAAAGGTCACGGAATCATATTGGAATCACGGAGTATTGAGTAACAACTCTTATTTACCTATATTTAATTACTTTTTTCTTCAAGTTCTACAAACTAAATACAGACGCAGTAAATTAAATTTATGAATGAATATTTAAATGCTATTGGCTGTTGAGAAGTCTTTGTACATGTCTGGGGCAGTCGTCCATATATTGATTTAGCCATCTTCTTTGTCATTTATCTGCGCGACTGAGGTGAGTGGCAAGCCTTATGGTAGCCCCGCAGGTACACATTAACTTGGAATAGTTGAAAATACGTACCTACTCGATCAATTAAATAAAGGGACTGGGCACAGAGACAAGCAAAGCAATGCATACATTTGAGCGAGACGGCTTAAAGACGTGACGTCAGATGGTATATAATCTGAGCGAGATGCAAATAGTAGTGACACTATTGAATGAGTTAAGTATATCACCACGAGCGCGACAAATTGTAGATAAGGAATGGTGGGAAATAAATGACATGACGTATTAAAAGTAAGTACAAGTATAAAATAATTTCAAATAATCGGACGTCTGAAACTTAAAAGTAACTTGAAGCAGAGATTGGATCTCAAAATTGGAAATTTAAATCTCTTTTAGTATAGGTAGGTATAGGTGTTTAGTATAGGTACCACTTAATGATCTAGCTACAGAAGTTTTACTTCTAACACGTGTACGGTGCTACACGCGCATTTTTTTTCCACTACTTTAGCTAAATTATTTAAAAATTAAGATTACTAGTTAGTACAAAAATTGTCAATGTTGTGCTCATCTTAGGCACTCATTTAAGTACTATACTGCAGAATTTTTATTGTAATAATATGTATATGTGTGCTGTTGATGTGCCTAAATAAATAAATAAATATATATACGCTATACATTGCTGGACCTACAATTAAACATACCCACGATTACATAGCGTCACACCTTTTCCTATGCGATGTAGCAGGGAATTGTGCTCACGTTTATCATTATCATACTCTATTCTACACGTGATAGGTGGCTAACCCATCGCCGAAGGTATGTAAATGGATGGCTTCCTCACTATACTTTATCCATCGCCTAAAATTTGGGCGATAACTGGATGAGGGGTAAAGGATTTTTAGTTTTTATTTTGTTAACCTGTCTGCACGTTTTTAAATTTTCGGATGCAGATTTGATAACTGCGTCGGTTCCGTTGCTCCAGGCCATTTTGAGATTGATTGGCGGACGGATCGACAGGGAAATTGTTCGGGGATTAATATACACAGTTTATTCTTAATATTTCTAAGTGGAAATCCTGTATCCTATGATTCAGTGATGATGATGATTTGATCAACAATCAAATGATTTGTTGATATCACCCCTAAGTTGGCCAGATTTCGTAGTGAAAAAGACACATAAACTTGTTACAGAACCAGGCCATTGTTCTGGCACGTCGGGTCTCGTCTCGCTCTCTCTCTTTCCCGCTAAGTCAAACGCCGAGTATCATACTCGTGCCAAAACAAGGGCCTCGTACTGTACAACGTAAGTACTTACGCAACGTAGCCTTGCCTTGGGTTGCCACTTTACATCTTTTTATTACGAATATGAGCGCAACTGTGATAAAAGGAACCTTTTATTCTCCATAACTGCAGCGTTGGCTAGCCCCTAGTGTGACAACCTGTGCGTCTACTACCCCGTATAGGACAAAGCCAGACGCAATGTTTGTTTGCCTGAGTAATACCACGCAGGGTACTGTCCCTGTAGCATGAACCTCTCGGTACTCAGCCCAACGGGCTCCTCTGGACGTATAATGTAAAGGTACATTTCTTTCACACACAATGTCTTTTAGGTCACGTTGTGTCCGAACTGCCATCGCCACCACGCACGTCCCATGTTGATTGACCTCGAGACCCCGTCGATAAAACTGAAAACAACCTCCCTAGAGTTTCAAACACTTTTCCTGATTTGCAAAAGTTCCGTGAAATGATAATGGCAATGGGATTCTTTTGGAATTTGTGTCTTCGGTAAGTACGAGTACATCTGAAGCACATTTTAGCTACATGTTGTTTGCGTAACCAACTTGTGTTCTTTATTACAGTTATTATAGAAACTTTTATTTTATTTTCGTAATGGATGTTCCATTTCTTCCTTTGAACAGTTTTTTTTTTGATAACTACTAGAGAAAGGCTGATTTTCCGGATATTAGGTACCTAAGATCAAGCAGACTTTTTAGCTTGTCCCCAAAGCAGGTCTGGTACCGAGCAAACCCTTACGCTCCACCATGATAAATGGCCGTTTTACAATTTATAACCGTTTTGAAATTGAATTATTTATTTTCGCCCGAGGGCTGCGGATGAAAAATGTTGTTTGGTGCCTATGTGGAGAGAGGGGGGGGGGGGGGTGAAAAGTGGAGGTGGAGGGGGCGATAGGAAGCAATTTCCGAGCCCGGGGCGATCGCTCGCGAAATCATTGCGCCTCGGAGTACAGAGGGGTGTACGCTTTGTTCGGGATGTCGTGTGAAATCGTTTATGTCATAATTTATTTGCAGGAAATGAGTGTGGATCATCCCGACATTGCCTTCGGTTGCATCGCTGTAATTTTCTTGTGTATTTTGCCATAGCTAGATGAGTAAACACCAAACTCAACTAAACTTTATTCATTTTGAGGTGGGCCGCTAGGTTTTCATAATACGAAGGTTATATGAAAAGCTTTGGCAATTCCCAATCAAATTCTACGGCTTAAATCAGTGACCTTGCAACTGTCAGTTGTAAATCAAATTACCACCTAACTCAAGTTAGAAATGGAACTAATATAAAAGTAGTTAGAAGTGATGTGGTAATCTCACACACAGCTAAGCAAACACTGATATTGGTATTAGTTAGCCAACTGACCCCCATTTGTCAGAAACCAGTACAGTCTAAGTAGTAAAATAAACACAACATTCACACAATAACTCTAAACATGTCACACGTTTTAACTGCCCGTTCACGAATTTAGGAATCACGCTAACCCTTTAAACGGGCGGCGGGGTCTAAAACGCACAATCTCATTGTTTGCCGCGACGACGACGACGACCGACTCGTCGACGTAATGGTCTCACGTCCTGCGTGCGTGTTCCGATAAAGGGTTAAGTACACACTAACAACCTGACGTGAGTCACAAATCCACCATTATTATGTTATTGTGGGAGCCATGTCGTTGCGGCCCGCATTTACATACAATTTAACATGAAATGTGGGCAATAATTCATGGCGGCTGTTTCGTTATTATTTCTATTATAAAGCGTTCAACTTGGAAGGTTTTTGTCGCCGAATGTTGTATTACTTTTTCAACGGTTCGCGGTAAGCATCGAGGTAAATGCCATTACTTACCGCTAAATTATTGAGAAATGAGTTTTGCATAGGTATGTATCGTATCAATAACTCGAAATCACGATGATTATTCAATGAATTGGATTGAAAATTGAATGAAAACCCATTAGTATTGACGATGTTAATAGACCGTTCCGAGTTTGAAAACAAATTAATCAAAACAAATTGATGAATTCACGCGGATCACACTGAAAGCGAAAGGACAAAGAAAGAATGCGGTAAATAAAACAACAAGAAATAACACAAAACCCCTTCAATATCACGATCAACGACAAATCGACAACTGAATTACCTACGCTTTACTTAACACGCATTCAAATGAAGGCATCGGCTTTAAAAATAATCAATGTGAGAAGCTTATTGAAATATATTTACCACGATTTATGCCCAATTAGCAGCCCGAGCGTGAATTGAATTGTTCGGGCCCGAATTCTGAATAAATACCACAATATTTACGATAATGTCCAGTCATCTGAATAGGCAGCTTCGTAAATGCTCCGCAGGGGAGATGTCGTTGAAGTATAGTTTATAACACACCGGTGAAGGGTTGACTCTTTGTGTGACGTTTTCATGTTAAATTACGCAATGGGTGACGAGGTGGTCCGGCGGGCTGTTATGAAGTTGATTTGAATGTATTTTGCTGTTAGAGAAATGGTATCAAAATATTTTATGGGCAATTTATTTGGAATTCAAGTTTTTAATGCCGATCGTTTATAAACTTCAACAACAATACTTTTAAATCATAACTATCAATTCTAGAAAGGACATTATATACTTTATTGCACAAATCAATACATTATGACAGTTAAAAATGGAAATAACATGTAAAAAGGCGAGCTTAAAAGCGTTGTTTAGTGTCGTGACATCTTTTGCGTAAACCTGCTAACCCATACTACTGAAAGTTGTAAAAAAGTGACGCAGATTGACGCCACGGAATAGACAAATGTGAAAAACATAAGCTTCGTTCGTTTTGCACTGAAGGGGTGACAATAATATTAACAAACAACCTTCTAGATTTATCCATCGTTACTCATTCGCGACTATTACTTCTACGCGACTTCACTCGTACTCCTCATTATTCTCTGCAATTTATTAAAGTCAATGTTTGTTCAGTTCAGTTAGTCTAATTAGTACTTTGAAATCGCGATCAAAGCAGTTGTGTGCAACATCGTTCGAGCATAATTCTCCACTGGACATTAGAAGCCTAAAGGCTTGTTTCACAAATTATTTGTGTTACGGACAAACTTAAACTATCCTGTCCGTCCTTCCGTGAGTCTGCCAAAACCAGTGGAGAGCGCATAGATACATTTTCCTTTGAAACACAACTTATAAATTTACGGGCGGCGGGGGACGAGGTAAGAGAGCTGTGATTGGTCAGCCGCTGCGAAACTGTCTGGCGGCCCGTCATCGTACATAGGTTGCGTATGCGAACGTTTGATGAATACAACAAACGTTTGGCGAGCCGCATTCTCCCGCAGGCGCAGTCAATTGGATCTATGGATCACATGGATCTGGATAGCCTCTGGCCAAACCCCGTTTCTCAGAAACGCGTACCGAAATTAATGTAACTAAAATCTAACTTCTAGGTCAATGCAATACAAAATTGGACATTCCTGAATTTATAATAAATTTACTCAATCGAACATCAAAAAAGCTAGCCAAATATAATTACTAACACGACACCTATTTTACTAACGTGACTCAGTCAGTATTTCAGTTGAAAGGTTGGTATTTTTTATTTTTATTTCACAATCGTGCCGTAAGCTGTGTACCATAGGGTTAAGAGTTAAGACGGTAAATCTCAGTGTATGGTCGTTTGAATAATTGCCGTAAATATGTCGTCGTTCTTTGATACCGAACATTAATAAGGGGCCGCGGTTAATCTTGAGTTATTGCTTGTGGAAAGGATGTGAGTTAGAGATGGAGAAAGATTTTTACGTTTTCGTATCGAACTATAAAGTTGATGTATCTTCAATGACTCTACGGAAATATTTCTCCGTCTCAGCTGAATTAGATTGGTCTACCAATTGTGTACGTAGAAAATAAATCGAAAAAAAACTGTAATATCTATATGTCGTAGCGATATCGTCGAATTGGCCATATCATGAAATGGCCAAACGTTAAATATCATCAAACGATGAAAACTTTTAGGGCAAACACTGCGGTAGCTTAGGTGATATAGTCTTCGTCTTCGAATAGTCTTCGTGTTAGTTTGACATGTATAACACAAAAAACATCACGTAGTACTGAATAAAAATGCTTTTAAAAAGACATGTTTTCATCAAAACCTGGCTGGCTGGCTGGCCACTTCATGTTATGGCCAAATGTGAGGATATGGCTACGGCGTTGTATAACTTCAAATATTCATCACAAATACCTGTGTATATGCCTTTGTTGAAATTTAATGTATGTACAGTTAATAGCTGGGTGGAATGTATTCTTGTTCTTCTTCAACGCCTGCACCGAGCATTTTCTAAATTAAAAAATATATATTAGTTTGTTTCTAACTAATTCTTTCATTCATGTCATCGGTAAAAAATACCGATAAAAGTGTTCCCCCTCACTAGACAAAATTCTCTTCACCTGTCTCACATAAACAATCTTGGCAATAAAATATAAATAACTCGTTCCCCAATCTTGCGCCGGCGCATTAGAAGCTTTGGGCGGGATGGTGGGTGACACTATGTTTTTTTTAATATTAGACTTTAAAATTTGCGCATTCTATTCTCAGAAAATTGTAGAAAATAACCTACTGCAGATAAAATATACTGGTTAAAAATAATTTGGATTTCATCACTAATTTTTTCGGTAATTTTAAATGCAATAAATCGAGAAATATCAGTAAAAAATAGTAACCTACAGCCTTGCACCTACTTAACATAACAGTGTGACATGAAATGAGCTGTTACGTTACTTCCATCTTCCATACTTTTACTTTATCGATACGTTACGTAAATGCTCGTGATTGCTTAGTTCACACACTCTGCCTTCATCTTCCACATAAGCTATTATTAGCAGAAACTTTTCGCCATTTTGACAGACAATACGATATAACAATGTAATGACGAGAAGTCATTCTTGATAGTTTCCTATCACGCGAGCCTGACTTAGATAAGTTGTTCAAATGGTGATTTTCTTTTAATATGCCCTGCCTTGTGAGACGATTAATCCTTACGTTGACAGGATAATTATTACAACATGACAATAACAATACTTGTATAAATCAAAGGTAGCAGGAACATTTTGTGCAGTTACTGAATAATTTATCACGCTTTGTCTGAGACCATATTACCAATTCATATAATAATATGTCTTAATTTAATGAGATAAATTTATTCTTAGTACTCTTTACTGACGCTCAAAGCGGTGACTGATAAAACTCATGAGAGTCAGGAAATCCGCCATCTACAGATAATGTAACAGGATTTATTTGTTGTTAATAAATAAATCCTGTGTAAACTTTTACAGGCTTTATTTATTGACAACAAAAATATGAGGTAGGTTTAGTGATTTTGAAAGCCTACTGGTAGCGCAGAAAAGCAATAACACAGAACAATGTTTAAATAGGTTCTTATATGTGTAATAATAATATCTATGTACCTATTATAGGTACCTACAAGAATAGTTTTATTGTACGCGCAATTCTTCCCATTACCTATCATCTCCGTCTCCTACCCAACATGGTTTGCTGGAAGAAATCTCTTATTAGAGATAAGCTCGCCTTTGTACATATTTTTTCTATGTTAAGCTATTTTTACTGTCATGTGAGTACAATAAAGAAATTACGAAATTACGAAATAGTTGATAGCAATAAATTCTCGATACGTTGCCGATGAAACCAACGACCTCTGCAATAGTCTCTCAACTTCTTAAACCACCAACAATAATATACGTAGGTGCATTCTATATCAGAAGATCACATCTTACAGATAGACTACAGAGTGTATCGTCCTAAGAAGATTTGATATGGGTTCTTCTGCCTTGAGGTCTTGTTTTTCTTTTTAACCGACTTCCCAAAGGAGGAGGTTTACAATTCGTCCGGATATTTTTTTTTTTTATGTCTACACCCCGATAGCGCCTAAACGGATGGACCGATTTGGAAAATTATTTTTTTGTTTGAAAGGGTTTACCTTCCCATTGGTCCCATTGAAACCAGGTCAGGATCTGATGATGGGATCCTGGAGAAATCGAGGGAACTCTTCAAATATTATAGGCAGACCTATAGTGATTTTTGTGTTTTTCATAATAACCCGTGCAAATGCACATGGTAAGCATAATATTGTGATGCGGAACTGCTGATGAAGACCACATATGGCCACCAGATCTGCTCAATACTAGGTACAAATACAATGCGTGGCTGACGGGCAGGCAACGCATAGCCTAAATCGGTGGACCCTCGGCCATGAAACTTTGTACAGGGGTTCCTTAGTAGCGTGGGGTAGCACTGATATGGGATTTGACAAAATTAATTCCCCAAGGGGGGGGGGGGATAAGGGGTTATAGTTTGTATTGAACTCAATCTAATCAAATAGGGTTTGTGGAAGTCGGTTTTTTCTAAAGTTTACTTTTTGTTTTAATTATTCGTCTTTTTCTTTGGTCTTTGTGACTAGGCAATACTTTATCATTATCACCTCTTACTCGTCTATTACTAAATATCCTTGCGAAATGTTCACTAATTATATCACTATTGACTTTGCCTTTCAAAGGCCACACAAACCTTAGCCGCACTGTACCCTAAGACAGTAGGCCTAGACAAAGTTAATAACTCTACGAAAACGAAACGAAACGATAACTCAAAATGTATGCGATTTGACATTTGGCGACGCTAGCGTAGCGTGACCAAACGTCAAATCGCATAAATATTCTTAGCGTTTCATAGGAACGGTAATAGCGTTTTGCATCTTGTCTACGGGGGCAGTAGTTCACAAGATACAAAGTAGGGGCACGTAAGAGAAGAGAGCATCAGGCGCGCCCGAAAAAGTCCAAGCGACCCATACGAGTGCACTTTACGTCTCTCCACTCGTAACGTCACGATTTTACGAGCGGTTTTATTACTAGACGCTTTCGTGCCCGATTACCCTCCAGAGTGAGTTTTGCTGTTATACGCCCCTCGCTAGGCGAACGCCACTTTGAGTCCAAGTTGTTAGTTCTGCGATGTGAAGCAACCATTGCTGGCTTTTAAGGCGTTTGTTTGTACACCTGAGATTTGGGTTCTTGGTGATATCCAAAGTGTACAGCATGGTTCTGTGGATATAAACGCCCTCTGTTTGTCCTTTTGAATTTTGAGGGAATCGATTCAAATTGAATGATCGCTAAACGTCACAACAAAAACAATGACGAGAAAAGTATAAGAATGCTAAGATAAGAAGAATATTTTGCAGAATTTACTTATGTAAGATCTTTGTATGATTAAACTAATAACTTATAGTAGTCGAGTTTTCATAAATACTTTTAGAAATAATTTTATTTTAATTGTTCAGCTTAAACTTCTTCTTCTAGCAAGCCATCGAGAAGTTTCAAATAATAACTTTCGACGGTAATGTACAACTACAAAGGAAAGTCTTCGCCAAAGACAGGAGGGTGTTTGTAAGCAATTACACTTTAACGTCTGTTTTATTATCACGACCGTCTAATGTACTGGCACATTAATTTACCACCTCTACATGTTTACGAGTTATGGTTTGACAATTGAAATGATGAGGACCTGACAGTATCAAAGGCGTATCAACCAGTCAACCAAGACCTTCAGGAGCTTTAGCGGACGCCCGAAGGCGAATGTCGCCGATAGTTCCAGGAGTCTGGTCGGATACAAACAATGGTTATGCGATAGACAAGAGACGGATGCATCAAAGGATGGGATTGCAATTGCCAGTGCAATAGAATGGCGAAATGTCTGGGTCTAGTTTGACACAGGCTGATTGAGGCACGTCTAGTCTCTGCACGTCAATGCCGTTTTTCCATTGAGCTCAAGATACTTCATAATTAACGGGAAGATAATTTTATGTTTTTAGAAATTTTGTAACTGGCGTGTTGTGTTATATTTTAACCCCCGACGATAAATGTGTTATAAACGATAAGTGTTATAACTTTGAAGCGTCTGTCTGTCGATTCTGTTTGTATATCTGTCCGTGGCACTCTAGCGGTCAAACGGACGGACGGATTTTGATGCGGTTTTCTGTAAATAGTAGTAAGACTTTCCTGCGATAGTTCGTCGTTTATTATAATAGTTGCAACTGTGACACCGGCACGAACGGACGCTTCCTAGCTGCGTCCGCGACGATGCCCCGTAAATTAGCGACGACCTAGTTTTCGCAATATCGATACTGCCATGGCTGTACCAGCCAAGCGCGCGGACACCATCTTGGTGAACGAGCTGCTCGCCTTCGTCCAACAGAAGCTGGACGTAATGGACGAGGTCTCCCTGGAGCAGATCTGCTCGACCAGCTTCAAGGAGGCCGAGATCGCCGCCGCCAAGACTGTGCTGCAAGAGACCGCCGTCACCAGCGTGCGCCTTGTGGCGCGGAGGGGTGCTGCGAGCGGGAAGAAGGATCTCCAGGACATCTTCCGGGTGTTCAAGGAGACTGAACCCGACGACGTCCCGACCTACGTGGCCCGCGACCTCCACAAGCTGCCGCCGGTGACATTCGACCACGTCGACGTCACCCGGCTGCTGAAGGACATCGTGCGGCTGCAGGCTGACGTCACGGAAATCCGAAGCAAGTTGGAGGCTTCGGAAGGCATCTGCGCTGACCTCAAACGTGAGTTGTCAGTATTGCGTCAGGCTGATACCTCGCTGCCAACGCAGCGAATAGCCGACGCGCGTGACGACAACGCGCCGGTCAGCAAAAATGCCCAACTAGCGACTGACCCAGTTACGCGGGTTGCTAAGCCCGCGTTGACGAACACCGCACCGCTTCGTGTCGTCACGAAGACAAGTCGACCAACACCTGATGCGGTCTCTTCTGGTTCATCCAAAACACTGGAACCCCAGAAAGACACGTATGCTGCTGTGTCCCGCCGTACCCGCCGCCGCCGCCCGCGCCCCACACCGCCCGCCGCTGAACAACAGAAGCTGCAGGCTGCGCCGCGCGCGCCGCCGGGCAGGCCCGCCTGTGGCCCGCCGAATGCGACCGTTGATGGAGACGGATTTATCCTGGTTCAAAACAGGAAGCGCCGCTCCAGACGCAGCCGCAATCAGCGTGGCACCGCCCCCGCCGCCGAGTGCAGCCTCAAAGCTGCCGCTCCCACGGCGCAGATATACCTTTCCAGGCTCGACGTGAATATGACCAAAGAGGACATTGAGCGTCACATCCAGGAAAGGATTAAGAAAGTCCAGGTTCCGCCATGCGGTCAGAAGACGGTGATGCTACAGATAAGTCCTTTAGAGTCAAAAAGACCAAAGGACTTCCTGTCGTTCAAGCTTCGGGTGCCGGCGGAACTCAAGAAGATGTTCCTGGCCAAGGACTATTGGCCAGAAGGCGTCGTCTACCGACGCTATAGGGAGGCGAGACCGACGAGGAAGAAAATCCCTAGCTAGGCTTAAGTTAAGTTAGGTTAGTTTCATAAAATGTTATGTATCTCTAGTTTTAAGGTATTTGTCAATATGGGTTTTATACCTGAAATAAAAAGATTATTATTATATATATTATTATTATATTATAATGCGTCGGAGGTTGTTTTTTTATTCATAGTTATTATCATTGATAATTGTATTTATAAGTAACAACGCTGGGAATATAATGATGTTGCACGATATAACCCAGAAGAAATACTGTCTTGACGGCAGCCATTTTACACTGGATGATACAATCATGTTTTTGTGAGTGATGGGTTCACAAAAACATGAGTATAGTAAATATCTGAGTGAGACTTAAGCAAATAGTTTAGAAGCCGTTGCTGAGCCGTCAAGTGGACAACCAGTGAACAACGTCTACTGACTGTCATATCAATCGAATTTAGGTACAGTTAGAACAACAGTCACATAAACGTTTTTTTTACCGATTTACTGCTGCTGATTAGTATACTGAAATGCACACGGGCTAGTTAAAGTTACGATCACTCTTTTACGAAATATTACTTTAATTATTTTGTAAACTATACACTCGTGATCGTGAGGGCGAAATAAAATTAAATAAAAATAACTACATTTTCGCCCTTTCAAGATCGATTGGAAAATATCTGTGTCGAATTATCCACGAGCAACGTCAAAGTATTTGCTATAAACCCGTCCGAGTGATGATAAATAACCCAGAACTGCCAGATCAACACGAATAGTTTGAATACAAATCGTTATATAATTTTGGCAGCCATCACAGAGTTGTCCCCATCAATCTTTCACACCACATTACCCCCATCACTCTTAACTTAGCGTTGATCGCAATATGACTCGAAAAGAAACCCTTTCTTTCTATAGGGTCGGGTAATTTTTCATATGTATGCCTTTCTTTACTAATGTGTCGTCCTTTTGAATTTGATGTGGCAGATAATGTCACTCCTGTTTTCATATTCTACGTGTGAGTCGAATGCCGGGTGATTAGGGCCAAACCTTCGTGTAGTCATTCGTTATTTTGATATTCAATTGATCAATCTTTCCATGCCTATACTATACATACATATACACATACAGTCTTCCAACTATCTTTTGGCTGATGAGTGACGTTTAAAGGGGGGCGCCAGCTCTACGCAACTTAGTGCAACGAACCTGGAGCATGATTCTCGCGCATTCGATATACGATATCTACACCTATATCGAGTGATTTTGTAGGGGAATCTGTCAATATAGGTCTCGATATCCGTATATCGAAGGCGCGAGAATCGTGCTGCAGATGTCATCAACACAGATCTTTCATTCCTCATCGGTCATCAAGCGTGGCACAAATCCTCCTATCACCGCGCGCCAATAGATCGTTGAAAATCAGCAGGTAGCCTTTGTTTGCCATTCAATGATACAATCAGATATCTACTGAATAAACAAAGAAACATGGGGCTAAACGAAAAAATAATATTCGTCGCTCAGTAATCAGCTGATCAGGTCAACAGACATCGGATACTGATATTGACCTGATCAACTGGTAACAACTTAACATGGAAAACCCAAAAAATATTCCGTTTGCGTTTACGTTTCTTGGGAAAAGTTGTTTATAATGATGGGTAAGGGTACTACCTACTATCATTGCAAAAATATGGCTAGCTTATTAAATGTCATCCTGTCTCAGTATAATAAAGAAGCGATAATACATCAAAATATGCTACTGTAGTCTTAATTAAATAGCGGAACCTATAAACTTAGTTGCCAGTACGTAGAGGCAATCAACCCCTCAGCCGCCGCCGCCGCCGCCGCTGGCCGTCAGTCGGCGTTTATAATCGCAGCGTGTCGGCGCCCGCGACTCGTTAAAACGTCAAGTTTTTACAACGCCATATTTGTTGGCCTGCCGACATTATGGGGGTAATATTGTAGAGTAACTTATCGGATATATCTTTTTACAGATTTGTTGGGAATTGACCGGGCACGATTTAATTTGTAATTATTTGAGAGTTGCCAGTGGATTCCTATTAATGACAAAATATCGTAGTACGTTTTTTAATCATCAGTAATATGACATCAAAATATTGATTACTTATCTTACTTTATTTAAAGATACTTAACGTTATTTTTTTTTTTGAAAATTCAGCAAATAAATAATCTGTTAGCAGAATACTAAGTCGGTAAGCAGCATTTAAATATTATCAGTTCAATCTATGATTCAGTCAGTCTTTATCATCAGATAATTGTCAAGGTAGTACGTGAACAAAAAAACATCACGCCATTTTAATTTTGGTACGGTGAAGGGAAAAAAAACTGACAATACTAACAGACTACAACTCGGGGTACTAGTTGCTGAAAATTTCAGTAATTTGTATACCACGAATCGCTTCAATCCATAATATGGCCACTCCTTTAAACGAAATCCATTTTAAATAGCTCATTCGTCAGTACAATTAAGGTGCTTGCTTCGCACGTAGAGGCCGAGGCCTTTTAAGCATTCGCTAATTACCGCTTAAGGTAATGAAGTTTCACCTTTTCATTGAACGTAAAAAGATATAGCTTTGTGATTGTTATTTAATGGCGGAAAAAGTTGGCAGTTAGGGGCGTTTTAAATGCCTTTGCGAATGCTAAATGGATTCTTTGCAACTTTGTCAAAGTGGAGACCATTTATCTGCACAGTTTATGAGATATTAATCTATTTTTAAGCCTAAGGTAAAATATGCTTAGCTCTGTAAAAGTATATTTTGTCTTCTTTTATTTTGTAATTTTTTTTGTTATCTGCCACATGCGTAACCTCAATGACTTAAAAGGCAATTTGTCATCACAACTGTATCAACACAACATAAAACCAACTGACAACAACTTTGATTTGAAACCCTCTTAAGCCCAGCAGTAACAGGAAATCTCTACTTTAGGATTTATAAAAAACACACGGTGAATTTAGAGAACTGCAAACGCAATATATTTAAAAATCTCTATCTGAAGCCAAACCGACCTTTGTCGCGGAAAAAGCGCCTTTGCGGGTAGAATAATAAAGTTTTCTGCAAATTCCCGACTAAGATTATTTAAAGATATTGACATTCGCGATTTCGGTAGGCCTTTGTGGCGCTCGACAAATAAAAACGTGAATCAGGCGACAAAAACTAATACAATGGGCGTATTATTAAAGAAATAGGTAATTTATTTGGGCAAAATGCCTTGATTTATTACAGAGCTCTAATCAAATGTCTTTTATTTATAGAATTGTAGAGTTGTTATGGTATTATAAGTAAGATACACAAAGCACATTTGACACCTTTACTTTTAAAGCTCTACATTAAGTTTTAAGGTAGAGATTCTATAGATACTTCTCCTTCTTCGATCGGCTAAATATTTTACAGTGAAAGTACCATATACGGTTTCAAATTATTTTTGTATGTTTTGTTTATTTAAAAAAATACAAAAAAGTGAATTGGTATAATTTTTTTAGTAAAATACTTGTAAATCCTATCATTAAATAGTGAAACTTTTTTTTTAAATAAACTTTTTTTTCTCTATTTCCTGTTTCCCTCAGCTGTATCTGGAGTTCGGTTTGTCATCGACTCCCCACTAATCTAAGAAAACAACAAGAAAACCCGCAAATTTCATTTCGGCTAAATCAAAGAGCGGCTTTTAGTTATTTATGGGTCTAAGCTCTGACGGCTTCCGTGCTGCACGCGGGATATTCCTTAACAATCTATTTCCTGCGCCCCAGCCGCCTACGAATTTTCTAGTCAATTTTATTGATTCCAGTCCAGTTGATTTAAGAACACATCTTGGACGGATATAGTCATAAACGAGACTGTGCTGCAGATAATGCAGAAGGCCGTCGAAGAACCCTCTCGCTTCAAAACCTCGCAGAATGGTTCAATTTAAACACCATCGACATATTCCGGGCCGCAACTTTGCGGTCACAAAAAGCAATATTGACAGCCGGCCTCCTCCTCCGGTAGGAGATTGTACTTGATATAGGAAGACGGGTGAAATGGGAATAACCCACATGCGCGGGAGTGGAATAGCGTTTGATAAATGCGCATATTGTAGTCTCGTGTTGTCTGTGGTCGCGACAAATGAATGGCTCCGTGAATGAAAAGATATGTGAAGTGGTTAGGGAATGATGTTGGCTTGAAACGTTTTATATGTAAGTGGTTAAGTTATTAATTAGGCGGTGATGTCTAATAAACTCTTTCTGTTTTATAATTTGTATTGCTATATGACTTCCTCTATTATAGGAATAGTCCTACGCTTGTCATAAGACAAACGAGTGGATTACATTCTTCATTTCTATCAAATCGATATTTCTGATTAGTTACATATGTAAAGTATGTACAATTGTAGACCCATCAAGATAGCGCTATCTATTTTTCCATACGAGTGGCACAGGCACACTTGCGCCCGTATCTATACCAAGTATTTACTGTACCATGCTGCTGTTCGTACACGCTTTCAACACTTTTAGCTTCAAGAACAGGATCCAAAACTATCGATGTATCTGTTTATTCCTTAGTTATCTCCTCAGCGCAAGCGCTTAATTCGGGTTAAGGCCCCACAAGCTCACGTAACGTCAGACATAATCGCGTGTATAAATCAGCCATTATCGCCGCAAGGAACAGTACAAAACGGTGACGCCAACAAATGACCGCCATTTCTCAGCGGCATCCACACTTGGAGACTGTCAATATATTCGCGAGTTTGGAGTGGTTTCCGCCACGAGCGAAAGCGGAGAGCGTCATTATTATTTTTTTGGCTCAATATGGACAGAAAAGAGACGCATTCATACCGAAAGGACCAGGCGGGCGATTTTGGCGCTAGCGAGACCATGCCCATGGTCGAAATATCTATTTTGAGATACCAAAATCTCCATCAAAAACGAGATAAAGCTATTCTCACGACCAGTCTTACGACCAACCGAGATATTTAGAACCGTTTTCGATCGAAATATATATAAATCGAGATCGTTTTCGACGGATTTAGGCCGTATCAAAACCGATATCTCGACTGGGGAGATGATCTCGATAGCGCGAAGATCGGGGGATGGTCCATTCTGTCTTCATCAATCGAAAATGATCACGATTTATATTTATTTCGATTGAAAACGGGTCGAGATATCTCGGTTGGTCGAAAAACTAATCGTAAGAGTAGCTTTTTCTTGTCTTTGATAGATATTTCGGTATCTCAAAATCGTTATTTCGACCATGGACATGATCTTGCTAGCGTCACAATTTCGCCCTAGTCAAGGTCCAACCAAACTGAAATGACGACATCTCTCTCTTTTCTTCAACACTACTAGTAAACAGTCTCTCTAACTTACCTTGCTGATTCGAATAAAATGTGTGTGATTGATGCTTACCTTGGAACCAAGAATTGGTTTCGTTGCGGGGAGTTCAAGAGTTTCATTGATCTGAGGTATGAATCTAAACTATAATCTAAACAAGTAGGTAGGTAAGTACTTAAGAGAATATCAACAGAAACATGTATGTGCGACAAGTGTCAGAATACTTACGGCGACAAAACTAGTATTTTTCCATATTATATTTTGTCTAAAATTACTGAATGATTTTGCACACAATATTGACATCAGAAAAACAGTTGAACTGTAGGTCAGCCAGAAGTGTGTATTTAATGTCAGAAAGTATAGTTGAAGTAGTAAGTTACAAAAACGCTCCGCCCTCAGTTTTGCACCAAACCGCCCTCCACATCTGCCACCCTTACCCACACTTATATTTTATTTGCACATATTTTTTTTTATTACCCATATTTTGTCGTGTTATAATAACTAATGCACCCACTCGCTCTCAATTCGCATGTTACAAGCGTGACGCGTGAGGATAAAAATAAACAATGCACTTTGGGGGGTGTTGTGTGAAACGCGGGAATTTTGAGGATAAGTACATAAAAACACTCGTAATAAAACTCAAACAAAGCTCACGCATTTACTCATAGGGGGTAAGAAAGCACCCACGAAAACTGATTAGCGACCACATTCACACTACTAGATATTGTAGAGATAAGCTCGCTGCTGTAGTGAATGTTTTTTCGTGTGTAAGTATTATAATATATCTCTTTTGTGCAGTACAATAAAGAAATTACGAATTACATAATGTTTTACACCAAAAACACTCATCGAAGATCCCATTTCTTTAAATAAGTATGGTTCGCCTGTCGAACTACGGGTGTTTAACCACCCGTTCACAAGGGAATTATTCAACTTTGACCTGGGTTGACCTTGCTAAGTAATAAATAAAACTCGTAGGTAAAGCACGTGATTGAGTTCACAAAGCGGCACCCGCTTCAATTTTCCGTCAAACTTTGTGATGTCGTCGGTTGGCATCCCGTGCGGGCTCTTATTTTACGAGAAACGAGTAAAATCGCCAACATACATGATTTGTGTGGCGAATCCGTTTAATAGCTGCCATAGATCTCTGTAGTTGCTTCTTTCGCGAGGGGAATAGAATTACTATTCCTCACTTCAACACCGGTTTTATGAACATTCTATAAGTCTCGTCTTTTGGGATTTACGAACGCTTCTGTAATTTAGTACGGTCAATAATGTCCGAGTGATAAATAAATCATCTGATGCTCGTAACATGGGGTATCTTGTTCAATTATACTACATGTAAACGAAAATCAAACAAAGCGTCACGCCTTCTCCCGTATGGGGTGGCAGAGGAAAAGTAGAACCCAGTTTAGCCATTAGAATTGGCTACTAGATAGACGGGTAGTCCAACGAATATTAAATAAAAGCATGTTAGACATTGAAGCTTAGATTTATTATGACTTCGTGACATGGCTATCGTCCATTTTCAATAACCTATCTATCCATGATTTTCATAGAGTTAAATTTTGACAGTTGCACTATGGAACTTACCTGTCTATCTGCAGATTGAGAATAGAGCCAATCGCCAAATATGACTTGGCCTATCTTTGCGCTGATAGTGAGTTGCCTGACCAAATGAGCGAATCTAACATGTTCTTTCTTTTCGTCCTTCAGGCGCAAGCCGTATCATGTATCTCTATTATCTACTCTAATATTCTGAGATTCTTTATTCAATTTCCTCAACAACTAGGCTTGTCACGAAACACAACACAGTACCAAACTCTTAAAAATAAACATAAACGAGCGCTAATAAATATTGCGCCTTTATTCGTTCCAGTGTGCGTTACATTTGTTGATTTTGCGCGTTAATGTTTTGTGAGCAGCTGAGTCTATCGTTTGGAGCATTCGTTTTGCCAGTTAATCGTGATTTGTTGCCCACTTTTATAGATCGGCTAAGGGATAGGCGTTGCTCATTGTTGTGATAGTAGTGAGTGAATTTATTTATTAGTTTCGTTTGTGATACTGTGTTTGTGATCTCGCTGCTGCTATTAGATTTTGGACGCTTCATTTGACAATAGAAACAGATTTGAGAGTCTAATAATTTATGTTGGTAAACTCCTGTTGAAGCTCACACGTATTTTAAGTATCTCTATCTTCTACATTACTTTTGTTCGGTGGTGAAATATCTTCCAGTTGGCTGGGTATGCAACAAGCAACGTATGCCTTGTAAAATCCCAGAAATCCGAAAATAGATAAAGAAGAAGAAGAAGAAGAAAGAAAGAAGTTACCAAAGAAGAACAAAGAAAATACATTTGAAGTCGCACAGTGTAATAAATCCTAATTATTTTCCTGAATACGTCGTCATTTGTTCCCATATATCTCGCTCCACACAACACAATACCAGCCATTAGTTAGTCAAAAAATATACGACCACGTAAAGGTGTTACTAAAAGCTCCCTGAAATCTGACATAATTTAAACACGTTGTAACAAACCCATTAAAAAGGGGACGTTCTGACAAACGGAGATAAATCCTTGCGATTTATCTGCCACGTTCAAAACTGTGTATGAACAGTCTGTCGGGGACTTTTATAAGTAACGATAAATAGGTCGGTATGAGACACATACGGTTTATTTTAGGGTGACTTGTGATTACCTGACCAAAGCAACATGGGAAAAGTTATTCATAGAGAGTAAATAAAAACTTCGTGAGGAAACCTTAAATCTCTACAGCTTCGATGATGGGCTAACCCCCTGTCACGTAAAATGGAGTGTTGAATGGCACAATTGTGCCTCTTCCACCCCATATAGGAAAAGGCTTGAAGCTATAATAATCATGGGATCATGGGTTTCTTAATATCCCGCGTAAAAATGGTACTTCAGGCATGAGTTTAGTGCCTATTGCCTTATTTGGTAGCTTATTGACCTACGGCCGAAATTAATAACCTATCTTCTATCCATAATCTGCAGATTTGAGATTGCTAGTGTCAATTTTGACATAAATCTCATAGCGCAACTGTCAAATGTAACGCGTAATCTGCAGATCACGGATAAAGATAGGTTATTGGGATCGGCCGCTAGCCGACATCTCAAAAGAGTCGGACTCTCAGTCTTGCTGTCACTGCCAATAGCTCGGGGAATGGCATTTGACAAAAATATAATGATGATGACTGAATATTATACACACTTTTCAGGACCAGAAATGTCTGCAAATCTAAGCCTAACCAAGAATAACATCAAAGGTACGCATTGCAATTGTAATAAATTGCCCAACGAAACTGCGATAGCAACATTAAATATCAAAGTGCCAGTAGAGTTGATGGATGAAACGGACATAATTGGCCGTCGCAGAGAATGTTAATGAATCGTGCGTAATGAAAAATGATTGTGTGACAGTGTCCCGGTTTTGTCCCGTGATAAATGATGGTCACACTAGCCGGGGGATCTCATGTCACACGTTTTGTGTGATTGTGTCTGTTTTAGAAATATTTAAAACTTGAGTAAGAACTTTTATTTTTATTTAAAACTCATCAAGATTTGCATGTGAAATATGAATTGACACCGGTTGACATATGGTTGACCCGGTTGATGCTCTACCTACCTGAGATAGCCATATCTACTATAAATGCATTTTTTCTCATTCCAATAACGTTTTTGATATGCCAGCGTAAGGGGGTTTGTGCACTACAAGGAATTTTATTATTTTACTTTCCGGTCCGATTTTTTACGGACCGATATGGCACGCCATCAAATACATAAGTTTTTGCACTACACGTAATTTTACTGTCCGACATTTATCGGACCGTAAAAAATCAGACTGCCAGCCATTGAAATTATGTGTAGTGCACAAATGCCCTATGGCCAGAGTCCTTTAAACAACATAGAGATTTTTCTTTCCGGAATGTCATTACCTCATTTTCTGGCGTTGTGAAGCTTGCCATATGATTCCTATAGGCTTTTCATAATCCTTTAGTCGATCGAACTCATGCCCTCTTCCTAGGTCGACCATGTTTTCGCATTTCCGAATTGGCAACATGTCTATCGCTAAACGTAAACCGTGGAACATAGCACCCACCCCACCGCCACAGGATCCCGCTACAAACATCGGTCGGTACAAATGGTCGGCGGCGTATTGTTGATAGGTTCGTCCGCTCGCCCGATTGTCACAGTTGACAGGCGTAATGGGGTGCGGTCAATTTCATCGCGATGCCTCCGCGAACCGGGTTGTATTGTGTCAGTGGACATTTGCTGTTGGGGTGGGACTAGTGGGACATTTGAAGTGGTGAAAGTTATAGTAGTATCTCAACAGTATCACATATATTCTAATGTCGTATGTTCAATTGCGTCACGGACTCGGGACTGTCCAGTTTGGAGCGGGAATTAAGTGGACATGCAAGACAATTGGTTCGAAAAATAAAAATAGTATTTAGTACCTTTCTAAAAAGTATAAATGTTGAACAAAACACATAAATAAACATTGCGTCATGTCTTTTCCTATACCACGTCACAGAGGCATACTTATGTCCATAATTACCCAGATATTCATCTTTATTGTGCGTGATAGGGTGTTAGTCCATCGCCGTAGCTATGGAGGTTTGAAGGTTTCCTCAGATTTTCATATAACCGACAAAAACATACGCTTCCACACCCCGCTCGAGCACTATTTCATACCGAGCAATAATTCTTTCATATTGCATCGACAGCCCTAACATTAGATCCGCCGCTTGAACAGATAAATGCTAGATGACCACCAGAACCCATAAAACTGCTATGCTATGACAAACGGCCATACATAACGACCTATCAACCTACCAACTTACCAATTCCTCTGAAACCTCAGTAATACTTTCAAATACAGTCCACTTTCCGTTGATAAAATTGTCGTTAAAGTTTGTGGATATGCAAAGCCCCTCGTATTTTTACGCACGCCGCACTTTCCACCCCCAAGAAGTAAGGGTTGTCAAAATGATAAATAATACTTTTGAAAGTAATGTCAGTTTGCCAGTTTATTTGCGCTTGATATGTTTGACAATTACTTGATGGAGGTCGTGGATGTTTGGGAAGAGTCATTATCTGATGTGTGGAACATCTGGGGAAACATTTGTAACTAAAGTTTCATTGAATGCTTTATTGCACAATACAAAAGTTAGACACAATAATAATGGAAAATGAATGCAGGTTAGACTCAAAGGCGATCATATCTCTAACTAGACATTTACTCCAGAAACCCATGATGGAATGGATGAAACATGGAATATTTGACGCAGTTAAATAGTTTGTCCTGTCTGGGTTTGCTGGAAGATATCTATTTTTAGAAAGCTCTATCAAACGCACAAGTTTTCTAATTACTACCATTTATGCATCGTGAAATGATGAATGTACAAAGGCGAGCTGGAATGCGTTTTGAATCCTATTAAAGCCTGTTACGATTTATGGTAACATCCAAAAAGTGTAACATATCGCAGCAAACCGCTGGCCCAGTCTGAAATCAAATATAGCACGACATTTGTTATCTGTCGCATACATAACTCACGAAGCGAATCTGATAAATTTTCATCAATACCTATTATATGTTTCACCGCCCCCCAACATTCACAATTTATTATGTTTGAATCGTTATTGCTCTTTGAACTTAACACTCGATTGATTTCGATTAAAGCTGTTTTTTTTAGTTTAACCAGCAAGTTCGTTCGTATTATGATTGCGGTAAAATTTTAAAGTCTGCATGCAATAGCGATTTGTTAATATCTATTCACTTAATTATTGCTGTAGCTGAACATGAAATACCCACTAATCACAGCAGATATTTGTCTTACAAAAAAGGGCCATTCGGGCTATCTATCAACTAGATGCTAGGCAATCACTAATTCAAAAATATCAATATACTTACCTGTCAATACATTTATGAAAATATCATGTATACCAGAAAAAACATAGGTTTATTTAAGACTTTAGGTCATAATCATAGTATTAGCACTAGAAATAGAAATAAGATTGCTATTCCCGCGTTCAGACTCAGTAAGGTTGCTCACTCTTTTATGGGAGTATGTGTTAGTTTTTATAATAAAATACCTAATGAAGCAACGAACCTACCAGAAAGGAGGTTCAAAAACTATGTCAAAAACGGCCTATTGAAGAAGTCTTATTACAGTATAATAAATTAAAAGTAAAAAAACATTTTAAACAAAGCTTTTATTTAATGCCCTAAAAAGAAGAAAATAAAATTTCGATTCAATCAAATGCGTTATTTTATTAAATTACACAATTAATACGATAACAAAGCTTGTTGCGAGATTTACTTGTGTAGACTTAATCAGGTGGTAGGGACTATTTGCACAGACTTGGAGATAAATCCCGCAACAAGCTTTTATATCGTATTAATTGTGTAATTTAATAAAATAACGCATTTGATTGAATCGAAATGTTATTTTCTTCTTTTTAGGGCATTAAATAAAAGCTTTGTTTAAAATGTTTTTTTACTTTTAATTTATTTTTAACTTTTTAGTCTTTATCATTACAGCGAGACAATTCTGGCGCTAGCGAGATCATGTCCATGGTCGAAATATCGATTTTGAGATACCGAAATCTCTATCAAAAACAAGAAAAAGCTATTCTTACGACTAGCCTTTCGACCAACCGAGATATCTCGACCCGTTTTCGATCATAATAAATATAAATCGAGATAATTTTCGACGGATTTAGGCGGTATCAAAACAGATATCTTGACTGGGGAGATGATCTCGATAGCGCGAGAATCGGGGGCCTGGACAAAAAATCTAATCTAGAATCAGAGTGCTTGTGAAGACGAATCAAATGAGACCAAACACGATAGGATTGCGTCGTTTGGTAACACAGTTCCCATGGCCACCTTCCGGCTCCAGCATCAGATCAGCTCCATGTCATAAAAAATATTCTAGGATCAAAGTACTTGTCAATATAAATCAAATGAGCCCAAACACAATAGGATTGTGTCGTGTGGTAACAGGGTTCCCATGGCCAGCTTCAGGCTGCAGCATCAGATCAGCTCCATGTCATAAAAAATATTCTAGGATCAAAGTACTTGTCAATATAAATCAAATGAGCCCAAACACAATAGGATTGCGTCGTTTGGTAACAAGGTTCCCATGGCCAGCTTCAGGCTCCAGCATCAGATCAGCTCCATGTCATAAAAAATATTCTAGGATCAAAGTACTTGTCAATATAAATCAAATGAGCCCAAACACAATAGGATTGCGTCGTTTGGTAACAGGGTTCCCATGGCCACCTTCCGGTTCCAGCATCAGATCAGCTCCATGTCATAAAAAAATATTCTAGAATCAAAGTACTTGTCAATATAAATCAAATCAGCCTAAACACAATAGGATTGCGTCGTTTGGTAACAGGGTTCCCATGGCCACCTTCCGGCTCCAGCATCAGATCAGCTCCATGTCATAAAAAATATTCTAGAATCAAAGTACTTGTCAATATAAATCAAATCAGCCTAAACACAATAGAATTGCGTCGTTTGGTAACAGGGTTCCCATGGCCACCTTCCGTCTCCAGCATCAGATCAGCTCCATGTCATAAAAAATATTCTAGGATCAAAGTACTTGTCAATATAAATCAAATGAGCCCAAACACAATAGGATTGCGTCGTTTGGTAACAGGGTTCCCATGGCCACCTTCCGGCTCCAGCATCAGATCAGCTCCAAGTCAAAAAAATATTGCATTGTCATCCAACTTACATACGTATGCAAAATTTCAGCTCAATCGGATAACGGGAAGTGGGTCAAATTCAAGCCGACATTTTTGACGCGAACCGTGATACCCACAAACAAACAAACAAACATACAGTGCAAGTTAAATAAAAGCTTTTAATATTTAGATGACAAAACTGCATGGTCATTATCATCTCAGCGCACAGAAATCCAAAGAGGGGCGATGGACTGAGTCAGTACGTCTCTCCTCGGTGTATTTCCTTAGACTTAAGTAGAAATACATAACATTGTATTTTTAAGGCTCTGATATTTTAAAAGAGGTACGGGGGAGGTTTCTTGCCCTTCTTTGCTCCATCCCTAAGCCCACAACTTCCGAACGGGCGGTAGTATACAAAAATATTAATATTATATTGACGTTGACTAAGTAATATGTATGATTTTATGGTCAATAAAAATTTTGAACTTGAACTTGAACTTGAACTTGATATAACTATAACATAGCAGTTAACCCCTAATAATCGTCACCAAATGTGGTGGTGGTGTTTGTTATTTTCACAAATTATAAAATAAATTATGATGAAATAAAGTATATAATATAATAGCTTGCACTGCAGCGCGGCACTTACGTCCGTCGCTGCGACAGAAAAGTACAAAAAGGTGTGTTTTTTTGCAAACTCCTGGAATAACTCGTTTTAGGAAAAAATAACTAATATAAGATTTTTTTTTCATATAGTTTCCAATGGCATTTTGATGTTTTCAAACACAAAATGTTTAGCCAATGGACGGTTTTATAACATTTTTTTTCTGGATTCAGGAGGTGTCTCATTCTGCTGAATAACTTTTTAAAGATGGGCATTTGAGCTTTAGAATCGCCTTAAGACGCTATTTTCTGTTATAGGTTTTGAATTTTATTACCATGGCATGAGGATCAAAATCGCGATGCGTCAAAATTATGCTGGGCCTGTGTGCGGTTATTTTCCATAAATAATTACCCACTAAAAACATACAAAATTATAATGTGCACATTGTGGTTTGACGCGAGCCAAGACTACTGGCCAAAGACCTCACAGGAAGAAAAAAATGCCTAGTATCTAAAAAAGTCATATAAAAAGTAGCCCAAATCTTTAAAAGTAAGTACCTACCTACCTTTCGATAAATAACACTGTCATTCAGTGTTCACGTGTCGTTTTTTTACTAATGCCTAAGTAGAAAATACGCCTCAAAGATTCATACACGCACGAGTGTAATTTGGTCTAATATGAATTGACAAGTGACATAACTAATTCTGACAAGCGCAAATTCTTATTGGATCATGCCGGTATACCTACTTCTCGGTAGAGTGGTTTATGTAGGAAGACTCACGCATACTCTTATAGATGTCACTGGAGGGTGGCAAAGTTGGAACTGATGGAAAATCTTACCAAAATGGCGTCAGGGCTGGCTGATGCACAGTTGTGACCACGCTTGGCGGATAGGTAGTATTTTTTTGTGACAGAGAGCTAGTTCATCGCTGCAACTATGTGTAAAACAAACCATCATGGAATATTTATTTATTTATTTATTTACAAAAATATACTTTGCACGCACAAATTCCCCAAAGTTTTTAGGTAACATTTAAACCCACAATCCACTAACGAGGCTAACTTCGAGTTTATTTGCTTAGTTCCAAAATTCGCCACTCGTCTGTCGTGTGAGGCCCTCGTTTTAACAAAATTAGGCCTACCGTCGAAATCACATTTGTTGGGGTGATTTGGCAACTCAGTCAGTATGACACGATCTCGTTATAAATGCAAATGAATATGGAATGAATCCATTATTTCACAAACAAGCCCCCCGGTTGGGTTCGCTATAATATTTTAGAATACAAAGTGAAATATTTATATAGAGCTGATTTTAATGCTTTCCTTCCCATAGTACCTACGTGATAAGTTTCGTTGCTTTCGGAAACTTAGAACACGCGCATGACAGCAGTTTTACTAATAATAATAATGTATGATATAGTTGATTACTGATACAAGTAGCAAGCAGCCTGAAAATATTTGGTTTAATTCAGGTGGTGTTCCAAATTTATTAGGTGCACGGTAAACATTACAACTTTACTTATACAGTGCACGAAACATTTTTTCTATTCGTTCCACTGCTTTTTTTTGTCAAAATTATTCAGATAATACTATTGCTTGACTCGTGTTCAAAGAAGCCTAAACTTTCCGCGAGCTCTATACAATTACCTGTCACTCCCGAGCCCATCAAGCTTGTATGTATAATAAATGCTTTACCATATTTTCGTCTGTATTACTGGGGTGTTATTTATTGGCTTAAAATTGTAGTCATCGCATACATAATGCATGACGACGTTCGTAATTACCCTCCGAGGTCCCTCTGGGTAGGGGGCGTTCGGACTTTGGCACGAAGGGCACGGGGGATTCACTCAGAGTATTGAATTGTAATACTTGTAATGATTTTGATGGCTTGGTGGCGTTGCGATTGGAGACCTCTTAAACATGAGGTCTCGGTACGAATCCCGACTTTACGTTAAGACGTAATTCAGGATTCCTACTGTCTGATGATAATGATGATAGCTCTAGTGTTAATGACGATGATGATGATGACGATCTTAATTGATAGATCATGCGTTCACAAACCGTGTTGTTATTTCAGTCATCATAATAATATTATGTAGCCATGTAGCTCATTAATTTCCCCACCGAGGGGCCGTTAACCGGATACGAGTGAGATTGAGCCATATTCACTACGATGGCTCAGTTACTTTTTAAGACATATTTATTGAGATAAGATATATTTACGACGACCGGCGACCGTGAGATTGCTATAGAATAGAGTTTAGCAATCTCACAGTCGGGCCAGCGACTCGTGAATATTTTCCGCACCTCAGAGTTTTCTATTGTTGTACATGACACTACACTTTCCTGACGGCAAGTGATTAATTCATATTTCTGAGGGGGCGGCGGCGGCGACGTGATTGCTTTGACGTTATTTAAAATGCTTCCTTATTTAAAAACCTTCTCGAGCCTCTGAGGAATTAATGATGGATGCTAATCGGACGGTGTAATATCGTTTAAAATGTGTTTTTGCCATACGCATACAATGCAGGGTTTATTAGGCTCATAATTTTGATCAACTTTCACAATAAATCCGACTACCTACATAAGTTATTAATATCACTTCAGAATTTTATATTATCTTTGTGTTACCTAGGTAATTACTTTTTCCCAGTATTACATATTACACATAACCTAAGAAAAGACTGGTAACCTCAATAAACCTTTTACTAACACTGTCAAAACACTGGTATAATGTAGGTATTTTTCCCAATAATGTGAAATCACTGGTAATGGTAATCTATAGTTCTATCTCTATCTATCCAGCCTCCAGCACCCACTGTTGAGTGAGTGAGGCCTCCGCTTCATTACCAACCTTACTATATTCTTACCTCTTCATTACCAACCTTACTATATTCTTACCTCTTCATTACCAACCTTACTACATTCTTATCTACTTAAACTATAGTTGTTTTTCCTAATAATTTGAAAACACTGGAATATTGCTTTATCTTCGGTTCGCTCACGTCACACCTCGGACACTCCATAGAACGCTCGTAAAATAATAACCTATTACTACTACATGATCAAATGATGTTTGTATACGTGCAAATGTGTGCGTAAATATTGCTAGGGCTGGTAGCGCGGCAAATGCAGCGATTTGCGTCGGGCGAACCGAAAGACGACGGCGCGACCCGAACACAAGCGTTTGCATTATTATGAAGTGACTTTGTAGGGGCGCTGCCGTTTCCGAATAACTGTCTAAAAGTGGGCACAGTGCCTTTGCCACCTCTTATGGGAAAAGGCGTGAAGCTATGTTATGTTGTTGGTAACTACTATTACTTATTCTGAAGTAGGTAAGTACACTTGGCGTGAACTGTAGGTAGGTACCTACAATACATTTGATTGTACAATATTCGAATTTTATGTTAAGTAGGTACCTAGTCTCTGAGAGATTCCAAACAACCAAACCACTACAGGGTTCGAGCGAGACCCGGCCGAAGCTCGCTGTATGTGGACCCAGCTAATGGCGCGCCGCGTCGCCGCGACAAAGTTAGTGCGTGCGTACCTGGGTCAATCAACTTAACCCACACTTTTCTGTCAACGCACGCACTCCCTCTGAAAGTTCTTCGAGGACTAGCAGCTCAACGGCACTATTAAAGGACACCATACCGCGCCATGCGAGCAAAAAAAAACACAAACGAAGATCTTCGAGAACGTAATCAAGTTCCCCGTAGTGCCTGCTAGCTTAGATACTATTGTTATATTCGTCAAATGTGTAAATTTAACCATTTAGCGTAGTTTAATAATAAATGGTCGGGGACAGCAAAGTGTGGGTAAAATAGTTGATTGACCCACCTACTACCTAATTTTCAACTCGAAGTGCTTCGTTCGCGTTGTTGAATCGCACCAACAACGAATATCACGAAATGAATACCTATAGTAAATGTACTTAATTGATAATGTATTACGGAAGGTTTAGTACTAGGTATCTTAGAAAATAAAATATGAAAGAGAACCTTTAGAGAACCTCTCCTTTTTTGAAGTCGGTTAAAAATAAAATATTAAGACACTGACTTATTATCAATTATCGTAGTCAGTAGCTAGTAAACATATAACTCTGTCTCTGTCTCGCACAAAGTCTTGTCCTTGTGAGAGAGCGAGACACACACAGCAAACGCTGACCAAGTTACATTCCGGGAGTTAAGGTATTAGAATTTTTATTTCTCAAAAGAACAACAATAGAGTTGCTGTTGCTTACCTTCTTTCATCAGTTGGGAACTGAAAGAATCTCCTGTCTTTGGTGTTTCTAGTTGACGACAGACACCCAAATAATGCACAAAACTTCACCATTGCCGGTTATTATTCACCGTATACGCGCGGTCACTTGTCAGGCGTTCAGCCGCGTCTATTGAACTTTCAACCAGTCCCTAGACGCCAGGGGTGGGGTGCGGTATCTGAATCAGCGCGGGGAAGGGAGTGGCCGTTCTGTACGGAGTACTATTATCTCTTCTGTGCTCACGTTAAGAAACACGTGTGCCAAACTAACAATAGCGAACAATAGATGTGCGAGCGAGAGGGTTAACCCTCGACCTATTTAGAGAAATAAATATTTTTCAAACTCGATAGTTTAAAGATGGCAGTGGTACAATACTTGCCCTAGTAATTTTACATTAACAACATCTTGATGGCCTACAGGGCAGTGTAGTCTAAACTAAGCACGGTTTGGCTGCCAAAATAAAGAGCGTTGTTTACGGAGCATGCTCTTGCCAAACTGTCTATCGGATAAGTAGGCTTGCTCTGTTGCGATCATGGCTTTCAGAACTGCGACATGCGACATAGTGATTAAATCTGGAGCTCTGACCGCCGCCGTACCCAGAGTCATTTAATGATTTATTAAGGATTACTAAGTAAAGGATTTTGTATGTTAATTCAAATTTGGAACTGACTTCCCGCCGCCGTACCCAGAGTCATTTAATGATTCATTAAGGATTACTAAGTAAAGGGTTTTGTATGTAAATTCAAATTTGGAACTGGCTTAATGGTTGATTAAATCTGTGGTGCGGCGGTTAATGGTTGATTAAATCTCTCTGAGTGCGGCGGTAATTCTGTGTCTTTTGACAGATCCCAATAAACTACTTTAAAATTCTGAAAGCTTCTGAAACCAATAATCGTGCACTGGTTTTGTTGGATCGTATGATTGCATTGGAATATTAGAGTATGAATTCAATAAATTGATACAAATTCTTTGACATGCTTACAAGGTGGTAAATTTCAGAAAATATCCCACTACTAAATCAAAAACATGCTCGCTCTTATCATATAGAAAAATAATGTTGACTAATCCATCATAGTTAATAATCAATATAATTTACTCTATGCTGTACCTACCTACGATTATTTTACACAATCTGTGTTTTTAACCGACTTCAAAAAAGGAGAGGATTGCGAAAAAGCCCAGCAGAATGATAATGACGACAGTTCCGTACATTTGATAGATTTTGATAAAACATAGCTTTTATTTCTATGTTTATAATGTCCTCCAAAAGTGAGAAGAGCTGTCTCGTTGAAAGGACGAAACAAACACAGGGACAGACCTCACCCACTATTCAACCACATACCGGCCCGGCCTATGTTGCGCTCCAGAAGTAATTTCCTTCACTCCGCACAGCTTCTCAATCAGTCTGCTGAAACCACACGCCTCACCATGTGGCTATCGCGCCTGAACCCCACAAACCCGAGTACCGGCGTGAGAAAGGAACTGGCTGCGGGATACAACCTCGACTGGCCCATCTGGAAATCGCTCAACCGACTCAGAGTTCTAAGGCAAACCTTGCGAGGTGGGGCAACATCCACGACCAAGACACGGAGTGCATCTGCGGCCATCCGACGCAGCAGACCATCGCGTAATGAATGACTGGTGCCCACCGAGCGAGCTATCGGGGTTGCGGCATTTTGGGCTGCCCACGTCTGAGATGACCGTTCGACTCGATTAGAAGAAGAATGTCTGTGACACTGTCAGATCTTTGACGTTACGCGCATTATCATTCTGTGTGACTTATATCAATGTGACGTGATAGTGGAACCAATTTGGGAGGAAAACGCACTAAACTAAAAAGGCAACTAAGCCCTCTAAACGTCATCATGACGTCATCTTAACTGATATATTCAGGGCCAAATTGGTCCCAACTATAAAGTAACTGTTCTGTCAGTTATTTATTAAATAATCAACTGTCCCGCTTTGCTGATTCAAAGCTGAAAGACCCGCTGAACCGTAGAATCTGTTCGCAAAGTTACTACAGCTTTAAGCAGCGCGACACGATCGTTACCGCGCGAACTGCCTCGGATTAAACGGATAGTCTAATAACATTTACATAGGAATTGCGTTGCGACAATTTTTATCTGGCCGGAACTAGGTGCTTTGTGAATAGTACGATAAAGTGACGTGACGACCTCTGTTGTTTAGTGGTCGAAATGTGGCCTTATTAAACATAACGACGAATACAGTAGAGTTCTAATAGTAAAATGGCACAAGAAGAAGGACAATAGTATAATACCTGAGAGTGTAACAGGGACTATGGGAATGACGCTGAACTTTTATTTGAAAGCATCTGTCATCATCACCATCACACGAGCCAATAACAGCGCCAGGCCATTGTCGGGGCGGGACCCGGCGTGCCCAGAGTATGATACTCGGCATTTGACTTGGCGGGAGAGAGACAGAGAGCGAGACGAGACCCGAGACGTGCCAAAACAATGGCCTAGTAATGTACATCCATACACGAGAGCAATTGGGATCAGTTGTGGAGGAGAAAACACTGCCTGGTCTTGGGTGTTAAATTACTATAACGTCGCTATTTCTGTTTGCCACTAGGGTATCCTATTATGGATACAAGCATTGTATATTAAACATGGTGTAAATTAATTAACGCAAAATGAGAAACTACTTTGTTAGGGACATCATTCTGAGCAACTTTCATAATGAAACCTATTTGATCAGAGAAACTTTATTTGTTACTTCTCCATACAAATCAGCTGACCCACTCAGGCCGAAATGTACTGGGAAGTGAAAAATAAAGTTGCTCTGATCAAATCGGTTTCATAATAAAAGTTGCTCAGAATGATGTCCCTAACAAAGTAGTTTCTCATTTGGCGTTAATTCATTTACACCTTGTATAACTGTAATTTAAGTTACTGAAATCCTCCCTTCATTTCTATGAGTCGGGCTACTCAATATGGGAGAAGAACTCTACGTTGTCTATTGAAATAAATACTGATGATTGACTCAATATTACATAACCAACCCATTCTCATTAAACAACCCCTAACAGAGTTGACTGCAATTCTCATACAACCCCACACCTACGCCATTATTTTCCACCGTCCCTAAACAATCTGCTCTAATCCAATTTTGATCCGAGCGTTGTTCAAAGCATACCATAAACATATTCAGGGAAGTTTTATAGCGGAACCGCTGAAAAAGCTATCCATTTGTATGTAAATGTTATTAGCTAGTTGGCTTAGACCCTAACTGGTTGGATGTGTGGGATGTCGCGTTGGGAGGCTGTTTTTGGATATCTGGAGATTTTCCTACGTTTTCGCTACGTCTCGATTTTTCAGCTTGGGGAGATGGTTAATGGAGAAATACCAACATGTTTTACAATTTCTAAACAAAATAAGTTTCTAAACGAAACAAAACGAAAGCTATACGCAATTTCTATAAAGGGCTGGCAGGGGCACTGCCGTGTCCACATAGCGTATTTATAAACTAGGCAGTTGAGCAAACTATTCAAACTATAAATAAACCTACCTATTTCTAGTTTTCAGTAAAAGTTTTTGTTAGCGACATTAGTGTTTCAAGTTTTCAACGTTCTGTGTTTTACTCAGATAGCTATTCTTAACTGTTCCAAACTAAACAGACGTTTCAGACTATGACAAAAACCAATCATGCATCCATATCAAGTATATCGACACATACACCCGATAAAGTAGACACGTCCGTCTTACAACTCCGACTTACACAAACCTTTCGACTTACCACAATTCCCGCATAAACTCTCGTCCTAACAGCCAGCTGTCACCAGGACACCCAAATTTCACCGCAGAGCAGCCCAATAATCCGGGTCTGCGAATCTGCAAATCTACACCTAGCGCTGGGTCTACTCTCTAATTTAGAGGTCCGTGATTCGTGCGGACGCCCCTAAATTGCGGGACGCAATAATATGGGACCCGCATTAAACTGTTCTCTCTATTTTGTAACCATAGAGTTGAAGCCTAGTTAGCGCTTAGCTGAGTTTTTTACGGTAGTGGAGCGGTGCGAGAGGGGTTTGGTATGGTTTAGTGACTGACGAGAGACGTGCCCCGAGTATGATACTCGTCGTTTGACTTGGCAGGAGGGGAGAGAGAGAGAGCGAGACGAGACCCGACGACGCCTGACGTGCCAAAACAATGGCCTAATAGTACTATACGCCGGTCTTATTATTAGCTTATTGATTATGCAATGTTGTGCAAGCGGAAGGGCCCAGTTTGTCTAGCTTGTACCCCATAGCCCCTTTATTCTATATGATGTGCTTCATAAACTCTATCGCTATTTACTAAGAAAGCCGTTAGCACATAAGCTATATTTGCTTCTGATTAATATCTGAGCTGTTAGTTCCACCCAAGAAAAAGTTTAGTCATTCAGTATTTTTATGTTTTTGGCTGTTGCTTTTAAAACTCTTTGTCAACTCTACATCTTCCCACATCTACTAGATCCAGTGGTCCGCTTAATACTGGTCAAATATAAAAGCAGTTAAAGGCGCAGTGTTATAGCCCTTTAATTTACCATCTCCCAAGGCCAGATAAATGGGGAGTCCGCCATATTGTCACCTATTACCGCGATAAATTTCCCGAATGTACGTAATTGGGGACGAGCAGATTAAAGGCCGGCGACCGAGGATTTGTAGTAATCTGTATGAATGGACCGTTGTAGAGACGTTTCTTTGATTGATGGACTTTATGGGTTGCTGTGATGATTTGGGCGCGGAATGTTTCTATCGCGTTGTACGAAACAAATTTGAAATTTTAGCATCTCCTTAGCATTAGAAACAAATGACAATCCTATGAGATTCTCACCCTTAAATCAGTAAGGTGACAACCTTTAATTTCAATATCGTTGTGTGCAAATCAGGGTTAGTCAAATCTTTGCTTTAAAGTGTAGTTATCTGGTTAAAACGAAATATAAACAAAACACAAACTTAAAGTTACGCTGGCTGTACCCATTTGGGTAGTTGAAGCACAGATTAATAAAGAGTTAGTTGAGGTATAGAAAGCCAGTTTTTCTGTAGTGATTTCATTTTGCGTATCAGAATCAGAAAGCTTGCTTATCGCCACAGTTATGAATATAGGTCTGCTAGATCATATCTATATTCTCGTAACTTTTTCTATGTCCACTTGAACGTTTATGTATGTTAGAGACAATATAGGATATCTACTAATGAGTACATTTTTGTCAAATACTCAAGTACAGCGCAGCCACATTATGAATAAGCGATGATTATGTTAATGAAAATAGACTATCAACAGTAGCAATCTCATAACACCGTCGTTTAATATACCAAGACGAGAATCAATAAAACCAGTGCACTTATCACCAGCTGATAAAAACATCACCTTAAACTATCAGCCATTTCAATCCAAGCTTGGCAGTAAACGAAATTATCATCTCTGGAAATCGGCAATCAAATAAAAATACTTCAGCCGCAAGTTAATTTAAAAATCCATGTATGGAATATCGCGATCGACTATCGATGTTAACGATCAGAATTCCATCCCGATACGAGGGTACGACGCAATTGGAAAAGGCTAGAGATAGAAACACAACTTGAATATAAAATTGTTGAATAGAAACTGGAGTTTGTGTCACAAAGTCCTATTTTGTTGTAACTTGAAAGTATTGCAGTATCTCCTTTACACCAACTCCTCTTTTCCCTGCACCGCAGAACTGAAATTGCTTTGTAATATCGTGGGTGGTTATGGCTTTTTAGGTCTAAAGGGTGTCATCGAATGTAGTCTCACAATTGTCCATTATCGATAGAGATAGCGTTTCTAAGGTGACTATTAGTGGAGAATAAGGCACTATTAAGTTGTTCTGAAGAGCTTGTTTGAGATAAGCAGGCAGTTAGGTTATCTCGGTCTCTTCTCATGCTTTGTGACACTGGAAATAGCCGTTTGGTTCAACATTTTTATTGAAAAATCTGACGCCTTTGTAAAATGACTTTTAGGAGTGCTGACTAAGCTTATAGGGCGACTGAAGACATGGTTTTTCTAAAATTAAAAGTAGCAATGAGGTGCGAATTAAACCTATGAATATCTAGGAAACGAGAGTAAATCTGTGCAAAGATCATAGTTGTATTTCGCAGAGCTATTTCTCTGACTCAGAAAACTATAGAATCGAATATATAACAGTAAAGTATCTGAATCTTGTCATTGGAAAGAAATGCTGAATTTTCGACATTCGTTCATATCAATAATGACCATGTTCTTTCAAATATAAAAGTTAAAGGCTATACTTATATTTATTTATTCAGCCCATAAGTGCACTGCCCTATAATGCAATACCGTATTGACGACGCGAATGGAAATAAGTAAACGATGGAGGAGTTCTTCGAGTGTTGCTAGATGAATGGTTGAAAGTAACACGTAAAACGCTTGGCAATACTGTATGTAGTACCAGGAAGGCACATCCGCCATATTTTTCAAGTCCGCTTAGTTCTGCCGCGTACCGCCTGAGGTATTATTTATGGCAGCCAACCGCGGCAATTACAGCCCCGCTAATGTGGCAACACTGATATATGGCGGGCCAAGCCGCAGAGACGTGAAAAATGCCAGAGTTGCTAGGTCACTTCGAAAAGGTTATGTTTTTCAGACATTGCGCTGTAGAGATGGCAATACGGGGTCGAATCTCGGCTCATGAGATGAAAGGTCTTGAAAAAACTTTGATTTATAGCTACGACGATGGGCATGAAAAATGGAGTTTTGAATAACTTGCTAAGTACCTCTGCATCTGCAACCCTGTTTGCGGAACGGTGTGACTAGAATGATAATAACAATATAAAAAATAAACAAGAACCTGCCCGTATCCCTGAAAAAAAAAAACGAAAATATCAAAGAATTATGGCTTTATCGTCGCGCAGTCGTAAAATAAAAAGGCGATCGTCATAAACAATTTTTATTGCAACAATCAATATCGTTTTATAGTAACATTCAATAACATCTAGGACACGAGTAACTCAACCGAATAAAGCAATAATTACAGGTCATAAAGAAGATTTACAGGGGGAGACTGTGTATAGATATCTGCAACAGTTCCCGTAGACTATAAAACTTGCTACAAACGTTTAATGCGCCGCTCTTCCCAATAAACAAGCCGGGAAGCGAACGGATGTACGCGAAAGACTCGCATATATCTCCTGAAGCAATAAAATAAATCCGACTCGGCTCCATAATAACATTCAGCTCTGTGAATTATTTTCTAATCCGCAGTTGGGAAGCTAATAGTTCGCACGTGTCGACACTAACACTGAGTTAAGGGGGAAAACATCCCAAGAAAAACATGAATTTCCTCCCGGACGCCGGGCGTAATGCGCGCTTAATGCGGACACCTTAATAATTGTCAAATAAATTTGTGGCAAAGCCGAGATGGAAAAAGCTGCAGCTACATTAGAGCGGGATGGAGACTTAAATGACGTCATAAACTTTGAGTGTAATCGCTTGTGCGAGCAGCTGATATTTGAATTTCGGTGTTAGAACAACAGTAGGGGTTCGTTTTACCTTAAAGAGTGTTGATTTTGTGGCTGAATACAAAGTGTCAGATATAAATTGTAACTTAATAGAGCCATAACCAATTCGTTTAAAAATGTTAACGTAATTAATTAATTTTGATATTATAAATTCTTAGGGCCGAAGATAATGGTATCGTCTAACGAGTATATGACCCATTACCGCAAACCCTGTACCTAACTTAAGGGCCCCGTAGACGATCAAGCATGCTTGACAAGCATGTTGGTTAAGCAAGTTTGTTCAAACCACATTTGGTTTTTACCTCAAGGTTCAGAATTGCTTGTCAAGCACTTCATCAAGATAAATTTTCTTCAAGCACGATCAAGCGCGTCAAGCACGTAGATTACTTGACAAGCGCGTCAAGCATGGCCACAAACCATCACACTGCTTGACTAGCACGTATGCTTGTCAAGCATGCTTGATCGTCTACGGGGCCCTTTAGAAGTAATAAGATAGTTTGAAAAGTTTTACAGTATGCATGTCAGACTTCCACTAAAATGTCAGAAAATACAAGTTGCCTACTTATAGCTCTAGGACCAGACAAATGTGGGCTTAATGTTTCACCCTGAGTTGCACGAAACGATTTTGAAATTTAAGGTTGTCACCTTACTGATTTTAAGGCGCGAATCTCATAGGATTGTCATTTGATTCTGATGCTAAGGATATGGTAAAATATGGTAAAATTTATCTTTGATGCAACTCAAGGTCAATACGATAATGTAGCCACTTGGACTTAAAATCAGGGCTTGTTTACCGGTTTATTTAAAGAGCGTAATCAGCTCAGGTACATGAGGAGCGTTTCATAAAGGTTTGGCTCTACCTTAACCCCAAAAATAAAGGTTTTACTCAAAGAGCAAAATTATAAAGGTTTTGTTCAATAAATCGGTTTTTAACCTGTAAAACGGGGTTTTTCGAACTCTTTTTGATGTTTGCCGCCAGTGGCCGCCCACCACCAATGTTGCGATTGGAAATTACACAATTTTAAAAGCTTTTATTAAACTTGCACTGTATGTATGTTTGTGGGTATCACGGTTCGCGTCAAAAATGTCGGCTTGAATTTGACCCACTTCCCGTTATCCGATTGAGCTGAAATTTCACATACGTGTATAAGTCGGATGACAATGCAATATATTTCTGACTTAAAGCTGATCTGATGATGGAGACGGAAGACGGTCATGGGAACTCTGTCATAAAACATCGCAAGCCCGTCGAATTTGGGCTCGTTCGATTCGTCTTGACGAATACTTTGGTCCTAGAATATTTTTTTATGACATGGAGCTGATCTGATGCTGGAGACGGAAGACGGTCATGGGAACTCTGTCATAAAACACCGCAAGCCCGTCGAATTTGGGCTCGTTCGATTCGTCTTGACGAATACTTTGGTCCTAGAATATTTTTTTATGACATGGAGCTGATCTGATGCTGGAGACGGAAGACGGTCATGGGAACTCTGTCATAAAACATCGCAAGCCCGTCGAATTTGGGCTCGTTCGATTCGTCTTGACGAATACTTTGGTCCTAGAATATTTTTTTATGACATGGAGCTGATCTGATGCTGGAGACGGAAGACGGTCATGGGAACTCTGTCATAAAACATCGCAAGCCCGTCGAATTTGGGCTCGTTCGATTCGTCTTGACGAATACTTTAGTCCTAGAATATTTTTTATGACATGGAGCTGAGCTGATGCTGAGACTAAAATGTTAAAAATAAATTAAAAGTAAAAAAACATTTTTAAACAAAGCTTTTATTTAATATCCTAAAAAGAAGAAAATAAAATTTCAATTCAATCAAATGCGTCATTTTATTACATTACACAATTTATACGATATAAAAGCTTGTTGCGAGATTTACTTGTGTAGACTTAATTAGGTGGGTAGGCACCTATTTGCACAGACTTGGAGATAAATCCCGCAACAAGCTTTTATATCGTATAAATTGTGTAATGTAATAAAATGACGCATTTGATTGAATTGAAATTTTATTTTCTTCTTTTTAGGGCATTAAATAAAAGCTTTGTTTAAAAATGTTTTTTTACTTTTAATTTATTTATGTTCACTACACTGGTGCTATACGTGCTGCCGTGCCGACACTGCCAGCCGTGTCTTCTTTTGCCACTGGCAACTAACAAACAACAATGGGTAAGTTTTTAGTTTTTTGGTTACATTGACCCTGTAGACGGAATACTGATCCTTCTTATTTTTATCTTTTTAAGCTATAAGTTTGATGATCAATCTCATAAACTCAGAAATCCTTGTTAAATTCTTTACAGAAATAGTGTTTAACATGCTCTATTCAATTTATTCTATCCCTAGTTCTCGAGAATTCCCGGAAAATCCAGCTCGAGAAATGTCGAGAACTAGAGAGAGAAGGTAGGTATAGGTACTTTCGTTTCTGGGCCCTCTTTGTACCAAATTGCATACACACACAGGTTGTCAGTCTCTGTTGGTATTATTTAATATTTTTATAAAGGACAATGCTACGAATGTATGAAAAAAAAACCCAGGCCCGGCGCAAACGAAACTTAACTGAAATAATTGGTATGATTGAGTAATAAAATAATCCATGGGAGACATGATCGAAATCGATGGCTAAGTGCGCGAAATTGCTATTCGAATTTTCACAGGAGTCATACTAATATTTTAATAGAACTAACAATACTTTTACCATAATTATATTAAAAATCAGCTCTGATTAGGTCAGTGCAATTGTCACATGTCGTGCTCTGATAAAAAAAAAACACTCACCTAAAACCATGTCGTTAAGTTAAAGTCCACGGCCCGCGATTTTCAATCTACCCACATCAAGATGAAGGTATGAAAAAACATAAGTATGGAAAATGGGTATGTTCGTCCGTTGGGCGGTTGAGTGGGCATCAATTATTGTACGAATCATACCTTGCCCCTTGCTCCCGTAACTATTAGACCGACGTAATAGTAATAGTAACCTTACGACAAATAGACCGAGTCTACTTAGAACAGAGCGAGAGACATTTACGAGCTCCAGAAAATGTATGAGCGAGATATATGGAAACTTACAGCATGCGATAGTAATAATCACTTCATAGAAGGGCTACCTTACGCTTTTAAACTGCAATATTATATTAATTAAATAAATATTAGTATGACGCCTGTAAAAACTCGAATAGCAATTTCGCGCACTTAGCCATCGATTTCGATCATGTCTCCCTTGGGTTATTTTATTACTCAATTATACCAATTATTTGAGTTAAGTTTCGTTTGCGCCGGGCCTGGGTTTTTTTAACATTCCTATTTATATTTATTTACAGATCCAGACGTAGAAAATGATACCGAATATCGACTCAGGACGATTGTGAAATATCACAATCCCTACTGCCAGCACAGAAAAAGCGTCGTATGTTGAAAACGGTATATTCAGATGCAGCTCTACCAAATTGCAGCACGCGAGTTATGAAAGGTGATGCTGAGCCTACTGATGAAGATAATCAGTCCGAACCTGACGTAGAACGACAAAAAGAATATACTAGCACATGTAACTGGGATGGAGAAATGAGAACTCGTAAAATTACATGTACTGATTGTATTGTGGCGTCACCTATCAGGCGATCCACATACTGACATACAAGATGAATGGCGCTAGCAAAAAGGAACTCAGCAGTTGGCAGAAGTCACGACAGATGTCATAGCAGTAAAACAGAACGCACAACAATGCAAAAACAACTGACAATCGATCCTACGTCGCTTCACTGGTGACCCTCGACATTGAACACGCAGCAACCTTTTTCTACCTTCCGAAGACTTCTTCCGCAGCCATCTGAAGACGCATTCCTGCAACCACCTCGGAGCCAACTTCTCATTCATCCTCCCTCATCAGCAGCAGAGCACCTATGGCTTGGCCGTTTCGTTACTTGCATTTTCTAATTTAAGCTCATCTGACGGTAGTGAAACGGCCAAGCCACATATTTTGAGTAAGGTGTTATAGTTTGTGAAGTTAGGGCTGTACAGTTAAGGCGTGTAGAGTTAGAAGCTTGGCTCTACTTGAAATCTGATAACTTTTTATTTCCCTCTTCTTGGCTACATTTTTTACATGAAAAATGTAGCCAAGAAACTCTAAACCCCTTTTTTGTTACACCATATTATCGTCATATTACGGCTTACCTAATTAAACAGTTTTACAATATTTTGGTCGGAGTCCACGTAAGAAAAAAATTGTTGTTTTTTTAACCGACCTCCCAAAGGAGGAGGTTTACAATTCGTCCGGATGTTTTTTTTTTATGGATGTGCCCCGGTAGCGCCTAGACGGATGGACCGATTTGGTTTTTTTTTTGTTTGAAAGGGTTTACCTTCCCATTGGTCCCATTGACACCAGGTCAGGATCTGATGATGGGATCCTGGAGAAATCGAGGGAACTCTTCAAATATTATAGGCAGACCTATAGTGATTTTTGTGTTTTTAATAATAACTCGTGCATTTACTCACGGTAAGCATAATATTGTGATGCGGAACTGCTGATGGCCACATATGGCCACCAGAACTGCTCAATACTAGCTACAAATACAATGCGCGGCTGACGGGCAGGCAACGCATAGCCTGAACCGGTGGCCCTAGAGCTATGAAACTTTGTACAGATATTCCTTAGTAGCGTGAGGGGGTGCACTGATATGAGATTTGACAAAATTAATTCCCCAAGGGGGGGGGGGGGATAAGGGGTTACAGTTTGTATTAAACTCAATCTAATCAAATAGGTTTTATGGAAGTATTTTTTTTCTAAAGTTTACTTTTTGTTTCAATTATAATTATAAACAATGCCAAAAACAAAATAAAAACCAATTAAGTAACTATCAGATTAAGTTATATAAAAAAAGAAAGGTAATTGCCACTTTTAAAATTCGAGAAAATCTCGAGATTGAGCAAATTTTGACGTCATTTTTAAGCAAAATTAGTTTAATTTCGAATCGTAAAAGTGGACATTATACATATATATGTATTTAGTACTAGATATCATATACATATAACAAATTATAGTAATATTGATTTCATTGATTAAATTGTTATGATTTAAATAAATCGTTTTATTAAAAGCTTTTATTAAACTTGCACTGTATGTATGTATGTATGTTTGTTTGTGGGTATCACGGTTCGCGTCAAAAATGTCGGCTTGAATTTGACCCACTTCCCGTTATCCGATTGAGCTGAAATTTCGCATACGTGTATAAGTCGGATGACAATGCAATATATTTCTGACTTAAAGCTGATCTGATGATGGAGACGGAAGGTGGCCATGGGAACTCTGTCATAAAACATCGCAAGCCCGTCGAATTTGGGCTCGTTCGATTCGTCTTGACGAATACTTTGGTCCTAGAATATTTTTTTATGACATGGAGCTGATCTGATGCTGGAGACGGAAGACGGTCATGGAAACTCTGTCATAAAACATCGCAAGCCCGTCGAATTTGGGCTCGTTCGATTCGTCTTGACGAATACTTTGGTCCTAGAATATTTTTTTATGACATGGAGCTGATCTGATGCTGGAGACGGAAGACGGTCATGGGAACTCTGTCATAAAACATCGCAAGCCCGTCGAATTTGGGCTCGTTCGATTCGTCTTGACGAATACTTTGGTCCTAGAATATTTTTTTATGACATGGAGCTGATCTGATGCTGGAGACGGAAGACGGTCATGGGAACTCTGTCATAAAACATCGCAAGCCCGTCGAATTTGGGCTCGTTCGATTCGTGTTGACGAATACTTTGGTCCTAGAATATTTTTTTATGACATGGAGCTGATCTGATGCTGGAGACGGAAGACGGTCATGGGAACTCTGTCATAAAACATCGCAAGCCCGTCGAATTTGGGCTCGTTCGATTCGTCTTAACGAATACTTTGGTCCTAGAATATTTTTTTATGACATGGAGCTGATCTGATGCTGGAGACGGAAGACGGTCATGGGAACTCTGTCATAAAACATCGCAAGCCCGTCGAATTTGGGCTCGTTCGATTCGTCTTGACGAATACTTTGGTCTTAGAATATTTTTTATGACATGGAGCTGATCTGATGCTGGAGACGGAAGACGGTCATGGGAACTCTGTCATAAAACATCGCAAGCCTGTCGAATTTGGGCTCGTTCGATTCGTCTTGACGATTGACGAATGACGTCCTAGAATATTTTTTATGACATGGAGCTGAGCTGATGCTGAGACTAAAAAGTTAAAAATAAATTAAAAGTAAAAAAACATTTTTAAACAAAGCTTTTATTTAATGCCCTAAAAAGAAGAAAATAAAATTTCAATTTAATCAAATGCGTCATTTTATTACATTACACAATTTATACGATATAAAAGCTTGTTGCGAGATTTACTTGTGTAGACTTAATTAGGTGGGTATGCACCTATTTGCACAGACTTGGAGATAAATCCCGCAACAAGCTTTTATATCGTATAAATTGTGTAATGTAATAAAATGACGCATTTGATTGAATTGAAATTTTATTTTCTTCTTTTTAGGGCATTAAATAAAAGCTTTGTTTAAAAATGTTTTTTTACTTTTAATTTATTTTTCACTTATTTATTATATAGTGTATTATTTCTAAACAACAATATATCCTTTACTATAGAGTCTTTTAACGATAACCTTAAATTATTGAGCACGAATTTAAATGAAGAAAATAGTCTTTCGACGCTGACTTATGTTGGGGAGTGGCTAATGATAATATGTTTGAAAGATAATATAGTTGTGGGTCACTAACTTTCTTTTTTTCCATAATTCGAGACGAAACACTAGGTTCAATTACTAACGCTTCAAAGTTCAAGTGCAAATTGCACGCGTTTAACAAGTTGAAACCTGCCCTTCCCCTATCCCCTGCCTGCTCTGCGTGTGTGCGTGCCGTACCTTTCGCAGTTTTGGCTTAAACCGGTTTATTTGGGTTTTTTAACCGCTCTCTTCTCAATTACGCTCCGAGCGATTTTTTTTCTAAAAACCTCTATAAACCTCTATTAACCGGTATTTTTTAAACCGGTTTCAAGCCCTGCTTAAAATTGGCGCATTCAATAACTGGCTACAAACATGGACAACGTTACAACTGTCTCTCTACCACTCCGTACGGGAAACGGCGTGACGCTTTGTGTGTTAGCCCATCAGGTGACTAACAGCAGAACCAGACGTTCACGCATCAATCTATTTCAAGATCGTAACGAATGACAAGCACCATCCAGATGATGGAACGACCAATAAATCGCGAGCTCCTGCCACGCTACTCCTATTACCCAGCCGATGTGTCTTCATAAATTTGCGAGTTCAAAAAGAGGTTGCAGCATTATTTCATGAAACAGACGAGCCGAAATTTCATATCTAGGGCTTCGATTCTGGTTACAAAATGGCGTGATAATGACAATGGCCGTCCATTTTAGTTCTGATTAAGAAAAGCTAAAGTGAAGTCACTGTCTAAAATATAGGTTTGATGTTTGATTGTGATTTTTTAAAAACGTTTATTTCTGACCAAAAATCTAAATTATAATTATCTACAAACATACAACAATTTACACCCTATTCTGCACACAATGAAAATTAATATTCTTACTAATAATAATAAGATAGCGAGAGACCGCGAGGGTACCATCGTCATGTCATTGTCGCTGAGCAGCCATCTAAATACCAGAATTATTACCCAGGGCGTAAATAACGAGTAATATTTTCGCACCGTTTCATTCAACTCTGCCCTCCACAAAGATTGCACGTCTGTGGGGATTAGTGGTGGCAATAACGGCTGTTTTGCAATAACGAACAACACTGTTGTGTTATTTCAAAATAACTGTTGTCGTAAACTGTTATCCTGTTATATTGCTGTTTGGTAAAACGATAATTGAATGAATCGCAGATTGACAATATCATTATTTATGTTCTTGCTCATTATCAGTTCTTCCCTTCATACTTTAAACAGGCATAGGACTGTCAAAATTATTGTCAATACTTCGTATTCGTAAATTTAAATATATTTGAGAAACTAGTTGTTTGAATGAATTATAGACTGATTATTTGGAGTGTTGCCGGATAATCGATGGTATATCGATTATTAATTGATTCTCCTAAGTACATATAAAAAATCTAACAAATCGATCTGGCATCGATTTTATCGATATAATCGACTGTATCGATACTATCGATTATTATACTTGTACCAATAAAATCGATTATAATCGATTATTCGATTGTAATTGCTGTTTCTGATAATTAAATCGATTATATCGATAGTATCGATGGTGAGAAGCAATACGATAGAATCGATACTATCGACACAATTGATTAAATCGAGGTATCGTTTAGATTATATTTTTGTGTAATCTGTAACGTAACAATATATTCTAAACCGATACCTCGATTTAATCGATTGTGTCGATACTATCGATATAATCGATTTAATCATCAGAGACAGTAATTATAATCGACTAATCGATTATAATCGAATTTTGGGTACAAGTATAAGAATCGATAGTATGGATTTAACCGATTATATCGATTGAATCGATAACAAATCGATTAGATAGATTATTTAGGTACCTACTAATCGATTAATTGATAATCGATTATCCGGAAACACTTTGGAATTATGGTAATACCGGCGGCGTATTTAGTAGTTCATTGATCTTATTTACATTTTTTTAGATATACATTTTTAAATTTAAATTTTTGTTATTCTATTTACACACAGTTATTCCCATTTATAAACATCATAGTCACTTTATCAACTAAAAAACATTATCATACGCAACAGAGCGCACGCACCCCACCCCCCATTGGTCAGACGGCCGGACGGCGGCGGCGGCGGCGTCGCGTCATTGGCTAATCATTATTGAGAACAGCAGCAAAGTCGACAACAGCGCGCGACTTCAACAATGTAAAACGCAACGATAACTAACGACAACAGGATAACAGGATAACAGGATGCTTGAGTTTTCGACAACAGTGTTGCTCGTTGCGCACAAATAACGCATTATATTATCTGTTGTCGTAATAACGACCACCACTAGTGGGGATGATGTCATTTCGTGTGTAAGCACGTTGGGACGGCAGCTCGGATGAACATTGGTTTTTGGCTTGACGGTAAATAAACGTTGGTTAAAAAATATTACAGGAAGAAAATTGGTTTCTGTAATTTAATTACGTTATCGTATTTTGCCGTTATGAATAGTCCGTTTGTTTCTGATGCTTAATGGTTAATGTTCAGCACCGCATTCAAACCTGAATATCCTGCGCGAGAAGCAAGTGTGAAACTCATAAGACCACGGAGCTCTTCAGCATTTAATAGAATTTGTAAAAATAAAAAGCAGATAATATGGGGAGTAATTGCCGAGTTGACGTCCTATTATTAATTAGTAGGTGATGCTCAAAATATCTGCAAAAAGAGTTCAACGGGCGCAACCTGGCTTCACCATCTATTTTAAAATGACCAAATGTATCATTTGGCTTAAATTGCAAGGTCATAACAAAATAACTAATAGTACTTGAGGAGCAAGAAGGATGAATTTCCTAGACGTTGTCTACAAGAGCACTCAGCGAGATAAAAATGTGTACGTGAGGGGGCATAGATCAGCGCTGTCTCGGGCGGAGGCAAAAAGTGGCCTAATACCGCTACCAAACTGACGGCGTAGTGACGTAGGTTGGAAGAATTAAGAATGGTACGGAACTTGCAATATTTTAAGGAAAATTATTATTATCGTCACGGATGTGAGGAATGTGTAAAAAAATTAAGCATTTCCTTCCAACTAAAGGTTTTTTTATTCATTCGGCCGATTAATGCGAGGATAACACGGCCAGCTTTAGATGCCATTAGCTGACATTTTTGTTGCAATTTTATAGCAAATAGTTTAACGCCTATAACTCATAGTAGTCTTAACCCCAAATATTGAGTTAAAAATAATACTAAGAATCTGAATGACTTTTCTTGTAGACATAGAAACGTATTTTTTTGCCTCTTCTCAACTTTTGACTTCTGTGGAAGAAAAGGGGCGAAGAAACTCCTAAAATTATTCGTCATCTTCGGCCGTCATTCAGCCGTCATTCAGCTAGCAGCATCCAGACCTCGCTGTCTCAGAGGCAGCAAAAAGCAGTTTTCTCGCAAGTTGCGGACAGCTGCCGCATTTGTTACATGTTTTGTTAGAAGCCAACTGAAACGCGGGTGTTAGGTTGGGTAACACCGGTTTTTTTGTTCAGTGGAAAAATTCCAATGTCGTTTTATTAAAATGTTTGGTGAGATAGTCATAACACGGGACCAAGCACTAAAAATGATAAGCACATAATAGGCTTGTGGCCAAGGTATTCCAATAAATCTAGAAACATGTATTAAGTTGAAGCATTATGTACAAAATGGCTTGCCATTCTCAGAATTGTATATTTCCAGCAGATATATTTTATAAAGTCAATTTTGTGCAAAAAAAGACGGCATTTGATGGCACTTTTACATGACGTCATTCTGTTGTTATTTCATAGAACTCAGGAACAAAAATTCCGTTTTGACAGTTCATAAAAAGTATCTATTTAGACTTGACAGGCCACAAGCATATTTATTGAGCTATAGATTTTTGACTTTTGTTAACAAACAAAGGAGAAACCTTCATATTACTGCGATGTACGTGACTCCTCGGTAGCGTGAGTTGATGTTCTGAAAAAAATAGACATCAATAGACAACATCTCTATCTACTTTTAATTTAATTGTTATTACTATGTTATGTACTAATATTATTGTGAATTATGATGGCTCAATCTTACTCACTTTTTACTTTTTACAACTAGCACCAGAATTCTGTAAAAGTTTAGCTGAAGTTTTGAAGATTTCTGTGTCGTGATTTTGTTTTAGATTTAATAAGGAACTTAATGATTCGATATATCAGATTAAACAAGCATTCCTTCTGACCTATTATGTGCAAAGTGCAAGGCGGTGAGACTGAAAATGCCAAGGCAAATGAACGATTTATACGTCCTGTCATTCGTCAGTTGTCAACATTCAGCTCGATAAAGAACCTTTTATAACAGCAGTAACGGGGCCCCGAGTCTCTCATGGCAAGTTTTAAATTGAATAAGATATAAATCTTGTCACTTTTTAAACTTTTATTGATGGCGATACGGCTTTGCCAATCGTCAAGGTGACGTCATTCGGTTGCGGTTTCTTGTCGATTTGAATTACAATTGAATATTTTACTCGTAGGCCTGTGCCCCTCGCTGGGGACATTAATGGGCTACATTTTCATTATACTCAGTATACTTTATTGTACACAGTTAATTAAACACGGAGGTGACCTTAAGGATATTTTTTATTTTATTTAATTGTTTTTAGTAGTAAGTTAAGTTATGATGTATGTACGTATATTGTATATAAATAAAGTTGAATGAATTCGTTAAACGATATAAAAGTAAAGAAAGAAATTGTGCAGTTCTCGAAATAAAATTGAGTGCCCCTCCATTAAACACGTAACATTGAAAAAACATAAGTACAAAGGCGAGCATATCTCTAAAGAGAGATTTCTTCCAGCAAACCTAGGCATGAAAGGATAGTTTGACAGAAAGGGAAGTGAGTGCACAATAACATTTATTATTTTTAACTCTTTAGCTAAATCCCTTGTTTTGACCCTGACAACTGGCTGGCATGATACCGCGTCTCGTTTATGTTCGTTACCGTTTCGTTAAACCAAAGTCATGATGGCACGTTATAAAAATCCTTCAAATTGCAGGAACATGATAATTTTGACCGGCACTTACTTTACTGCACTTAAAAGCAGAAAACAATAGTTGACAAACTATGGACTGAGGGCAAATCTCGCGCTATTAGATTTACTATATTTACTCCATCGAAAAAAAACTCACTATTCGCCTTGCGACCAACCGAGATATCCTTCCGTTTTCGATCGAGATACCTATATATATATGATTCGAGATTGATTTCGACGGAAATCTTGGCTACGGAGATGATCTTCTGGCCACTCCACGTATTTGTTTCCGTCGTTAAGCCTTGCAAACCACTTTTACAATTACATAAATTCAATGCAAAAACGTGAGGCACCTAAACATAATCGTCATTAACATAATATAACATTGCAAAGACTAGAATCAATGAAATATTATCACGTCTCCGGTGTATCTATTTACAGTGCTGTCAAATTAAACTCACAGCTGCGCCGGCGCAGTGACCCACATGCACACGCAAACAAACCAATCAATCAACTTTTCATTCATTCATTCGGTCATTCAATCAATGAATCAATCATCAATCGGAAGACGGCAATAACTTTCACAGTCGAGATTGTATAATTTATGTGCACAGATTGTGCAATCAATTTAGATATTCGGCAATAAATTATTATAGTTTGATTCATTATACATACAGGGTAACTTTTTATGGGTTGAACGGATTGCGAGTGTTCTGATCCAAATAAACATTAAAATCAAACATTTACATACAGGCAAATATATTGCTTTTGGTCCCTCACTAGCTAATAGGGTATCCTATGTCGTGGGAACCTGAAACAGCGACACCAAAAACCTACAACATCCAAGATATCCCCAGGGATATTTTTTTGTTTTTCTTTACCCCAGCCGGGAAGCGAACCCGGGACTTCTCGTACGTTAGTAAGAGCCCCAACAGCTTCGCCACAGATATCATTTCGTCGTAAGTACACTTACCCACCAAAATGTATGTTTAATCTATTGTAGCACTAGTGGTTGTACTATAACGATAGCTACCGTATTCTGACCGTTTCGATCATACCTGTCCGTCAAACTGATTGTCTCGGGCAGCTGTCAGATAAGATCGAGAAATAAATTAAAGAGAAATAATGATTGACTTTCAATCGAGATTGTAAAGTTGTAATGCGGCTACTGGTCATTGACACTGTGTAGGGCACGCTTTTGTGTAAGTACCACCTACAATATATTCCACCTCTAAGATCAATGTGTATCTGTACTGTACAGGCTTCTGCCTCAATCATCCTTGTACGAATGTATACCCTGTGTCATGAGAACTAGACAATTATTATAGCAAAAATTGGTCAAGTGCGAGTCGTACTATCACATGAAGGGTTCCGCACCATCGTACAAGATCCAAGTCCCTGACAGTAATTACGGGAATATATTCATCTCGTATTGCTATCCAAAAGAGTCAGGCGCTATTGTATTGAAATTGACTTAATAATATTTTATTCTAAATGCCCTTACTTGGTCTTTTTCACACATTCTGTGAAAGTTTCAACTTTCTAGCTTTTACGGTTTGTGCCATACAGCCCGCTGACAGACAGACGGACGGACAGACGGACAGCGGAGGCTTAGGACTAATGGAGGCACGGAACCCTGAAAAGCAAATCAAAGTTTATGTTAGACATAGGCTTAAGAGGTAAAACCTCTACATCTACGGTACACAAGTCGCTAAACGCTTACAGGGTCGGCTTACAAGCATCAATAGTTTCAACAATATATGAAGAGTTACCCTGCCTGCCCTAAACACGGTTTAAGGGTAACGCTGTATGGCTAATTCTAAACAAATTCAAGGAATACTCTGATAATGAACATCCACTTCTCTTTTTTTCTAGAGATTTTTTTTCTTCGAAGATTGCTCTATCTAGATATATATTCCTCTATGATATATTCCTTCTCGTAAAGACGGTTCTTAAACAATTTCAGTTTGAATCAGTTCAACTGTACCGCAGCACTATCTTGCAGCCACATCGATCAAAGCCAGTCGAATCGATATTGAATCGATCCATCTTCAATGATAGCAACCAATAAATATCTTTCCGGCGTTCACTTGGCTCATTTATTATCTTCATTACTGTAATGGCGGTGCCATCGTTAATTTTTATCCGGTAGCGGTATGTCAGTACAAAAAGATAAAGGTAGCGTTGGGATAAAATATTGGTACCTACTTGTGATTCTGGCATTTAAATGAGATATACTGCTAGTAATAATAGTAATATAGAAAACTGGATATGTTGCTGCTGGAGTTTTCATGCTAGAGCTCGTCTAAGCTAAAATGACGCGCCCCACTCCTTGGTTTTGTATGACAAGTAAATACAAAACCAAGGAGTGGGGCGCGTCATTTCAGCTTAGACGAGCTCTACCATAACGTCTTATTTGGCTGTTTAGGATTTGTGCTCATGACGGTGTGGTCGAACCGGGCAAACTATTTCGCTTTCATGGGGTTCGCAATTTTTTTTATGGTGCCTGGGATACTAGGGTACTTGCATACCCTACACATTAGCTTTTTCTATACCTATAAAACATTAGGTCAATCGATCGAGAATTTGTAAAAAAATTACACTTGACAAAATGTCGTAGTAAATAGTAGGTTTCTGAAATAATTCAGTTTGGATATATGTAAATCAATTACTGAATTACAAATTCAAACCGAATTATCTCAGAAAGCCTACTATTTACGGCATTTTGTCAAAGATTATTTGTTGTTTGTAATAAAATTCTCTATCGATCGATATAATGGACATCCCAGAAAGGTTTGATGTTCTTTAGGTACCTGTTTGCGGCGTCTCACATTTATTATTATCATTATCATCAATCAGCTGCATATTAATCCACTGCTAGGATAATGTAGATAGACCTTTTTCACTTCGTCATCACATCAGTTTAGATGTAGTACTATTAGTTATTCTGTGGTTATATATTGTTTTGTTTGATTTTATTACAAATAGCATTAGGTCTGGATCTGAACCACTATACTCTGGCGACTGAGAGAATGCGATCCTGACACATGTCTATGTCCCTGTCTGTCCCGCGCTACTTTTCACTCTATCTCACTTCCACAAAAGGGATTGCATCCCAAACTGACATAGGCGGCTGGACAATTAGACATACCCTCTTTCTACAGGACCCGTCGAGTTCCCAGCTCATAAAATATCAATTTCTTTGTTTTGTCTATCTTGAATCGGATATTAATTTAGCAATATTTTGAGACAAACATTTGGCTAAAGTGCTCTCAAGTGTCCACTTTCTCACATTCTGAACATCAGTCGGATGCACCCAATTCATTCAAAGTGCACGTGAATCTTGAGAGGCTCTCAAGTGGTTTCAAGAGTTATTTCGATATCACTTGGAATGAATTAGCACATCCTGTGCCCTTTGATCTTGTAATCTTGTCGAAACTGTTTGGAATTACCACCCCAGTTCAACAGAGTAGCAGAGTGATCGATGTACCGTGAAACATTATTTTTCCTACTTTTCCAATAAAAATGATTGTAGGACTAGGCGATATAGATAATATAGAATAGAACTTTGATTAGAAAGAATTCAAAGAAAGAAGAAAGAAAGAAGAAATCAGGGACAGTCCATCTCTCTTCATTTTCAGAAATCGTGTAAAGGAGCATTATCTTTCTCTTTCATAAAGTTAGTAGGTATTAAATATGTATTAGGGTTTATTTATGTTAAGATATATATGATTAATATTATGTATTCATGTAGGTACTTAGGTATTTATTATATTCAGTAATTTAGTAATATAATTTATTTATATTTTATTTTTACTTTAGCACATAGGCCTACCCGTTTTGAGTTTTAAAATGTATCCTGTCCATCCTGGGTTTGCTGGAAGAAATCTCTTTTTAGAGATAAGCTTGCCTTTGTTCATGCCTTTTCTGTATTGTTTGTGTTTTTTTCTGATATGTGCAATAAATATATACGAAATATACGAAGAAACGTTATTTGCCACATAAAACTATAAATTAATGAGCATAACAGGTAATGTTTATCCCTAATCGATTTATTCTTACATCTTATCCGTAACTTAGGCCTTAGGTAGGTAGGTACATGAATGGGCTGCATTTACATACTTTCTGCCAGTCAGCAGTGATCTAGTGAACTGATGCCAAAGGTAGCGAATTTAAATATCTGGTGAACTAAACCTATATTTGGAAATCTTGCTCTTCCTAGTTTAATTTGTTAATTCGTGATCAGTCAGTGTGTTAATTAATTTCAAATAGCCTCTGGAGTTAGTCGCAAATGTGTCAGTAAATAAGGCTACAGTTATTTGTACTGCTTTAAAGTACAAAAGTGTTGGCTGAACCACTTCTCATTAGAAATTCACATATTAAAAGAGAATGTGGCACTCGCGTTTTCAACCCATAAATATGCATGCGGAATTCTAAAAAACTTCTCTCGGTGGTCGAAGGACCTGCCGCGAATACCTTTGTTTCTTGTGTACCACTTTCATTGTGGGTTCGGCTGTTCGGCGAGACTTGGTAAATACTTGATAATAAGTAAGTATTCTGTTTCTGCGTCAATAGTAAGGAGATACCTAACATGGAACACTCCATCGCTCTTTGTGCCACTTTTATAGTATGCTTATGCTTACAAGGTTTCAAAATTGTTGTAAGATTTTGTTCTCATAATGGCTGAGAGTAGAATGTCATGTTTCGATATAAATATGAGATGCTTGAGCTATCAAGGTGTCAAATTGGATCGAAACATTTATATACATTGCTTCTGGCCACACACTAAGATACCCTGTGTCGCGGGGACCAGAAACAGAGATATCCAAACATGTAAACATCCAAAACCCAGGGGTATATATTTCCTCCTCCCCAGCCGGCATTCGAACCCGTGACCCCTCGCTTGGCAAGCACACCATCAACTACAACGCCACAGAGGTCGTCATGGTCTAAGACCCGAGAGAGCTTGACCTTCACCCATCTGTTACTGCGATGAAACTTGGTTTTTATCAAATTTTGTATGCTAGAAAATACATCGCGAGTGGGTTGCCTAGCAAAATCCTGGCATGGCTAAGATGGGTGAAGGTTGACCTCTCTTCAGATCTTAGGATATCAGTTTGTCAGCCGAACAAAGGCAAATTTCACCGACATTGCTACTTATCGCGGATATCAAATGGTTTCGACTGAAAATCAGCGCTGCAGCCTTGTTGCAGCTTTATGCTGAGTTGGATCCATTTCACTGGCGAGGCATGCGTACGTCATCTTCTAAACTCTTCTGTTTCGAAAAATACTTACGTGTTTACTTCTACAATTTAATGCTGATTTCCTACCTTTGAAATTGTCTGTCGATGTACCCATGTTTTCTTCAGTGAAAAAACGTCTATGTCTATGTCTATGTCTAAAAGATATTTCTTCCAGCAAATCAAAGATGGAAAGGCTAAATTTAAAAGCAGTGACAGGAAGGTCTATGTGCGTGCATATCGAAACCTCTAAGGTCCCAATAGCAATTAAAACATTCGTCACGTCCCGCGCCCGTGTAGTTTCGCACTTCGAAATCAGATCACGATTGTCGCTCATCGCGATTACGACTCGCCCGACCGCTGTCATGGCTTCCGCGAAACGACCACCTGTACTGATTTGTGGTTGATTGTCTCTTGGTGGTCCTTCTGTTAGCGGAATTACGTACGAAATTGTGAGTGCAAATATCATATGATGAACAACAATAACCTAAATGGCTTTTCACAATGGCAGACGCTCAATTGTTTTATTGTTATTTGTCTGTTTTACTCTCACTTTATTCACACTGAACTAGCCCCCTGTGACGCAAAAAAAAACTGGGTAAACCCACATGAGAGTAGGCGGGAATATAGGAGTCACTGAACACTAAACATAAAGGTGTAAATATAAATAAGGGCGACGTTATTCACTTGTTCAATTCAATACACAATTTTGCGTGACAGTGAAGGCTGCCCCATCACCGCAATTAACACAAAACCTAAAGGTAGGTACATAAAATTTTGGTACAACTGTGTTTTTTTCTTTAATTTACTTTAGTTTTAGCTTAGTTTAGAAAGGGTTTGGTCTGAAAACCAGCGTTGTGTGCTGCCACCGCACCATGCAACATATGCTGAAACGTGGCTGAAACCAAACCTTTTTGACACATAGGTAAATTCATTTTTGTAGGTATATCAATGTATTCTCTGACGTGTGTCAAATAAATGATTTTTCTTTCTTTCTTTTTTAACTAAGATTTAATAGTTTTGTCAAAAATGTTATTTCAAGTACCATATCTAACCAAATATTCAGTACTCCCATCACGAATTAAAACAGATACATTCTGACTACCAAAATAATCGATTATATCTCTTTTCGAAATAATCTTAACGACCATCTATGCTGCGTTTGAATTCGAATTCTATCTCCAGTTAAAACAGATTTTCGTTGAATCAAAAAATGGTAATGTTTTCTTAATAATTTTGAGGAATAGCGTAGGGTATGCAAACAGTAGCTGACCACCCGCGGTTTCTAAAACTGGTGACACGGCGAGTGCTTCTTTTGTAAACACAATTAACCCGATGCAAGTCGCGTTCCGATCGCTGACGTGACGATCGGAAAATATTTGTTTTGTATGCATTTTTAGTGTGAGGTTATAAATCTTAAAACTTTTTCGGGTGTCGACTGTCCGAAAATCTTCTTATTAATAATATCTTATAATTTAAATTATGTATAGTTTAGTTATAACTGTCTAGTTGTGTAACCTAGGTTTCATCATTCAGTTTTAGGATCAGCAGAATTTTATTAAAGTTCCCTTTCTAAGACAACATAATTTGAACCAAACTGATCGGGTGAATTAATTGTTCCTTAGATGAGCATTAAGTAACTGGCTGAAAGTGGACTCAAATTTGCCTCTTCCATTCCGTATATGACGCTTTGTTATGTTCCCTCTACGAATAAGATGGCAGGTGAGCCAAAATAAGAATGAAGCGTTTCATTTACATCCTGTATAAATTTTAACGCAACACTAGCACTTCTTACCGCAGCACAATGAATTCATTGCTTTCAAGTGTCCATGGTATGTTTGTTCAGCGGCTTGTCAAAACACTTGACTAGCTACCGAGCGTGGTCTAGCTAAGGGGCAAGTGCTCTTACGTAGTGTAAACAGAGCATTGGATTTCGGTAGCTTGCCATGACAGCTGTATTTGAAGATTTTTATAATGATTTGAGTATATTTTTCCTTCACTTACTTATGAGGAGAGGTTTTAAAGTGGAAGAGTTCACGTACATTTATGGAAATTTATGTAATCCTTAAAATATCACTAGTTGTGGCGATAGGCACCCCCTATCACACAAAATGGAGTATTTAATAATTGGCTAAACGTGGGCACGAGTGTGCCTCTGCCTCTCTGTATGGAAAAAGCCGTGACACTATGTTTTTACGCTACTCACGGCTACAGATAAGATCAAGCTGTAGCATAATAATAATAATAATAATTAGTTTATTTTCCAGAATCATAAAAAAATAATAGTTAAAGTAGAAATACAGCTTCTATATTCAAACATTCTATCTTGATTCCTTTAGTGTGATGGTAATGTAATGATTGATCGATTACTCTTTATCGTTCAGAACAAAGACAAATCCAGGAAATAAAATATCAGTTTTTGAGTTATAAATGGTGTAACTGTGTAACCAACCCAATTTCAATTATGCTGATTTCAACCTATCCCTAAGACATTTGAATGTGTAATATTTTGTCACTCCCTACCGTTCTGTTAAGGGCCATGCATGTCGTGTATCCGAAATCAATTAAGATATTTTTTATGTCCACGCAATTATGGAAGCTCTCGGGCGCCAGAACCGATAAGCTGAGATAAAAATAATTATGTTCTCACAGTCGTAAAGCCATAAAAAAGCTTTTGGGGCCGCCGGCAGATTTTGGTTATCTAAGTTGGAACGTTTCTCGGGAGTTTATCGATATGTCGACACTTGTGATAAGGTCGCCCTTTGGCGTCTAAAAGGGCAGCATGTGGTGAGGACAGGACAGCTGAAGTTACATGTGTCACAGGGAAATGATAGAATCCGGGATTCAGCTAAATACCTAGGGATTTAACAAAATCCCGGGAAATGATAGAATAAAAATACGACTCTACCATTTCACTAGACAGACCTAGGGATTTAGCTAAATCACTGAACTGGTTCAGTGCAATAGCAAAAACTATGTTTAAATGTTAAATCAAATGTTTATTTGGTAATCTAAGTAAGAATTTAAATTACACATCAGTTTTATTCTATCATTCCCCGGGATTTTGTAAAATCCCTAGGGAATTACCTGAATCCCGGATTCTATCATTTCCTTGCGTCATATGCATTGAAACCCCTAAATGTTTTTTGGTAGTCAATATAATTATAGTCTAGGTATAGTCCTAATCTGTCTGTCAAAAAAATGGGTCCTAGAATACACAGCTGCAAATGACCTACGGCGACCATAAACCACGCACAATGGGCTTAAAAACTGCCTATTGCTCACCTCAGATGTCACCACTGTAGACTGTTTTTCAATGTTTATCTGTTGCATTTTTCATTGCAACCAATAGACAATATGGCGGTTCTTGGGTCACTCCCTTGGACGAACGTCACTCCACAGTGCTGCTACTACTACGACGAGCTTTCAGTTTCAAAACCCCATTGACACTCAAAATATGACGGAGTCTCAAATCGAAACTTATTTTGTCACTGGCGCTTGTAGTCGGCTTTAAACTTAATCTATTCAGATTACAAATCTGATGTACAGGTTTGTTTACATCCCGTTATTTTATTCAAATTAACTTCTGTTCTTCCCGTGGACGCCGCCGTCCGCTTAAAAATCGCAAATTGGCAACATTCGGAAACGAGAATCGATACTTATTTATTCGACTGTCGCCGTATCTCACTCAATCATTCGCTGTGCTTCGTGAACGTTCTGATTCTGACGTCATCGCTGACATTACGCTGACGGTTGACGTCGCTAACATCGCTGACAGCTGACGGCTGATGGACAGGGGACGACCCATTTGCAAACAAACGCATCATAGTGGGGGAGATGCTGTAAAATGTATTAGACTCGTGGATCATACTCTTGAAGAAATCCTCGCGATTTAGTTTGTCAGATTTTATACATCGCTAGTGCCTTTTTCAATACGAAGTGGCAGAGACTTTGTTACTCACAAGTGTGTTCAGCCATTATACCACATAAAAAATATAGAGATGGTCAAGTATTTTCTTCTATTAACGTCCCTTGACTGACGCTAAGATTTACGTTTTTTCAATTGGTTTAAAGAAGTAGAGTTGCAACTGGACGAAGTTACGAAAGAATTTACTTTCGCATATATATTACGAGTTAGCAAGGCTCGCTAGAAGACTAATTCTGGTCTTATCGGAAGATGGAATACGCTTAGGGTGTATTCCGCCAATCGATCGACGTCGATAAGACGATCATCGAAGGTAGAATGGATCAACCGACGTCGATCGACAGTTTCCGATACCAATCGATCGACGTCGATCGATTGGTGGAATAGCCACCCTTAAGCAATATCGATTAAAGGGCGATTTGACATACGCGAATTCTAAGACGCATGGATTTTATGTCGTCTCTCCCTCAAAGGGATGAACGCAAAAATACACGAGACGCGAGACGTTTACTATTCAACATTACATTCAGTGCATGGATGACTCAGACTATAAACAATGGTCCGTGGTATATTTTTTTACTTTTATTAATTCAGTCGCAACAATTTATCGCTCATCTTTGTCTAAGATAAACAGAGGGAGAAACAGATAGACAGAAGTTATTGCCCACTGAAGTTGGGTCACTTGTATACTGCTGTTTCTGTTTTTAATATAGAAAATGATAATGTGGGTGTAAGAATAAGGAATCTTTAGTACCTAATTACTTTAATATACAGCTAATACGAGTCTTTTCCTGCCTGTGAATCGGAATGCATAATCCACAAATTACTGCGGATATTTATGACTTCTGTAGTTTGTTTATCTACTAAGGTCTGTATCATAATGTCCAATTGTCCACTATACGTGATACGTGGTGTCATTTAACGAATAAAATGTATGATTTATCTGTCATATGGTGCTTGTCTGGTGGGCTATTCTTGAGTTGTCAAAACCACTAAACTAGAGGAACTATAGTTCCTCTAAAGGTACTAAACTGACAACCTTCAAATCAGACAGCTCTTGCGCGGTGGCCACAGATTCCATTTTCAAATACACCATTTAATAAGTTTAGTTAGTATAGTTTGTGTCGCCCTCGGAATCGCAGGCAGTCAAAATATGCCCTAGGCATACCCTTAGTTTTCAGCGACACTCGATGTTGATCTGTAAAATAAATTAGCCTCTTAACACCTGTATGCTGTCCTCAAATGATATTTTTATTTGTTTGTGTACTTGTTGGTGTTGTTCCTATTCTTGGTCCTTTATTTTTCTATGTGGGCGGTCTGTACACTAATTAGAGTTCCGTTGAGACGTCTCGTACTCCGTTGCTATGAAATATTCATGGGAACAAAGGTGCTTGAATACTAAATCGGTATCGATTGTCTTTACATCAGTTCATGGATTCATACTGAATAATGGATTCATTATAGAGACAGATTGTGAGAATGTAATAAATCAGAAGATCATACTTTAGATTTCTACAAGTACAAACTTTGATTTAAAATGCTTCTATGGTTGATTTAGCTAGACGCTAAGATATCATACATTTTTAATGGAGTTGTCAACGTTTACTAGAGTTTTGCCTAACTCGCTGTCTGGCTAGTCGACCTATAATAGCAACACCTTTAGCTAGATCTTAAAATGACATTTTGATGCTAAGCCCCTAAAACAAACCTACCAAACCGTCATAAATCATTCATTATATCCCTTTCTTCTCTCCAAAAGTTATGTTAATTCTCCACATCGCCATTCTAGGACTCTCGAGCTCAGCCGAATCGATTATGAGAGGAATCTAAACTTCTTGCCGATTCCCGCTGTCGGGAGATCAAAAACAAAACACGCATGAAATGTCCGCGAATTCCGCCGACAAACGCGTCCCGGCGCGTCACGAAATCCGAGGTTTGTCAGGATCAAATCCTTCACGGGTGGGGCTCGACAAAAAGCGCATTCTCCGCACATCGCATCAGCTCGAAGCCTGATCGCGTATGCTGGAAACGCTGCACGATCGAACGCCCTATTATTATTTCAATCAAAGATAATTGGACACTTGTCACCATAAAAAGCGACGTCGCTGATTGGTTGCTGGATCACGAGCGCGGTCGCTTTTGAAATTCGAATCGGTTGCGTTTGAAAATCGAATTCTTCGCCGTGTGTTGGAGCGTCGTTTGAATGGGAAACATAGAGGAGCGTGTGTTTGAAGGTTCAATAAAGCCGGGGAAGGTATGACAAAGACGGTCCTGTCTGTTGATCTCAAGTTATAATTAAATTTATTGTCAGTCGAATCGAGAGTGCGGGGCGCGGTGTGTGTTTACCTCTCATAAGGTAGTGGGATGATTTTAACCCATTTAGACCTACCGTACATTAAATGACAGTAACATTGTAAAAATATATATATATCCACATATTTCAAATATTTTATACCTTTTGTGACAATCAGTTTAGAGTGTTAGCATAGCGTATAAAATATTATAAATGCGTTTGAGCGAGTGGATTGCATCATATTTTTGATATCATCCGGCAAGAACAAAGAAAAATATTCACGATGTCATCAAGAAGGTAAGTACTGTAGTAATTAATCAATATTTTATTATTTATATGCTTTGTTCTGATGATTAGGGTACATTAAGTGTCAGGCCTCCAATAAAATTTTTCTTTGGTTTGTTTTGTGCAGTATGCTGAACCATAAACTAGATGTATCTTATATGGTACAGTAGGTATGCATGAGTAAAATATGCGAAAAAATGTAAGTTGTTTTTTTCCATATTATTGTTTATTGTTTCAGGCCATAAACCCTGCAACATATTGCAACAATCCTTGAGGAAGATGATGATGCCAGCAGCCAAGGGAAAATATATTTTTTTACAGAATTTAGACAGAACAGACAGAACTTAGAGTATAAAACCAAATTAGATGTTTGTCTAATGCTAGAAAACAATAAATCCTACTGCAACATATTTTTTTTGGTGTAAGATATTTTCTTTAGTAAACAACCAACCAGATTTTTATGAAGAATTAAGTTAAATGTGCTTTTACAGCATTGTCTGCATTTAACGCCTTGTTATCTTCTTTCTAGCACCCATTTGTAACAAAAGCAAAAAGTAACAGGCAGTAAAAGTACCCATTCACGGTGCCCACCCAGGAAGTGTTGCAAAAAGCGGGTTTTTACAAACAACAAAGGAAAATCAGGTAAAACAATTATAGTAGCTTGGCGCCAACCGATCCATAGTCTAATTCATAGCTTCAGGCAGAGCTATGGGCATGAATGACTATGCGGCTGGCACTAATCACTGCTACAGTTTGGGATACCATTCGTCAGATTCTGACAGACAGATTTGGTGAGATTACGTGAGGTGCCGATTTTAATGAATGTTCTCTGGCTGGTCCCGCTACGGATGTGGTTATGATTGTTTTTATAAGTATTCCGGTGAACCTTCAAGTATTTTATAAATTAAAGGTTAAGAGGAGAAAGGAAAGTGTTTAATAAATTGGCACATCAAAAAGTCTTATTTTATTACAATTTCTGGTTATTTTTTATTATTATGGGATGACATTATTTTTATTTCAGGTCTCGTGTACCAGCACCAGTAGATGATTTAAGGCAGGACTTGCACTAAAACTCTACATAAGTTTTAGTGCCGTCTTTACTCCTCCGCGTCTGGAACTAATGGCTGGCTAGATAGAATACCTCCCTAGTTCTTACTTTTAATACCTTGATTCACATAATTTCATTTAAGAGTTCGAACCCTATGTTAACCTGCATCACCGGCAATCCAGATAAATTAGATATCTGTCGATGCTTGATTGTCTTCACCAAGACTTATATAAAAACCTAATTGATAACTAAAACCGCAGGCAAAGCCGCAACGATTGTCGGCGTATCGGCAAATTACATACCTATACACCCGTTTCGTCCAATTTGGCCGAAGAAGGCCGAAAGCCGAAAAAGACGGATCGTTGGCGCCTCGTTGGGTCTTGCTGTCGGCTGTACAATTACGTTATTGGGAGGCACGTCGTTGCATAATTTGTATAACAGGGACGGACTATCGGACAAATGATTTGGACAATAATTTGTCCGATTTGTTAAGGATCGATGCGAGTTCGAATTCTGGTGCTGACCGTGGTCATAAACGTACACATGAGATAAGAAAAGTTATTTATTATAATTAGAAGATTATGTGGAAGTTCTAACAGTGACGGAAAACATCGTGAGGAAACATCCATGTTTTCAGGCTGTTGCATATTACGTAAAGTGGCATTTTCTGGCTCGTCCAACATCCACAAAAGACCCACGATTTTTACTGTTTTTTTTTTTATAAATAGGTAATGATGTAAATAGGTTAAAAATCGCGGGCCGTGGTCTTTTTGGTGTATAGCAGTGTACGTATTGAATAACTGACTAATAATGGCGCTACTATATGCCTCTGCCACATATTATAAGAAAATACATGACGTCATCATTTTAGAAAGTGTTGTGGGTAGCCCATTTTTATCGGAGATTATTTTTAAATGTATGATGCAAATTTCAAAATAGCTGGTCCAATTTGGTACTATAAAGGTCCTTACAAACAGCAAAACATAATCTAAAACGCAATGTCTGAAAAGACTGCATAGGCAAATAGTCAAATTATTCTCGTCCATAACTTGACTTTAGTGCTCCAATATCTTTTAATATTACTCCATTAACAAAATGTGTGTCAGTCAGCTAGATTTATTACAAAAAGTTGTAAAGTCAACGCGAGAGTTCCGTCCGGCCCTCCCCTGAATGCGGCCCTGTTTTCAATCGAGTAGGACATAATAACTGGCATTACGTGATTAGTGCCCCGTCTGGAGTTAACTTAAGTATTTTTACTTAAGACCTTACAACGCAGTCTTAATGACAGACACTTAACCCAACTTAATAGGGCTTAACTATAACTTAGACAGGACTCGGTCCAGCACTCATGAATTACGTAATTTTCTATAATAATGTGAGTCATATCAATCAAATATATGGAAGGTTTTTGTATAATATACGTCTCAAAATGTATAATTTCCTCGAAGGATGGAGTTTCGGTGTAATTTTATGTGGTTTATTGCATGTTCTGTCTGATCGATCGGGGAATATGGGTATTTTGATAGATGACTGTTATTATGGTCTGCTTTAGTAATATTATTGATAGGGTTCTTTGAAATAAATAAGATATGTGTAATAATTATAGAGTCCATTTTCCCAGGTGGGGATGGCAAGGCACAGGTCGATCACTACTTAGAACTGAAGCAATTGACTTTGACCAAAGAATTAGCACTGCGTCTGTCTCTAAATCTGTGGGTTTGTCGTGAGGATAATGCAATGCGGATGTGGTGCGTACGACCGATTTTGGTCATGGCGACCGCTTTAATTGTCATGATAATAAGTATGTTTGTAGGTATGTAGACGCAAGCTCAACATTGTATGTATATTCTTATTTACTCATCAATCCAGATAATATCTAGCTCCGAAGATATTGTAAAAATATAACTTTATTATTCTATATGCATTAAATACTAAACCAAAACGAGGCGAGCTTATCCCTAATAAGAGACATCTTCCAACAAACCAAATTTATTAATTCTTCAACGTCAGCTCCATCGCCGCAACACCTCAGCTAAAATACTTCGAGTCACAACATCTGTTAACCCTTCACGCGCTGAGCGCATCAATCAACCTCACTGACTATCGCTTGCACTTGCAGCTTGCACGGCAGCCATCTTGTGACGTCATCGAGAGGCGGGGCTTACGCGCCACGCCCAATCACCGCCTTACACTAGTTTCCCTGACGCCTCAATGAAAAGTGAACTTTATTTAAAAGTCTGTAAGATTTAAGATTTTGTTACTTGTTAAGACTTTAAATTGGCAGTTTGTTAAGCTTACTTTTATGTGATGGTTTCGACGATTGATCTTCTTGGTGATAGGTAAGACGGGAGCCGTTTCTTGACATATTGTAGTTTTAAAAGGTGCATGTGATTGTGTTGTGGTTTTATTTGAGTGGTTGCATATGTAAATAATAGTTTAGGTACCCAGCGTAAGTACATAATAAAGCCACTACTTATATACTTGAGGTCTCTGACCAATTGCTGGCTCATCGCTAATAAATAAAATTATCATAGATTATATTATCTACTAGTCATTTGAATGAAATATTTTAATTTTTAATAAATGTAAATGTGGCCCATAAATGTCCCCACCGAAGAGCACAGGCCTTTACCCGGATAGAGGTAAGATTGAGCCATACTCCACCACGCTGGCTTAGTGCGAGTTGGTGGAGGGGTTTTACCAATACTACATACTACCAAGTAGTAGCCGGGACCTACAGTATAACGTGCCATCCAAAACACGGATAATCCAAAATGCTAAATGTGCCGTAAGCTCTAAGATTGAACTATTATTTAAAAATTAACAACCTATCATAAAATCATTAAAAATCTTCTTGCCAATACTGTGTAACGCCCGAGGTCAATGTCGGAACTGCACCTCTAATTTTACACCACAAACCAATTCAAAAGCTCAGATTAAAGCAATTTCCACCATGCTTCGTCCATCAGTCTATCTCAAATGACCGGAAAACGATTCTTTTGCCCAAAAAGCACCGCAAAAATCCTACTCAAATGTGAATTTGGTGATTAACCGCTAGATCAGGGCATAATTACTGGCAGACGCCAAACAGAGTGAGCGTCGCGCCGGAATCGGGCACCGGTTAACAAAGAAGCATCAATCATACCATTAGCGTTCTAGAGGTTAACATTTCGGACGGTCTCTTTGATTTTATCCTAGCTTTGTAACGGGGCGCCACCTAATTGATAGTTTGGGCGATCATTAAAGTAATCGCGTGGCGGGCCCCCCGGCTCTGAATAAATATTGGATTTCTGACAAATTAACGGAAGAAGCTGTAAAAAGTTGGTGAACCGACGAGGCGATTTGACGGAAATAGGCTGGGGTTCGTGATAGTGTGGGGATGAGGTCGAGGTTGGTTATTGTCGATACGATAGAGTTTCAAATGATGAATGTTAAATTCAATCTAATTATGAACAGAACAGCCAAAAAATCTAAATCAACACCTAGATGAGATCCGATATAAAGGCAATATATTGCCATTATATTGCGGCTTTGGATATTATAAGATGTCGTACCTATGATAGGATACCATCAATGCCACTATGGCCACCATCGTCACGCCTTTTCCCATTAGGAATGGCTGGCAGAGATCAATTGAGGAGTCTGTGTTCAAAAAGTCCTACAGTCTACACAGTGCCGGCACAGTTCAGTATCAGCGCAAAATATTATTTTGTACATTCTCTGTGAACGTCTCCGTATCAGTGTCTTTTCCGACACCGTGCTCTCAGTGTCAGTTCCGACACCGGCTATACTCTGAAGCTCTTGTGCTGAATACGGGGACAAGTTTGAATTTAATCACTGACACAACACTGAAGCATTGATTCTGAATCGAGCAGCGCTGCGTCGTCGGACCGTTGACTTGACTGATATGTGTGAAGTGACCATTAGACTATCGTCACTACCGGCACCGTATTATCGAAAGGTCCCACCTCTAGCCCCCTCGCAGTCTCCTTTGAAGTGCCGCGCTGTTTACACTAAGCTGACTGAGAAACAAGTCATCACGGCCGGTGGCGTCTTTCGCGGTCGCTTTGATCTGGCGTTCAGGCTTGCTCCGTATCGCGCTGAGAAACTGACACTACAAAGCGTCATGCCTTTTTCCATACGGCGTGGCAGAGACTGTTAAGTTAACACGAAGCTGACGAAGAATCACGGCCTCTTTGACCTGGCGTTCAGGCTTGCTCCGTATGGTATGGACATTTTTTTTCAGTCTTCCTTTTTTATGGCAATCTGTCATCTAGGACATTCAGCTGTAGGTTTGATGTGTAGACAGGCTTTCAGGTATGGGACCAGTTCAGTTCAGTTCAAAATTTTTATTGACCATAAAATCATACATATTACTTAGTCAACGTCAATATAATATTAATATTTTTGTATACTACCGCCCGTTCGGAAGTTGTGGGCTTAGGGATGGAGCAAAGAAGGGCAAGAAACTCCCTCGTACCTCTTTTAAAATATCAGACCATTGTACCATCCTTCACATATTATTCTTGATTTAGTTTAGAAGAGCTCTTCAACCTTTTGAAGGTTATTGGTTCCGTCATCAAGTTTAACGCTAGCGAGTTAGGGTTCATTTGCAGTCTATCTTTATATCTCTTGAGGTTAGATACAATCTCCTCCTGTACCATTGGAACTTTCAAATCTCGATGCATGCTTTCATTGGTAATGTACCAAGGAGCATTTGTGATTAGTCTCACAGTTTTCGATTGGAATCTTTGTAGAATCTCGATATTAGATTTGGCAGCTGTTCCTCAAAGTTGAATGCCGTATGTCCATATTGGTTTTATTATGCATTTGTATACTGGCAGCTTGCTCTCCAGTGACATTTGCGACTTTGTGTTGAGGAGCCAGTATAGGTTGTGTAGCTTCAGGCCCAAGGCTTTGCGCTTCGTGAATATGTGCTTTCTCCAGGTTAAGCGTCGGTCCAGATAGATACCGATGGCATTACATAGCGTACATTTTTTCTAGTCTATACTTCGTGGTTGAGGCACGCTGTTTACACTAAGCTGGCCAAGAAAAAATTGTTCACGTGGCGTCTTTCGCCTTAACCAGGCTTGTCGGTTAGCTCTAAGCGAGAAGTCTAGTTTTCGAATCTCGGCCACGATGGAAGACATACGACACAAGGTAGAATAGACACGCACTTGTTAAAAGTTGAAGAAACAATATTTCATCCTGCGATAATAAACGAAAAAATAATTGGTCGAAGAAAGACACTAAGCAAAGGTGGAATACATCGGCGGCGGCTGCATCTTTTTGCAGGGCGCTGTTGAATAATGACTCGAAGACGTATTCATTCATACCCATTGAAAATCTGGTACAGAAGTCTTGAAAAATAAAGACTGTAAATCTGGAACTCGGCTTTACACACTCCCGTGTGTCTTGCTTGATACTCGTACCTACAAGGAGGTGCAGCAGGGAGCACTTAGTCTCTGGGGTGCAGATAGCATCAAATTCCCACAGTGGCCTACCCCAACGATGGTCCAAGTTATTAATATTTTCTGAGAAATCTTCTTTAAATGCTCATCGTAACCCAACAAAATGACATTCTACTTGATCTATGATAATAAGATTAATAAGAATAAGATAAACTTAAAATTTGTATTTTTGTAGCGACATTTTCATGTCACAGGCCTAACACGTAATTCAAGTTAAATGGAGGCATAATATGTATACCCTCTGGGTAAATGCGGGTTGACGTAAATAAATAGGTTAGTGCTTAATCCTCTTATAGGGTAACAACCTAACACTGGTGCACATTATCAATGACAGCGTCCGAAAATACCAAATCCGTAGACAAACCAATCTGGTTAACCCTGTGATGCCACACGTAATAAAACTCGACACGATTACGCGCTTGAGTGGAGATCAAAGCTGGCGCAATTAGGCCGCCCGATGCGATACGATACGGCTACAAACACCGGCATCGGCAGTGGCAGCTGGCATTGACGCACGAATGGTGGATCGGGATATAAAGATTAGTGCATAGAGGGCGCTACAAGTTTCGTCATGTTCTTTAAAGAATATCAAAGTATTTCTAAAGACTTCGGTGCATTACAGGCGGGTCGTTATCAGAGTGGTTTTGTAAAAAGTTTGATCAAATGACCGCCACATCTCTTTCTCGGCTTGCGTGTGGACATTATGGGTCCAGAACGCAGAGGACCTTTTTTAAAATAAATATGGGCTGGTTGTGTGGTGCACACGTAGTCTGTCCTTGAATACACCTAGGTACACCAAAAGTGCACACAAACAAAATTCCCGCCAGGTGCACAGGTCTATTTGAAATAAAGGGAAAGGGATCTAACAAATGGGCTATAGAAGTTGCAAAAAATCTGTAAGCCCTGGAGGGACACTAGGTCCCTTATTTTCCCTTCAGGGCCCATAGATTTTTCCAGCCTGTACACATTAAGGTTTGCGTCTCCACTCCAACTCCAACTATTGTTACTTTAGCAAAGCATCGCTCGTTCCTACCTCCGTTGGCCAAACGCAATAGGAGATGGCTTCAAAGTCAGCGGGTGTTACGAGTTTACGACTAATTTCTTTCCGTGAGCGACGTATCGCGTCAAACCCTTTTAGTGGCGATCCGCTTTGTGGCGCCGCCGGCGACCGACGCCACGCCACCCGCAGGCCGCGGCGATTGAAGGGTTAATCGAAGTGGATTAATAAAAAAATGTGTTGTCACGACGAAGAAGGAGACTAGTGGCACTCTGTAGAATTCCAAAGGCGGATACTAACTATACCCTGTTCATTTCTATATCTAACTTTTGACGGTTCCTTTTGCAATATTATTCCTTCCTTATATATATTATACAACATTTTCTATTGGATATCTGTTAATGTTTTGAGCTGTTATAAGTTAATTCACTCGCTGGATACTCATATGAGATACCTAATTATTTTTGAAACTCCTACCTTTTAGTTCCTTTGTGTACCAAAACGACTCTTCTTTTTCATCCACTTCTACAGTGCTTATGTGTCCCTAGTGTACCTACCTATCTATTAACAGAATTTACCGACAAATAATGCACAACATTTCAAGGAATGATTACTAAACCGCCGCCCCTATTCTTTTAACAACCATTCGACAACGCAATCAAGGATATTCGTTCCGGCCCATTTCTTTCTCACATGACTTTTTAAAAAGTAATAGTTATTAAGTTTATAACCCACCCATTCATTATCGTCTAGTCGAAATAGGTGGCGCTGGTGGCGCCGTGTTTTCTAAATAATTAGCCCCTAGTGGCAACCCTGTCGTGGCGGCGACTCACAAACAGGCGCGCGGTCCGTTCAGTCAAGGTCGGCGTGAAAAAGCACCTAATTGAAAACTTCGTGGAAGTTATTCTGGTTCTTTATTTATTTGCTATGTTCGACCACTGTGTGGTCCATTATCTATGTCAGGAAAGACCGTCCGGCTAATTCTGAAAGGCACACTCACTAAAATTACTTGACATTATTGGGGCCTATTCTCTAGGGCACACTAACTAAAATTACTTGACAATATTAGCTCCGACAGCTCTTATGCGGTGCCCTTCAGAATAAGCCGGAGTGCCTTTAAACGAATGCAATATTTCATACGAATTCATACGTCCAGCGTCCACAAAAGACAATGATCTTTTGTCCTGTTTTAAACATAACATAGGTAACATAACACAGGCACATACATTGCTTCTGGCCCGACACTGGGATACGCTGTCTCGTGGAAACCAGAAACAGAAACATGTGAACATCCAAGACTTTGGGATGTTTATTTTTTTCTCCCCAGCCGGGATTCGAACCCAGGCCCTCTCTCTTGGGATACAGCCTCGACCGCAACATCACAGATGTCGTCAAAACATTCAAAATATTGACAGATAAGTACAAACTGCACGCATCAGCCTTGAGATTTTAAGAGTAGGACCATTAGTTCGGCTCCGAAAAAGCTTTCAGATTCAGAATTCGATTCGACAAAAAGAACCCGAATAAGTAGCGTCAGTCAAAAACGATTACACCGCACAATGGCTCAGGCGATGTGCTGATGAGTATTTTAATTGTTTTCCCTTTGAGTTCTTTTTTGTACTTAACAACTGAGTGATTTTGTTCGAGATGAAAGCGACGGAAGCGCCGTGTACTTGCTTGTGTTTGTACGTACTTAAAGGCTGGTTACGGAGTTCTTGCTCGGGCTAGGAACCCATATTCGGTCATCAAACGATTTCTACAAAAAAATGTGTTGCTGTGCTTTATGTTTGGTGCTAGAATACGTTTAGATCGTTTAGGAAAATAATTGTCCATTTCCGTGTCTGTTTGATTCGAATACGCAATAAAACTAACTTGCTATAGCCGATATATAGCCTTTAGACAGCTATTATATTAGCTGTCTCTAATGCTAGCCGATATTAGCGACAGCTAATATTATTTCTTACAAGGTAAATAATCTTCAGAAATGCCAAAAAAATAATAATAGGAAATAATAATAGCAGGTATTATGTACCGTTGGTATATGAATCTAAAGTATTTAGGTAGTAGTACGCTAGTACTATTATTTATTCTGTGGTAGTAGTAGGTACAGCTAAATACCTGCCCTACATACCTTTATTATTGTTGAAGTTAATAATTACAACTAGAGATAATAATTAAATCTGATAAAAAAACATAAAGCATTGAATAAACTAAATACCAACTTGAGAAGAAAACGCGATAATTACGCGATATTTTTTATAAATTAACTTTATATTTATGTTAAGTATGACATACCAAAATTCTCGACTTCCAGCGTCGAAATGCAACGCAGTTTCATACTAAATATCTGTGTTCGAAAAAATACTCTATAGTATTGCAATAAGAGTTATTAACTAACTGTCAAGCCAGCATATCGGCATTCTCTCACAAAACAGTCAAAAATGAATTGACGGTTGTAGCCATCTTAATTGGCAAGTTCTTGATGGCTGGCGTGCCATTGCCATTCCATGTGCCACTTGTCATTCCGAGCCACCATTCCTTCGGTAGCGGGCATGTGAATGATCCTATTCACTATCCAACTTATCCGAGCCCGATATTTCATAATTTCATAATTTCTTTATTGCACACAAACAGTTACATAGGACAGTAAAAACATAGAAAACGTGTACAAAGGCGAGCTTATCTCTAATAAGAGATCTCTTCCAGCAAACCAAACAGGGATGAGACAGGTGGATTGCTGAGCAGGAGTAGACCCATGTGTACAAATAATTATTACTTACAAATCAATAGACTACATAAACTAGTGCATACTTACACTTTACATTACTCACCTACAGGGCCGAGCCAACCGACGGTTCTGTTCCTATGGCTCGAGAGGCTCAGATAGACACGACCGGTGGTGATTTCTAGGGTACCGTACCCGAAGGGTGCCAAACGGTACCCCATTACTAAGGCTCCGCTGTTCGTCTGTCCGTCCGTCCGTCAGCGGGTCCTAGAGCAAGAACCGTAATAGCGAGAAAGTTGAAATTTTCACAGAATGTGTATATCTGTTGCCACAACAACAACAAATACTGAAATACGAGAGATATTAAAAAATAAAGGGGGTCCCCATACAAGAGACGTGTTTTTAGTTTTATCGTTTTAATTTTGAGTGCTTAAGTGTGTTGTACGATGGTATATACGGTACCCTTCTTGTGCGATTCCGACTCGCACTTGACCGATTATTTAAAGGGGTTGTTGCCGCTAGGGGCCAAAAAGTATTACCGCTAGGGGCCAAAGCCTTTTTCGACTATTATTATTTAAATGAAAAACAACTCGCACTTGGCCATAAAGGATTGTAACAAGTACAGTTAGCAACAGATTGTATTAATAGAGTTCTTGAAACTTCTGTCCACACATTCAAATATGTCGTTCATTAGTCATCGTGAGTGGCTTTACCTGCTGCTTGATGACCTTGGTTACTTACCCTCCATACCGCTTTCATTTTACAAATATTATTTAGCGGTCTTTTGATATTTTCTTTTGTCTTTCATGTCATTGTTTTGTTAACCAATTATGAAGGGTTGTATTTTTAGCTGAACCAATCAAAAAGTTATTTCTTATCTCATACTAGGCTTTGGAGGGTCATAGCCTTGACAATGAACAGATGTCACTTCATGTTTAGACTATCAGTGTGCAGTCATGTGTGAATAAAGTACTTGTGTGCAGTATTCGTAAAATAAAATGAACGAGCAAGACGAAAACGCAGCTGGTACAAGCCTATCAACGCAGTTTTCGTTTATTATCAGCAAAGGTAGGTATGTTTATATTTTTCTTTTTAATTGACCGAGCGAGCGAAGCGAGCGAAGCGTCTCCGTTTCAGGTTTGGGCAAAAATGCTTTCGTATGTCCGGTTGTTCTCCTCTACAGGTCGCATTTATGAACCGATTCTCGTGAAATTTTGTGAGCAGGTTGGAAAAATAAATAGTATTTTTTACTAGAGCCAGTTTTTTGATTTTTTTCAAAATGGCGGAGATATGGGGTTTTAAAATGTAAAAAAATCGCTACAACCCAAACGGCTCAATGGATATTAACAAATGAGGTGTCGTTGGATTCGTAAAGACCATGAGAGTGAAACAGATTATATAATTTTAGTAAAAAGTCAATATGGTTGTATTAAAGATCGCGAAATGTAGTTTACAAAGTTATTGGTGCGGCTACTTTCATACTGCATGTACGTAACCAGGTACATTCATAAGTTTGTATGTGTTATTGAAAGAAAATTATTTGGGTTATTTTTTTTATGTGTGTTAGCAGTTCAGCTTTCCCACCGACATACTCGCGAGGTCTACAGCTCACAGAGCCACTAGTTTAATATGCAGAAAATCACAAGTGGAAAAACTGTCTGAAAAAATAAGGTATCGTGGCCGGACTGAGATTATAGTTTTTTAGCCGCACCGTTTTAAATGTATTTATCTACTTATTTTATTTTATTACTAGCTGGTAATAAAATAGTACATTACTTCAGAGGGAAGAAAGTGACAGTTCCATACCGAGATTATGGCATTTGCGCCACGAGCTTGCGAGGGGCGCTAACCATTTGAGGTATGGAACTGTACTTTATCCTGAGGTATGTATAGTGCTTTTTATTACACCTACGAGGAAAATTATAGACATAAATGCATAGAAATGTTTATATTTAGTTAAAAGTAGATAAATGCTAAATCAATCGAAGTTTTTGCGAAAATGCGCGGGCTTTTCCTTTTTTTATTTGCCCGTTTCTGGAGTAGGCTAAGATCATAAGGTCATGCAGCCACTTCTTCCGTGATTCCGCGCGTTTTATATACAAAAATAATTTCGTTTTTAATTTTCTGTATGCATCAAGGAGGTTGGTAACTGGTAAAAAAAAAACTGTATGTGGCCAGTAACAATTTACTTGAAATTTAATTAGTAGACAGTTAAAGTCTCTTTGCAGTATGACTGCTGACAAATAAAAATAAAAAAACCGGGTATGTAATGGAATTTCATACATACTTCCCACCCTTGGGTCGGAAGGATTTTCATACAAACTTCCATACCTTGGGATGAAAGGATTTGAAGGGCGGGATAAAGACGTTTCTTCCCTCTAATTGGTATAATTAGTATGTATTTTCAGAGCAGGTGTGATAAAAATAAAATTTACATCATCCGAGCTCAGAAAAGAGGTTTTGCAGCTGTTAAAACAGTCCTTGAAAGTTCGCGTTTCCGAAGCCGGGCAAAGAAAACTAGAAATCGTTCCATTTTCAAACATATTACACACCCATAGGTTTAAATGGTTCATGTCATGACGAAGAACCTACCACAGACTACCACTCACTATGCTTGACAGTGTGGCGATACGTACGACTCAGTTTTTTTTTCATAAATTGTTTATGAAACCGCGTTTAGCCGTTTTTTAACTAGACGTGCGCAAATCCTGTCCGGGATCTTTCCATACTCCGTCGATCGTTCCATACTCCGACCATATCCGGGAGTTCATAACTTTTTTATTTTTAAACTTTTAGAAAAATAAAATAAAAAATAGTATATACATTTTATGTATTCTATAAAATAAAAATAGCAAAAAAATAAATAAAAAATTAAATAAAAAAATCGTGGGTATTTTTGCTTTTCTCCAAAAGAATTTAACTTTTAATAAATTTTTTTAAATTATCCAAATAGAATGCGTGTTTTGACACCCTAAACTTTCCCGTAGTCCTAAAACTTACAACTATAATTGACGATTATGTATTCAAATCTGATAAGTATACACGTAAATTCGACTAAGTGTTGTGAGTTTTTGGGTTATGTATATGTTTATGGTTCTGCGGTCCTGCAGTGTATGGTTCTGTACTCAGTCTTTCCGTTTAACTTACCTCGCTCGAATGATGTAAAGTATTATGCTTACCTCGGGGTGTAAGTAGCTATTTCACCCTCGAACTATATTCACCCTCACTTGCTTCGCTCGCTCTGGCGTCTAAATATCTCGGGTAGACTCGATCCTTAGCGCCCTTTGCGAGCTGCGCTCGCACGGGCTCCAAATTGGACCTTCGTCCGAAATAGCTCTCTTTCACCCCTTGTGTAACAAAATACTATTTGTATAGCTGGTTGTATTGTTTAACCACCCGCATGGAGCTAGGATGGTGTAAGGAAGTAAGCTCAATGTAATGCATATTCGAATGAAGACTACTATTCTACTATTCTACTATTCTATTTTACACTTACATAATACAATACTAGTTACTTTTCATAAGTACATATTCTTATCAGAGGCTGTGATTTAAATATACCCTTAATGTTACCCATACATACATATTAACATTTGATCCAAATATAAAAATTTGTGTCTCATTGCTAATTTCGTCTTTCATTTTATAACAATCTTGTCAAAACAATTGTTAAAATTAATTTAATAGTACTACAGAATCATCGTTTTGGTTTGGTAGCCGACTGTACTTAGCCACTATGGCCCCAAGCGGCAATAGAAGTATGAAAATTACGCGATTGAATTTTAATAATAGTATTATACCTTTTGGCCCCGTTTGGTAATCAATGTATGGAGATTCGCGGTTACGAGAACAATAGGCTGGCCCCCAACGGTAACAACCCATTTAAAGACAGGGTGCTTCAACAATATTCAAATTAGAAGTTCCTATCTAGGATAGTTAGGAAAGTAAAGTATAAAAATATTAATAAGTGCGAATCCGATCCAGGTTCCTTAAATGATCAAGTTGCTTATGAAACCAACATAAATACCACAGGTAGTGGGTAAGAAAGGAATTAATTACTTGGAATGTCGTGCCATTATGGCCATGTTTTGCACTCGCTACGTTTAAATTATTAATTTATATGGTCATAGGCCATTTCAATTGAAAGAAGTTAATTTTTATTTCTTGCGCTCAACTTGGTAGCGTGAAGCGGGAATTTTTTATGCCATGTATGGATATAGTGATTCACGTTTATGCTGAATTAACCTGTATTTATTTGTTATAATTTTAGTTAGCTTTGTTTCATGATAATACAAGGATGTCCAGAAGAATTCACTATAGATAAATGTGACTTTTAAATAAGGGAGAGCTTTTGAAATGTTTTTCAAAACATTAACCAGAATCAATCATCACATTCTTAAAAAGTCTTGAAGTATTAATTAATATCTACTAATTAATAAAAATACTGCCAATCATATTTATTGTCCTTCCCGAGAGACACGAGCGTTTACCCGGATGCGAGTAAGATTGAGTCATACCATACAAGATATACTAGAGACTAGAGAAGAGTTTGTCCCACGCTTGGCCAGTAATTCAATACCCAATTTTATCCAACAGAGTCTAGCCCCTCACCGCATCAAGAAACGAAGGTTTTCTCAATTATTAAATTTATTATGCGGCACATCAACACGTGACCCACTGTACCTGTCAACAGTGATGGATGTCTTCCACGCACAAATTATATGTCGACAAGACATAATTGATAGCTCTACATACCCGTTTTAAACGTGCCATGTATTTGTTCATAAGGCTATGGTTTAGTCTTGTTGTTCTATTTTACGGATTTGTCCTCGAATTATTTTGATAAAATGTGCTGGAGTTTGTGGACGCAAACAAATGGTAGGGTCTTCCAATTTTTAAGACTTTTTCCCTTTTCTCTGCATAAATTTTATGACGTCATTTTTAGTGTTGCCAGTGTTACTACGGAATAACCACAAATAACCTTTCCATATACCTTTAATTGTGAGATATTAATTTGTGGGAACAAGTAACTTAGAAATGTGTATATGATATTAATGTGTGTATGTAATATTTTTGTCTGTATGGTGAAGCAAAGAAAAACAAGAAAACGTAACACAGAAAAACGTTTTATAATAATTAAGTTTGTATGATGGAACAAAGAAAAACAATACTTTTATTTAAACTCCTAAAATCAGCCAACAGTTCCTTACCAATTTATACATCGATTTGCAGTCAACAATACACAATAAATTGTTGCCATACTCTTGCGTTTATGAATAATGCAGGCACGAAGTGCTTGGCGATAAATAACGATTACAATTTTATCGAGATGCACAATAAATTACAAGATTGCATGGTGTGAGCGCGGCTTTATCGATATCAATGCGCGTTTATGTGTGCAACAGTTTAACAATAAATATCTTGTGTGTATTTATGTCAGTAAGTGTCTAGTCCATACTATACTGGGTGTACAATTAAGGAGTCTCGTAGTAATCTATATATATATAAAAATGAATTGCTGTTCGTTAGTCTCACTAAAACTCGAGAACGGCTGAACGGATTTATCTTATCTTAGTCTTGAAATGTTCGTGGAGGTCTAGGGAAGGTTTAAAAGGCGAGAAAAAATCGAATAATTTCCGGGAAAACCCTAAAAACAGCCCTTTTCTATTTCCCATACAAACATTTCTATAGTCAATTTGAACTTTATTGCTATTCAATAAAGTTCATATTAAATTGAGGCAGTACGAAGTCTGCCGGGTCAGCTAGTTGGGAATAATTTTCGCTATGAAACCGATCAGCGTTTAGTTTTTGGTTTTTAATTAATGTCCAATCAGAATTTGAACGTTTAGGCACTTGTGACCACAGTAAAATTCTTGTTTCTTGCATGAACTAAAATTTAATTTGATCCTAACTCTATCTGGATAATCGCTCTACTGAACTTTATTATCTTATTCAATGCAAAATAGTTTTCCAACAACTTCATTTAACGTTACGTTAGTGAACTCTAGGCGTTTTGCAACAACTCGCGTAACGTTTCACAAACATCAACCGATTAAGACGTCAGTCTAACTGGCGGAACACACTGAGGACCACTTGTTCAAACGCAAGGCAACAGTATTCTCTGAATCACTTTGACAGCTAGTGTGACTTTTGGGTCGTGACTCTAACATAATTGTTTCTAACTCGGTAAGTGATTGCGGGTTCAGATATTAAGCTAGTATTAATAATCACAACTTTGCGTGAGAAATTTTTATTAATTCTGACAGCCAGTTGCAGAAACGATCTTTACCTTTTAATGCCCCATTAAACGACAATGGGCGTAACGTCATGACGTCGTCGACTAAACGTCGTCATGTAAACTGTCATGTGCATTATGTACTCAGGAATAAGAGCCATGTAAGATTATAAAAACATTTTTTTATGAAACTAACAGGCCATTAGGGTTTAATGGGGCATTAACATTTAAATATCGTTTCTGTAACTGGCTGTGAATGTTTGGTCACCTTACAATTCATGTTAAAACCTTTTTCAAATAAACTAATCGGAGGAGTAAGAAGTGTCAAAATCCAAAATCAAAGACCATAAACACCATTTATGACAAAGTCAAAAGACAGTGGCGCTTGTAGACCTTGTAGAGCGTGTAGGGTGACCAACTGACCCATAACCAAAATAGGACATACATTTTAAATGTTTTTTGTACCAAAAAAATGATGACTCCCGGAGCTCTCATCTTCAGCACGCAACATTCCTAACCAACAGGCAAATCTAAGATTACTTTGTTGCTACACGACCCCGCAGTCGTCCTGTATAGTTTTGATATAAACCTTGCGAGGAATTTGAGTATGAATTGCGAACCAGTCTCCATAAAAAAATCGTACCCTTCATGGAGTTATCACAGTTAAACGGAGAAAAAAGTTGACACGCGTTTGAAGAATTGGGTCATGAACTCTTGACAAGACCCAGGTATTCTTACGTATTTAGGTGAGAGAGATACTATCCCTGTGAGTTTTCATAGGATTTTTGTCCTTATTCACGAGATACTAGCGTCAATCAATGGATGTGACATGCAGCGTGGACTTTATCAATGAAACTATTTCTTCAGTAGTAAAAACTAATAACCAGAACATCTGTCAGCATCAAATACAGCTCTAATCCGGATGCCTTCTGAATTCGAACTCACTTCTCCGTTAAGTTAGCTGAGTTTAAGAACCAAGTTAGCAATTTATTACCAAGCAATAGAAACAAATGACTATCCTATGAATCGTCGCGAATAAATTAGTTAACTTAAAATTAAAAATTGTTTTGTGCAACTCAGGGAGACTTGACGCCAACGCCTCAAGAATCAACCGTCATTCACTAGTTTATCATAGAATCCATAAATGGAGCGAAATAGAAATTAAAACGTCACAAGGTGGAGTTACTGTCAGTTTATGCTGTCGCTACTATTCACAGCTGATTGTGATTGATGGAGCCTCAGTTATGGCATTACATTATTAATGAGTTCACGAATGCTTCTTTGTGTAGTTTTCTGGGAACTTGAATACTTGTATTACACGGGTGATTATGTATTTGGATTGGTGGTGGTCAGAGAAAACACTAGGGTGAAATTACGTCTATCTTTTGATTCAAGGAAATAACGCCGGTCTTAGAGGACCTTGGCGTTCAGGTTGTTTAACCTACTTATATGATTTGCAATTTACGTTTAGAAACTAGGCCAGTAACAAGATAAAGCTCACAGGGTAGAATTTTGTGTTGTTATTTCTGTTAACACTAGATATCGCGCACAGCGACTTCTATAGAAGTCCTTATTCAAAGACTCATAGTGTTTGTTCAGACATAGCGGGAACCACGCGAGGGTCTTTTTATGTAGGTAGATATTTATTAGACCGTTTAGACGTTACCGCACGGTTTTCAAGCGGTTTCGATTTGTAACCGCGTGGTTCCCACTGTGTCTGAACAAGCACATAGAGAGGTGAATGCTATAGAAGTTATATTTTATTGTACCTATTGGCTTTTTCGGAGGAACTTCTATATAAATTGCAATTACAGGGAGCCCTACTCTTCGTGTAAATCTTCCATCTTCCACACGTTGGATAGTGTCACATTAGACTGTTTTTGCACACATGCACACATACATGGGGGAAAGCGAGATATTAGATTTTCTGTTTCGCTTACTCCTTTACGCTCCTCATTTGACTACTATAGCATTGGCGTCGCGGTGCATATGCGAGTGAATTAGTATCTGCAAATTGACACGATTTCTCAATATTCCATTTTTTTTCTCTGAGATGTCGCTGTTATGTTGCGTTCCCATCGCGTAGCTCCTGTTTTTCAAAATCAAATATTACTAAAAGTACAACAATTCTCGCAGAGAATTGCGCAACTAGGTACTGAGGGCACATTGGCGTTCATTTGTCAAGGGTTGGACATTCGGCCATCAATCAACCCGAACACTTGGCTTGTTGAAGCAACAATGCTTGTAATGACGGAGAGATCTTCGAGATGTTCGATGTACATTGCTGGGCGAGTATCGGAGCTGAGTTTGGCAAAGTTTGGATTGCTGGGTTGACTGAGGTTAGACAGTTGCGAAGTTATACTGATGATAGAATAAGGCCTTGCTCTTCTATTTGGTACTGTAGGCAACATCTGATTTTAGCGTAGTAATACGTCGACTCCAAATTTTTTCGGAGTTAAGTGGATAAAAACCGAACTCTACTTAATATACTTATGTAAGTCATGGATTTCATCGAGAAATCGTACTTAAACAAGAACGTATAAGTTACAAAAATATGTGCTACAGTTCTGGCTAGAAAATAACGCTGAAAATTATGCACAGGCTCAGCTCAGCTATGTTTTACTGTGGTATTGCCGCCATGCACAACGTGAAGCATCAATGAACTAGCTTCGTTAAAGACTCACGCAGCATTCGATTACAGCTCTCGAGTTTCACACTCCACTTACTTTTTGATTGATCGCCGAAAGGTGCGTTAAGTTAATTGGTTCGATAATTAGGCTATGGTTTACTAATACTTAGGTTTTTTGTCCAGATTATTCGATCATTCAATCGGCAAATAACGGAAGTAGCAGTGTTAGTATTACTGATTTAACATTACTCAAGAAACTCTTTCGACATTTGAGCTACATGCAAAAATTACGCATGTATCAAACATACTGATGCTTTGTGTTCCATCATGTCATGAATCATGAAGTATCCGGTTTCTTTCTGAGTCACAAAATTATTGCGACAATATTTTTTTTATCACAATTTTTTAATATAAAATAATTGATGCTTTGTCACAACTGGGAGATCCGCATGGGTGGTTTGTGCACTTTGTGCACTGGTAAGAAGCCAGTTTTTTTTACCACAGCTAGAACGTGTGCCTAGGTTTATATTTCGAAATTGAGGAAAGTCCGATTCGACTTGAGAGACCCGTGAGGGTCAATTCAAAAACTTCTTTTTTTTTAGTTTTATACGTTTCATTCGAAAACGGTCAATATTTGAAACAAAACATGTAAACCTAAATCAAAGAAGACAACATTTCGCGTCCATGACAAATAGATGTAATTGTAATTGGTAATTTCTTTATTGTACTCACATGACAGTAAAATAGCTTAAAATAGAAAAATTATGTACAAAGGCGAGCTTATCTCTAATAAGAGATTTCTTCCAGCAAACCATGTTGGGTAGGAGACGGAGATGATAGGTAAGGGGAAGAATTGATTGAATTGAAAGATGTGTTTTCAGTATAGAATCGGTATGTGCCCCAACTCTTGTATTTACCAGGCCGCATCCGCATAGTAACTTTTGTTATGCAATACTTCATCCCCACTGCATGCTCCAGAACACCTTCCAGGTCCAAAAAGTGTTGGGTCATACCCATTTAGGGCTTTGAATACCAACTTTATTTGCAACTTTGCACTATAGATACGAGATATCCAGGTCCCACGGGGCCACTACTGCTATGTCATCTGGTAGAGGAGTTCCTGCTGCGTGTTTCATATCATCGTCTAGGTCTCAAAGTTTTTCGAACGATATAATATCCTTTCAAGGCTTCGAATACCTACCTACATTTTCACAAATTAGCTGAAATTTGCAAAATTTGCTGTTGGCTTCTTTCACTAAGTGCACAAAAAAAGACGTTTTATTCTAGACGGAACCCCACTAACTTTGGTCGGTTTGGGTAAGTGAATAAGTTGGTAACTGGCGGGTTACCATAATTTTATAGCGTATCAGCTTAGGATCTCATCTTCATCTGAAGCTTCTGAATAATCATCCTTAGTAATTGCAATATACTTGGTAAGGCCTTTCAATTGAAAAATCGTAAAAGATTCCAACCAGATTCACGTAGCTCAGATAATACATAATGCCCTCGGCAAAGAACTTCGATCGAAAATAACGCGTAATTCGTAGCCTTTTTGCGACTCCTAGCTAGCAACATATGGTAACCGATTCACCATAAGTGCAACTCAAGGACATTTTTCCAAAAAACTGTGTTGCTTTATTGATGGCAATATTATACGGCGACGGACGGAAAAATGCAAACGACTGTAAAAAGCTGATGTAAAATTCAACACAAATGTCCCACCGTCTCAGACGATTGATCGGTGATGTATGGATGATTTGCAGGCTGCAACTTATGTCACGTATAAATTTGACTCCACTCTTTTCAGGTCAATGTTGCATATACTTAGATCGACTAGTTAGATGCTGAGTTAAGCTTAAATGTTGAGTAAATATTAGCACCTTTGTATGGGGTAATCAAAATTTTATCAAGGTTATGCTTTACTTGCTGTCTAGCTAATCATTTTGAACTAGAGTTAATAGAACCACCTGGAGTAATTAACTACGGGCTTAATGAACGTTGAAAAACCTGTGCCTCTGATAACCTCGTAGTATGGATAAATTAATTTGACACTACCTGATTTTGCCTTAACAATACTACCATGAGACAACGCCACTCACCTCGCGTCGCGTATAAATGTCAAATTTCGCGGCATAATCACGTTTCTCCATACTTGCGGGCATTGATTTTGACATTAAATTCTGACAAAATGCGCGACTGAGGTGAGTGGCGTGCCTCATAGTAGCCTGCTGATACTTTCATTCCGGGGAGCACTTATCCAGTGGAGAGCGCATATATACATTTTCCTTTGAAACACAACTCACCAATTTTCGGGCAGCGGGGGACGAGGTAAGAGAGCTGTGATTGGTCAGCCGCTGCGAAACTGTCTGGCGGCCCGTCATCGTACATAGGTTGCGTATGCGAACGTTTGTTGAATACAACGAACGATCGGCGAGCCGCATTCCCCCGCAGGCGCAGTCAATTGGATATATAGTCTCTGTTTCATACCTATTAAATAGCTGCGACATTAGGTTAGTCTGCTGCCACGCATTGGCACAACAGTTTCTTCTATCGTTTTGATAAACGAACTTTTGCAGACGGTGGATCCTGAACGCGCGTATCAAAATCGCGAATTGAAGTTCGAGAAACAGCCGTGTTGAAAGCACACGGTGTATATTTTACCGCGAGTGACGCGCGTTTTCCGCACATACGAAATCGCGCTTTGCCAGCACAAAAAACACGCCATGTGCAAACGCATTTATTTTAGTTTTAGTCATTTTCGTTACACATTTGAATTTCGAATCATCTATGAAATAATTGAAACAAAAAGTAAAACTTAAAATAAACCGACTTCTACAAACTATTTGATTAGAAACCAATGTCAAGTGCTTTTTTTGAGTTTAATACAAACTTAACTGTCCCCAGGTCTTTAGATGTTTACATGTTTGTGATGTGATGTCGCTGTTTCTGGTTCCCCCGACACAGTGTATCCTAGTGTGGGGCCAGAAGCATATCTATGTGCTTGTATGTAAATGTTTAAATGTAACACCCTATTTACCCCCCCCCCCCCTTGGGGAATTAATTTCTTCAAATCCCATTCCATCTCCATACGCTACATGAGGAACCCCTGTACAATGTTACATGGCTCTAGCTAGGTCCACCGGTTTAGGCTATGCGTTGCCCGTCAGCCACGCATTGTATTTGTACCTAGTATTGAGCATTTTCGTGGCCATGTGTGGTCTTCATCATCAGTTCCGCATCACAATATTATGCTTACCATGAGTAAATGCACGAGTTATAATGAAAAACACAAAAATCACTATAGGTCTGCCTATTATATTTGAAGAGTTCTCTCGATTCCTCCAGGATACCATCATCAGATCCTGACCTGGTGTCAATGAGACCAATTGGAAGGTAAACCCTTTTGAACAAAAATAATTTTCCAAATCGGTACATTCGTCTAGGCGCAATCGGTGGGTACATACATAAAAAATATTGTATCCCAATGAATTGTAAACCTCCTCCTTTTAAGAAGTCGGTTAAAAAACATGCTGCACGTGTATTTTAATTCAAGTTTAAAACGTTTGAATTTTTCGGTGTTACAGATTTGCAATGCGTCTGGGCCGCGTCAATAATTCAGTAGATTTAAATGAGAGTGCAGCGTGTGTCTGGAGATTCTCATTTATGTACCTGGATGAATATTTTTATGAATCGAAATTCTATGCCTCGTTATTTAGACCCAATTTGTTCAGCAAAAGGTCGAATAAATCTAAGAAGTTACCCTTGAATTAAAGAAGGTGTAATTCAAAAGGATTTAGTGCGTATAGGTTCAACCAAATAAAGCTGTTCATCTTGCATAATTGTTTTAAGAATACTTAATCTTGGGTCTCTATCCAAAACGATAATGGCTTTATAGATAAAATTATCTTAATAGATGTTCTCACGCAAGTTTGACTGTCTGGTTGACCCATTCCACCCACTTAAAACAATTATAAACAAAACATTTACATACAGGCACTACATTGCTTCTGGCCCCACACTTGGATAGCCTGTGTCGTAGGAACCAGAAACAGCGACATTACAAACATGTAAACATCCAAGACCTGGGGGCTTTTTATTACTAAAGTTATATCCAAATTATCTAAATAAACTGTGTGAAAACGGGATTCTATGTTACTGTAAAATGACCATTTACAATAGAAAAGTATTCGAATCGTATAGACTCGTAAAATACTATTATAGTTTTCATCATTTGTCATATTCATATTATATTTTTAACTGGGTCTATTCCACTTCGTTACCACCGGCAATCCACACGGTCTTGTATCAAAATACATATAGTTAGATTCCAGTCGACTTGTTGATAAATCTTTGGACCATTTGAGTTGGTGGGTCTGCCCAGTGACTTACATTGTAGGGAGGCAGTCGCTCACGTCCGAAGGAATTACTTGGAACCCACAGCCCTTCACGTCCTTCCCGGGTAGTGCTAACGAGCGACAAATCATCATCATCATAGTCATCAAATCATCTCAAGACATTATAATTTCCAGGTTCTCAAATGAGAACCTGACCACTTGAAACTGGCAAAATTAACCTCAAAAGAGGTCAGGACGCCATTAATAAAAAGAAGAAGACTTACATTGTAACTAACACGATACTATCAATAATGGTAAAATTGATAAGGGATTTTAAAGATCCAATTTCGAAAAAATCAATAGTTCGTGTTAGGTCAAATCAAATGAACCACACTATATCCAAGTTATTACTTAGAAACTATTTACAAGTTAAGAAACAAACGTTTACAAGTTTCTTTGTTTGTGATACTGAAATCGTTAAATAACCAAATTTTTATCCTTAAGCCCGACAAAGTGACTTTTTATCGAAAGTTTATCAAATAATATGTTAATTCAGTAATGGTTCTACCACAATCTGAAACATAAAACTTAACTGGTCCCTTAGAGGTGCAGCTTGGTAGGGACTATAAAATTAAATGAAATGTCAATTATGGTGTACTTGTTGTTAAAATGTATGTTTGCGATATCCTGAATGAATAATTATAATAGTGGTTCCATAGTCTACGATTGAATACTGAGGTTTCCTTTCTTAGGTAAATTACCTGAATAAATACATTATAAATTAAATTAAATTAATAATCTCAATATCAACGTTTCATAGGGATGGTAAGTCTAATCTAAGAAATTAGAGATTTTGATATCAGTAGATATTAAACTATTTTATTAACTCATGTTTAAGAGCCGCACGAGTATTAAAACGAGTAATAAAGTAGACATGTTTAAGTACTCTAAAGATAGCAATAATCATGAATTTGGGTCGCTCAGTTAAATGTTTTGCATGCCTTGCATATAAATTAATTGATTACGATTGCCGATCATTATAGTATTATTATCACAGTAAATGTTGTGTCTATTTGCATTTTATGGATCGTAAAGTTTTACAGCGACTTGCGAAGGTGATATCGACTTTAGCCTTCGTTTTATGACATATCTCTTTGGATTGTATGCCTTTTTAAATTGAATAGGTCTTATTTATGCTCATCATCGTTTCCGTTGCTACTAATACAATCACAAGAGATTAATTAAACTATGTACTTAATTTTAGTAAGTTGGCTATTTCTTGTATGGTAAGAAAACGTGTTTGTCATTCGTCTCCAACTTTTAAAATTCGATGGCCAAAATAAACTCTTTCTCATCTCCGAGCAAAAAGTAAAAAATAATAATAATATTATAATACAAACGACAAAGTCAACGGTTTTGTACTGACCCAATTTTTATTATTATTATTTTGAATCTGATTTAAGAAATCACGGGACATTGCTATCCCGGTCCTGTTTGTAGGCTTGCGTGGGGACATGGGTCCAACACGTAGTCCTTGGGTCCTTTCAGACAAATTATTAGAAACAAATATGAAATGTGGTGCACCCGTTGGGTTACTTACAAATCAGTTCTGCAAAATATGTAAAGAATATAATATAATGTAGGTAGGTACTTATTGAGCGTATTCTATGTTTGCGTTTTACACTTTTCATACATACTGTTGCACTGGGTCTATCGGTATCAGAGGGACTTTAGTGTGCGTGCTGTATAAATTCACTGAAATAAAATGTTATCCATCCGTATGCCATTGATACTAGATACTAGCGACGCTGTCAAAGTGTCAAATAAGTTTGTGGACCTTTAGTTCCATATTTCTACTCACCTTTCAACACTTCAGTAGGTACCTACAGCCTTAAGCACCGTCATACGTCACGCCTAACTTAATACAATCCACACCTTTCCACTGCCTAGCAGCAGCCATGAAGGATCTACTGTCGTTTTTCCCCTGTCATCTCACTCCGTCCAACAAATGACGTCACTTAATTCGCTCTAACCATTCGAGGTGAGAAAAATTCTCCAGCTTCTCAGTTATTTTCGGCCAATTTTGGTCTTTCCGACTTGGGCATAGGGAAGATGGTAAAGATGTATAGAGGGTGTCGGTGGGACAAATGCGTATGTCACGCGAAAAGGATGCTTCTATCAGTCAAGACAAGAGTGAGGAGTTACGTGCTAACGATAGGGAATGCTAGGCCACAAATATACCTACGAAGCTGGATTTTGGAAATTTCGAAAATTTTGTTTAAAAATAATGTTTTTGATTTTTTCCATAGCTCTTCTCAGCAGTGAGACGTGATAAGGCTTGTGACAAAAACATTGGTGGAAGTTAAACGTTGGTGTACATATAAGAAATAAATGTGTTTTTTGTACTTTTTCTTGTAAGATCCCTTCGTTTGAGAGTCCAACTCGCACTTGACTGAATTTTATTTTTTTAAATACAAAACGCAATTTCATCGCAGCGCATAGCCTCAGGTGTGCGTTTTTAATAAAGGCCCAATCAGTCGGCCGCCGCCGGACGGGCGCTCATCCGACCGGAAATAGAGGTCGTGCTCGCAGCGCCCTCTGCGACGTTTCACACCGGAAGTCACTCCCTCAGGCCGAGGAACGAGGCAAATGAAGTTTTCCTGCCGCAGGGAATTTCTTCAAATGCATACACTGCCGCTCAGATTAAGTGCAAGTTAAAAGTATTGTGGCGCCCCGTTATTTCCCGCGAGAGAGATGCAGGGCAAAATCAATAATGAAAAGTATAGTAAAACTGTAGGGCGCATGTATTTACGCGGTAAGATTGAGCCATAGCTTGAAGGAGTTTTTTTTTACTTCCATTTTTACAGGTTTTAAAGGTTTAAGAGAAAGGAAGCTCCTCGGTAGGGACATGAATAGCAAACAATTCTTATATTATTATTTTTTATCTAGCCTATTGCGGTGTCCGACTGCTGGGCAAAGGCCTCACCCCGGTTCGAGCCCACACATCTCTAGCTGAAGCTTCGTCGGTCCAGGACGTCCCTCCATCTCCTTTTGGGCCTTCTCCTTCGCCGGTGTCCGTCTGTAGGCATCCATTCAGTGATTGATTTCACCCATTTGTCCGGATGCATTCGGCAGACATGTCCTACCTGGTTCCACTTGAGATTGGCGGTCTGTACACCTACGTCGACTATGCTAATTTTGGAGCGAGTGTTCCTTACGCGGTCTGTACGTTTAACACCCAGAATACTGCGCTCCATTGCTCGCTGGCAAACCTTGAGTCCGGACTTCTGATGTTCAGTCAGCGACCACGTTTGTACGCGCCGTAGGTTAGGATGGGCAGGCTGCACATGTCGACGAGTTTGCGCTTCAGGGACAGTGGTAGGTTGCCCTTCATTATCTCTTTTATGGACCAGGCATTCGAAAAATTATTAATTAATTTATTATTATTGTAAAATAGTAAGTAAAATACAGTAAAATGTAGTATTAGCAATAATTAAGAATTGAATTTCTGGCTATGGAGCGGCAACTTTTACTATGTATCTGTCACCCCTCAGATGAATGAAACTCTGTGTGACCCCGTATTAGAAAAGTCGTGATTTTATGTTTGTATTGTTTGTACTGTTTGTGCTACTCGATCCTTTTCAACAAATTGCCGGCTTTCATCCCGTTTGTGTGACTTCGGTCGCGACTCGGCGCCTTGTTAACTGAAGCTTACTGCGGATCTATGAAACACCGTGTCGGCATGTCGCTCACACAGGGGTGACTTTGTCGATAGTATTTATTTTACTGTCTCCATTCTTGCGTGACAGGAGGCTAGGCCAACGCTGTAGTTATGCGAAAAATTCTGGCTTGTATCCCAGTTTGTTTGACTTCAGTCTCGAGCTTACTATCGTGAAAGGTTCTTGCTCGAAGGGTTTCGTGCCATTATCTTAAAAAATCTTTTGTTGCATGGGAGCCCCCCCCCCCCTATAAATATAAAATTAATTTTAATTTAATTATTTATTTTTTTAGGTAAATAATATATTGTGAACATTTTAAGCGTCTACCTGCTACCATTACTTTACTTACTTTACTTTATACTTTATTGCACAGAAAACATAATACAGACACCTAATATTAGAAAAAACATGTACAAAGGCGAGCTTATCTCTAATAAGAGATCTCTTCCAGCAAACCTAGGATGGAGAGGATAATTTAATAAAAGGTAGACCTACATAAGTGCACAACGATAAATAAGTATTAAAATAATAGACTACTTACTAATAAACCATGATCAATATCAAGCAAAAATTTTGTTATAGCGGCAACATAAATACATCATTTGTGAAAACTTCAACTGTCTAGCTACCACGGTTCATGAGATACAGCCTGGTGACAGACGGACGGAAAGATGGACGGACGGACGGACAGCGAAGACTCAGTAATAGGGTCCCGTTTGGCACCCTTCGGGTACGGAACCCTAAAAAACGGCATAGACTTCGGTTCTTCCTTGTTTGAACATAAACATCAAGTAATTTAATAAAACGTAGATACGATAAGTAAGAGTTAAGCTCACATTTTTTCTTTTTTTATCATACGTTATCATCTGTCATGTGAGTACAATAAAAAAATTACGAAAGTAGTGTTTTACAAGCGAAACACCAAAAATTATAGCTTTATTATGGTGATTAACTTTTGATTAGTTTTGATTGCATTCATTTCAGAATTATATATCGTAATTGGTACTAAGGCTATACTACGATTGGTTTATTTTATTTTTTTCCGCGGTTCACAGCCCTGGTTCTCTTTCCTCGTACAATTTATTGTCGAATCTAAAAAAAGGTTTGTTCAGCAGTGTATTGGAAGCACGTATTTTATATCCGTTGGTCAGTGTTGTGGTTCCCTAGAGTCTAGTTAGAGGTATTATTGGACCTCAAATGGGTTTGGGATTAAATTGACCAGCACTCATGTTCGCTAATTAAAATTTACCAACAATTATAGGATTTCATAATCTAACAACTTAAGTTAGAGCTTGTTTAAACTGAAATGAGACGCGCCCTACCATTTGCAACCACTTGTGTGAGTGTGAAAGTCCGACGCGCACTTGACCGATTATTTTTAATGTTTTGTCTTGGTGGATTACTTATCATTTCAATGGCTGCTATGCTAACAATCAGCTATCTATGTGTATTTCTGTACATGTTTATCTTTGACAATAACGCAAACGTTACGAAACTTGAATGGTGCAAAGGCCTTTCAACAAAGGGAAAGTGTAATGTTACGATTGTTCCCAGTTTCGATTTTTATTGGAGGTCCCTTTTATGGCTTTGCTTTGTTTTGGACATTGAGTTAAATCTTTATCGACGTGGAGTGAAATTGCTTTCTTGCAACAAATGTGATTTGGAACTGTTTTGGTATATTTATACCGAAAAAATGTGACTTCTTCATGCATGTTGTTCTAAAGTCATATCCATAGTAGATATAAGTTCGCCATGATGCTCCCCATGGTAAAGGTAACGGTATAGAATTTTTTAAAAATGTTCTAGCCATTTAAAAAAAATACACGACAGGGTACTGACTACTGATAAGGGCAATGTTTATGAAAGAAAAAAAAACCATTGAATTCAGACAAATCTTATAAGAAAATTTTAAGACACAATATTGCTTTTCATTTAGCTCTCAGAGCCGAGACTGGTTCATTATTACGGGCCTTAGTCAAGCATTGAGACGGTATCCTTTGAAGTACAGCTTGGATTTTAGCACATCAACAAGAACCGAACCTGAGTCAATATTTCATAAAGAAATGTTTATTTTTGGTTCTTTACATCTTGTGGGACGATGTTCGAAGTGACTTGAAAATAAAAAAAGGAATAATGGTCGAATTTATGTAGCTACGTGCTGAATAGTATTGTATTTAAATAGCGTATCAAACAGCAGAAAAATCTATAATCGTTTACCAAATACTATACCAATACCAATTAGCATAGCGATACAGACAGCGAGGTAATGGTGCCAGCATGTTGGCCACCCTGCCACTCGACGGCGGCGGTGACCTTAAGGATATTTTTTATTTAATTTAATTGTTTTTAGTAGTAAGTTAATTGTATATACATATCTATATTTATATTAAATATAAATTACTACTCTCTAAGGATCTAGATTGTTGTTGAGATTAAATAGCCTAACACTGTAATTTCCTAATTACCTTTTTGTACTCACATGATTATGATTACTATGTTAGATAACTTATCATAGAAAAAACATTTCAAAGACGAACTTATACAAATAAGAGATTCTTGAAGAACTATTTTTTTTAGCTCCAGAATAATCCCCAGGCTTTTCTTGACTAAGGAGCCTTCTCAGAACTCTTTGAGCGCTACAGGCGCGATATATTATCATATCGTCGCTAAAGAGCGTTGGTCACCCTTTTGCCGCAAAGGAACCTAAATATTTGCTTCCAAAGGGTATCTAATAATATTTGTAATTCCGTGGAACTGCTCAACTTTGCACGTGGCCTCTTCGCTGCTACTATTTTTGTTGGTTGTGTTTGTATTGGGGTGATAATTTGAAACAATAATAGGTAGGTATGAAGAACAGAGAAGAGTCTAGAACGGTGACCGCCAAACTCCAGCAGGAAGTGAAGACACACTATAAGCATAAAAATGTAGCCCATTAATGTCCCCACCGAGGGGCACAGGCCTTTACCCGGATCCGAGTAAGATTGAGCCAAACTCCACCACGCTGGTTCAGTGCGGGTTGGTGGAGGGGTTTTTTACGACTACTAAATACTACGAAGTAGTGATAGTAGCCGGGACCTACAGTTTAACGTGCCATCCGAAACGTCGGATAATAATCATCTCATTGGTACATGGTCAGCACCGGGATCCGAACCTGCATCTCCTGCGTGAGAAGCAAGGAGAAACCCACTAGACCACGGAGAGTCCCTGTAAGCAATATCCCAATAAGCATACACAAATCATAAATTTAATTGAAACTATTTTAAGTTGTTGTTGGGCTAGGTGCGCTAGGAGAGCCACATACTGGCTCCCAGAAAATGTAAAGAGAAAGCGTGGCTGACCCAGGAAAAGATGGAGTCATGAGTTAGGTTTATGGGATAAAGACTGGAGGAAGACCGCTCAGTTTCGGATGGATTGGAAGAGGGGGAGAGAGGTTTTCTTTGCCCAGCAGTGGGACATGATAGGCTCATAATAGTAATAATAATAATCATCTCATCTACAGGCGTCACACCTTATACTCTTCACAGCAGCTTAAAAACTCTAGATATTCCCAGACACATTTAAACTACTTCAAAAAGCTAATATTTTAAATACTTGCAGAATTGTGAGAAAGTTTATGGGCAAAGACCATGAACTGTAATGCACTTGGCGTAAACCCGTGCCCAAAGACCCTCTCTAGAAGAGTGACATAAAAAATTAAAATGAATAACAATAATAATAATAAATAATTTTAAGTTGTACTACACCCACCATACTAAAGAATCTCCAGTAAAGAAAAGAGTGATTTAGTTAAAATTTTCATGGAGGTTTTCACGTAAATGTATTTTATTATTCCGCCGAGCGAAGCTCGTTCACCCAGGCTATTATATAAGCAATATTGTTGCAATGTACTCCATGAATGTAAATTACTGTGTGATTACTTAATTTATACTTAACACACTCGTGAAAGTACAACAATTTATGCAGATTAGACTGTTTATTAATCAGCCTCACCCAAACATTCTGTCGATCCTTTACCACTAAAATGTTACCTAGAAACGATATTACCAAAGAACACACCTTGTCTGTTTGTCGTTCACTTAGCACCAAGTTTCTTCTGTTATTACCATGATCGTACTAAAATATGCGAGCAAACAGCAGGCAAGCGTGATAATTTAGTGCCAACACTCGCCTCCATTTTGATGCAATGCTTTACAAATATCTTGTTTACGATATCTTTTATACCATTAAAACATAGGATTTCACAAAAAATACCGTCAACCTCAGCATGAAAGATATTCTGAAATCTTGTATAATTCTTGAATTTGAATTTTTTGCCATGGGCTTGCCCCCTGTCACGCAAAATGGAGTATTGAATCACTGGCTAAAAGTGGGCACGGTTGTGCCTCTGCCACCCCTTATGGGAAAAAACGTGACGTTGAACGTGGCACACTCGGTTGCTACTTATATAACTCCGCAACACAACACTGCCGCCTACGAACATGGGTTCCGACTTCGCGCCATAAAACTCTGGAACAAACTCCCCAACGCTATTAGAGACAGTCCGTCACTCACCATTTTAAAAGTCGGTTGAAAGAACGCTATCTTTCTCTACCATATTAAATCTAAGTACTTTTTAGACGACTTCCCAAAGGAGGAGGTTTACAATTCGTCCGGATATTATTTTTTTGTGTGTGCCCCGATAGCGCCTAGACGGATGGACCGATTTGGAATTATTATTTTTTGGGTTTACCTACCCATTGGTCCCATTGACACCAGGTCAGGGTCTGATAATGGGATCCCGGAGAAATCGAGGGAACTCTTCAAATATTATAGGCAGACCTATAGTGATTTTTGTGTTTTTAGTAATAACTCTTGCATTCTTACTCACGGTAAGCATAAACGAACGGACGAGCACGTTTATTATGATGCGGAACTGCCGATCAAGACCACATGTGGCCACCAGAACTGCTATACTTGGTACAAATACAATGCGTGGCTGACGGACAGGCAACGCATAGCCTAAACCGGTGGACCTAGAGCCATGAAACTTTGTACAGAGGTTAGTAGCGTGGGGTAGCACTGAGATGGGATTTGACAAAATTAGTTCCCCAAGGGGGGATAAGGGGTTTCAGTTTGTATTAAACTCAATCTAATCAAATAGGGTTTGTGGAAGTCGTTTTTTCTAAAGTTTACTTTTTGTTTCAATTATATTTAGGTATATTTATTTAACATATTTATATCTATAAAAGTCTGGTATTTATGTATCTACGTATTGCTAAGTAGTTTATTATTTGTTGTGCGCTTGGGTCTACCTGATGTTCAATTATTTCCTGTCCATCCTAGGTTTGCTGGCAGAAATCTCTTAATAGAGATAAGCTCGCCTTTGTCATGTGTTGTCCACTTTCCATTGTAAAATGTATTATTTTGTGCAATAAAGTATAGTAAACAACAATAATCACTTGCCCGCATCTAAGGTAAAAGGGTAACGCAATTTGAAAACATTACATGATTCACAAAGAAAAAGGGGGTGTTTGTTTAACGTATGAGGCACTCTGTCTGTGTGTCTGTGTGCCTGTCTCTCAGCACGTGCAGCGTAAACGTGTGAACCGATTTGAATGTTGTGTTTTTATTCGAAAGTAGATTTTTTGGAGCTGGGCTCTACTCACGATGCATCCTGGCTTGCAATCGGTCGCTGCAACTCATAGAAGGCAGGTTGCCTTGCAACCGCTAGAGAAGGACGGGACAGGAAGATAGACAGAGAGGGAAATACAAGTTGCAGCCGACCATCGATGGTGGAGTTCGAAGGTGGGAGAGGAACCCTATGATGCTTAGAAGTAAACCCGTCAAATTTCCGTTGTGACAAGCACTTTGGGAATATAGTACCGTCGTGCTGATCTGATGATGCAGTGCGACGATCGAACGTGGGAGCTGGAACCCTGGGATGCTTACTAGTAAACCCATTGGGTTTAAGCTCATTCGATTCGATGTGAGGACACCTTTTAATTTCACCTGATGATAAGACCTGGTGATGAAACTGGAAGACTGGTTTAATGCGGGGTTTTTTAATGCTAAAGTTATATTGCTTGTGGTATGTTGTGTCGCATACTTGGCACTTAACTATACTGTTTGTTCATAGTGAAAAGCCACAATGCAGAGTTAGGCTAACAAGATGTTCCTTGCTATTAAAAGCAGTGTGAAGCGACATAGAATCCGGTATCAAGATTTTTCAAACAAATCTCTCCTTAGTCAGCGAAACTATCCGCTTTGTCAAAGCCTCAGAACAATTACCTGTGGAACCACAAAAACGCGTGGGGAGTGTTGCCGTAGTACCCCAGTCGTCGGAGTTTTCAGTCCATACAAAAAAATTGTTAATTCTGAATTTTTCCGTCGAAATACCCAATTTTTTGGCACTTCTTCCAGTTTTTCACGTTGAATTTAAAAAAAAGACATTCATATTGTAAGACTTACAATGTAAGAAATAGTGTATGAGTGAATCAAAGATGACAAAATTTAAAAATAAATAAATACAAAAAAATTGGTCTAGTAGATTGACTTATATTGGGGTCTAAAATACTCCCAAATAAATCAATAGAATCAGTATGTGTTTCATTTCTTGTATTTACCAGGCCACATCTGCATAGAATCTTTTTCGACGGTATACTACATCGCTATTGCATGTTCCAGAACATCTTCCAGGCCCAAAAGTTTTTAGGCCATACCCGTTCATTCTATGGATTGATAGTTTTGGGAGTATTTTGGATACCGATAAAAGTCAAAGTACTTGACCAATTTTAGTAATTTTTTTATCGACGCGAAATTTTGTCATCTTTTATTTACTCATACAATATTACTTTGAATTCAATTATTGAATGTTTTTAAATTAAACGTGAAAAACTGGAAAAAACCTAAAAAAACGGTTTTTCGCCCCTCCTCAAATTAGCACAAGCTTTACAACAGCACAACTGAATAGTCACAAACAACATACTTAAGTTTCGTTGAATTCGGAATTTTTTCGAGGTAAAATTCCTGCCGACTGGGGTGTGGTAGGTACTGGAGTGTGTGTGTGTGTTCTCAAATAACCACATTTCGCGGGAAACTCTGTGTGTATAGAAAGATTGTCCGCATATTGACAATCATTGATTGTCAATATGCGAGCTCATGTGCAACTAGCTGATGTGATCGCCGTAACCTAATCGTCCTAACTATATCATCATATATTTGCAGTGACGTAAGCGGCGGTTCCAACCTGCTTGTTCTGAGCATGAAGCCAGATCAAGCGCAGATAACAATCGAGAGAAGGATTAACCGCTTCCTGTCTACGACAAGATAGGATTACAACCCGACAAGTTAACTATGACACCTCACGTCATACAACTAAGTATGGGAAAAGGTTTCAGGGTAAAGTAGTCGCAGTTTACCAGGCGGATATTAGAAAAACCCTTGTCGTAAGGAAACAAAGATGGTTTTGCAGAAGTTAGAAGGTGGAAAGGATCGGTGATCGTTTTGTGATTGCGTTTGATCTGAAAGGCAGGAGTGTGACCTTACTATGAGACTCGGTTTTAGCCGCAATACTATACATTGGATTAGCTGCAAAACTATAGAGTTTTGAAATCTTTACACCTCGTTGGTCAGCTAATCGACTCTAGTAGTGACGCCTCTGTATTCATCATTCATTCATCATAATTATTTTATTACTGTTGAAGACTTATGCCCAGTTAAATAGTTACTGTCGGAGTACGTGGACTCAAAAACTGACCGCGTCGCAAAAATTTCTGAGTGGTATGTTCCAGTTCCAGTGTCACAGTTAGAACAGCTGATCTCAGACACTCGTTATCACACGGTCAACGCATTAACTTTTATTGTAACTGCCCGTACCGATCGAGGGACGTCCAATTCGAGATTACGACTACAGTTGGAAACAGTTTGAGGTGTGGAGGTGTCACGTTTCTTGTCTAGTGTCATGTCCTACGGGACTTGAGTTACGGTTATGTTATTGATCATGGTGTAATAAACCAAAAACTTGGTACCTACTTTACGCGACTCACTCGTAGATGCGGAAAAGAAACTGATGATTAACGAACAGCGAAACTGGGAATATTATCTGTTATTCAGTACTTAGGCCTCACCAATTTGGGTTATCTATATACCAATAACTCCACGTGCAGAAAGATATCGGTGGCGTAGCGGTTGAGTTTATGTCTCAAAAGGAGAGGTCCCGCCCGGTTGTGAACTCCGGCCAAGCTAGAAAAAAAACTGGTTGTTAAACATTTATTATAAATATATAACTGTTTGAATTAAGTAAAGAATTTACTTTGTTCGTAGAATGACGGCTAAGCATTCCTCAAATCGTAGTTTAGATATTCAGACAGAACAAAGTGTATTTCTTGAATTAGTAAGAGTATTAACAAACAAGCTATCTTTAACCCGGTCTCTCCATTCCAAGAGCTAAATAGCTGAACAAATATGCATTTAACGCGTTAACTGCACACTGGCCTCCCGCTGCGTCTCGGTGGTGTTAATTTACTTAGTACATAATCGAGGAAGCATTGATAGGTACAAATTAAGCATCGGCAGTTACGATGTTTCACACCAGGCTACTAAGATGGGATGGCACATGTAACGTTCGTTTTGGAAATGGAATCGAACACCCACAGATATCTGTGCGAACACCAAACCGAATTGCTTTCTATCTAACCCACTCATACCGTAATGTGCTATAGCTGCTGTCAGACGAAAAGTAATGAAAATGGTTAACTTTTGCTTTCCTCACGCTTTAGTCACGCAAATAGCATAGTGTCGAATAACTGGCGAACATGGTCACATCTGTGCGCGTTGTGAATGGCACCCTATGAGAAAAGGCGGTTGCTTGGAGCGGCGGCATCGGCATCGGTAAACTTTGAAGTTGATTCCACAGGTGACACAACTTAACGAATCTACTAAATGAGATTGAAATTAGATCTTAGTTTTCAGATTATGATTGAGTTACTTTACTCACAGTAATATAAGCAAGACGGCTGTAAAAATCAAACATCCATCAATCATCATCACCAATGAGTCATCAACCATGCCAGGCCTGTCCCCTTGGCTATAAGCTCATCTGTCGACTCTTTCATAGACCTTGAACATAATATCGAAAAATGGTTCACCGATGTTTTCATTACCAAAGCTTAATCGATATTTTGAATACCAGTTTCGAATAATCGCCGTCTCACACAAGTCACCGATACACCCACACTTACGGATAAATACTAGGAGCTGACACAAATATATTGCTCAAAGTATTATTACGATCATGATAGGTACACACTCGTGAGTTAACACGCATTAACTTCCCGTTTAAAATGTTACATTTGCAGCATGACATTTTAATTGAATGTTGTCAGTGTTTCGCGATTATGGACCGACCGATTTGCTTGAGCTTTCTGCTGTGTAATATTAGGCTTTAGAGCTTAAGGAATAAGTACTAAGGCTTGTGAAACTTGTGGACAGGTGGACTGGGTGCCTGGTAACAGCGCCGGCGGCGGTACTGGCTTGTCGTTTTAGTCTTGGGCGCCAACGTCTTTGGACATTTGTCCCTTTATTATCACATTTTATAAAATAATTTAATAACTTCAGCCACACATACAACTGACTTGCAGAGTAGCTTGCTTTTACCCTGTTACAGGCCAGGATTTGATCCGTGTTCTGAAATTAAACCCTTGATTTGAAATTAACATTAGTAATCAAGTTTATGGTTATTTCTCCCTTTGCTCGGCATAAAGGCCACTAGGTGATTACAATAACATTGACAGTCGTAAAAGGATCAGTTTTCTCGGGTAAAAATGTTATCCACTCCAATTACTCAACTTGTTGCAAAAACAGCGGGTGGTAGGTACACCTTCAATATTATCGTTTATAATATTTTTTGCACTAGCCTTTTTGCTATAAGATTACTAGATATTATTTTGCGCAAGGGCCATGGCCCAGGGCCCCATCGGCCCTAATACATTTAGCCGACAGTTGGCGGCCTAACGTCGGCGAAGTGTCGGTGAAGTGTCGGCCAAACAGACTCGATTATAACTCAACTGGCACCGACTAAGTAATGAGTAGAGATAACCTGCTTGTCTGACCAGATAGCGAGCTTGATGTATTTATAGACAGGCCTGGGGATAAAAAGTTGCTGGGAAAGTGGGAGAATTAATATTGATGTAATGTAAATTTTTTGGTCTTCACTTCTGTGACTTACAGACTCACGGCTTTTCGCATATGAGGTGATAAAGGCATAGATATGCCTATCAGTAGCTTATAAATACACTGGGTACCCCATTTTTGATGATGTAGCCGCCAACTCAACATTAATGATTTTATATGTATGCCAGTGAACCAGCCTTTTTTCACCAAGGAACTGATTTCAATATCAGTTTAAATTAATATATTTTATAAAAGCGACTGTGCGTAATTGCCGCATAATTTTATACCTGCGTTTTGACAGGCAAATTATTAGCTGTCACATTTATTCCTCAATACAGTGCTGCGAACATTTCATATCATTTGCATCTGCATGACCATATCAGGCTTTAGACAAGTCGCTTATTTCATTTGAATTAATAAGGAATTGATATCGGGTTTAATCAACGGTGAATTACTATACATCATAGCAATCCCCACCCACATATTGGGACGTGTTGACTTTGGATGATAAATAAAGCCAAGTTTGGACTAGACGATCTGCGATGTGCTCTTTTTGAGCAGCGTGTCTTCTTCTTATCGTGCCTCGAGCGGTCAGCTTTTAGTACTCCAATCTTAAACTTAGACCAAATGTAAGTACTAATACTCAGTGTGATCCTTCAGGTAACATAATCTAACTAAGACATAAAGTTTGGATACTATGTACGACGAATTGGATTTTTTCTGTCATGTTGTACGAATTTACTTTAAATAAATACATAAATAAAATAAATAAACTTGATACCGACAACTCTTGGGATTTGGGAGGTAGCCGACACGTAGATTCCATTTTCATACACTTTTTTAAATAAGTTAGTTTTGTCGCCTCCAGCATCGGTCCTATTTTGACAGTGCCATTGACATCGAACACTAGGGTACCCAACACGAGTTGGAACGTGTATAGCAGTCCTTACCTCAGTCGCGCCCAACAACCATGTCCCAGCATTTTTCAACAACATAACACCTCTATTAATCTTCCTTATCTCTTTGATCACTGACCGGCGTTATTTAAGGCACGACCATACAAGTTTTGCATAAATTAAGTTTTCGACCGTATATTTGAGAACCCCCTGAACACTCTTACCAACCTTTGATACACATTTTCAGTACCAATTTGTATTCTATACACAAAGAGCTAAGGTAGATGGTCAAGGAATCAGTATATTGGTTGCTAGCAAGTCATCAACAGATGGATATCTTAAATTTAAAGGGGAAAAAGGTTAAGTGTGAACATTTGTTTGTTAAATCGGATGTTTAATGGATTCGTGATGTTTTTTTGTTTCCTGATGGATTATTTTGTGGTTTCTCAATTTATCACTGGATGGATAATTGATTATTCTATTAAAGTAGTAACGATTAAGTCTGGTTGTAAATTAGAATTAAAATGTATTTTCAATATCATAAATAACGACAAAGTTTTAATTCTCGCGACGCTTTCGACCTACCGCGCCCCGTTATATCCTAAGATCCGAAGAAGCTCGACCTTCACCTATCTGTTACTGCGATGAAACTTGGTTTTTATCAAATTTCGTATACTAGAAAATACTTACTTACTTACTTACTTTATACTTTATTGCACAGAAAACATAATACAGACACTTAATATTAGAAAAAACATGTACAAAGGCGATACATACATTGCGAGCGGGTTGCCTAGCAAAATCCTGGCAAAGCTATGTTTAATTTAACATTAAAAAATAAAAGGCCTTTATATCAAGAACGCATGGACATATCTAGCTGAAATTTTTACCAATTACTCAAATCTATAGTTTCTTAAAGTTATGAAAAAATCACCCGTCTAGGTCAACGCAATCTAACGCCATGACCGTTTATGTCATAATTTTGTTTACAAGGATGACATTATACTTGTATTTTTATGTAGTTACTTAATTGCACCAGTTACGAGAGAAAGCTATCTACAAGTGTGATCGGAACCCTTAGCGCGCGTATCTAACTCGCACTTGACCGTTAATTAATTAATTATAGCCTTGCCAGGATTTTGCTAGGCAACTCACTCGCATTATATTTTCTAGCATAAAAAATTTGATAAAAAGCAAGTTTCATCGCAGTAACAGATGGGTAAAGGTTGAGCTCTCTTCGGATCTTAGACCTAACTGTGACTTCATAGAGTTTATTGTACTTGACACCCCGTTAACGACCCGCCGCCGGCGATGCGCCTTAGTTTTTAATAATTTACCAGTAACAATTTGCAACAATGTAAAGTTAAATAGAGTAGCTTGCAGAATCCCAATGCAATTAACTCTATGTCAATTAATATGTAACAAACAGCCCTTTATACCTTTTTGCAACCGGTCAGACAAGTCATAAAAATATCGTTGCAAAATTTATGTCAGTTAACAACTATGTAATTGTAAACTGTGACCATAAAAGATGATGGAGTGACACAGGTAATTATAAGTCGCTTATCAAGTTGAACAAAAAGTCAATGTAAACAATATGGACATACAATTACATTAATGTTGGCTACTACAAGGAGTTCTAACATTGTGGAATTTTTATACATATAAACAAAATTGTAGTGATCTAAGTTTGTAGTGTCTTAACTATTCTCGTATTAACTTTGAGGGGCACAAAGAATACTGACAATCTGAGACCGACACATGTGTGTTTTATTTGTCGGGCCTAAGATTTACATTATATATAGATGTAGTAGATATTTAGGACAACTTTGAAAAGTGCAAAGGTACGTTTGCGAAAAATCGAAAAATCTTCGTCACGGTCTGGGCGGGAATTTTAAATTTTGGCTATTTGACTCAAGCCGCGGTTTATCCATTTGACTCAAGCCGCGGTAGAAAAACACTGTTACACATATCTTAGAATAAAGCATTCAATTGTTTAAACTTGTGTAAATTCATTTTAACACTCATTTCGATAAATGTGTAAAAAATATTGCTTGATTTAGGATATTGATACGTGAAACAGTGTTCACATTCGGCAACATATTGTCAAATTCGTCAAATTGATAAAATTGATCACAAAGTTGAGAAAACAGCCAAAATTTAAAATTCCCTTGGTAGCGCGGACTGAGACGGAGTCCCATAGCTTTAAGCTAGCTTAAAAAGAAGTACGTGCATCGGTTCAGCTAGTACTTTAATAAATAAATCTTGCTTGAATTCAGAAGACGGACATCGATTCTCGTAGACATACAGCTATTATTCTCAATTCGGTCTCATCGTTGCATTATTAAATATCTAAAGTCAGTCGATGTAAACATGTCACGGTACACTTTACGGTGTAATTATTGTCGGGGTCCATTAATTTTAAGTATCTCTCCACCAGGTTATTATAGGAAGTGGTCAAGCAAGAAATTGCTTTTTCGCATCAATGTAGGTTGTAGATGAATGTACCGCGGGATGCCACGGTATTATGTTAAACCATAGCAATGTATGTCTTATTTCTATATCGATACGTTTGAATGTCCATTGGTAAAAACTTGCCATGCCGTACCGGTCTGCGTAGGCCTGGCGTTGTCCCAATATAACGCGACCACGCGATTATCGCGCGAGCAAGCGACGACGCGACCATCGATTGCGTGGACGCGCGATCAAACATAATATTGATGTCGCACAAGTGTCCAGTAGGCATTAAGAGGATCGTGTTTTCGCGAGCTTCCATACAAAAAGCGTTAACGTTTTCCACCCCCTAAACCTTGTCCGATTTTCACAATGTTTTTACATGTTTGAGATACTATGGAAAACTATGCTCGTACGTTTTGTTTTTTTTGAAATATTAGATATTTTAGGAAATATTGGAAATTATATTTTTATATGGACTGGGTTATGTTCTTATATTTCCTAAAATATCTAATATTTCAAAAAAATCAAAACGTACGAGCATAGTTTTCCATAGTATCTCAAACATGTAAAAAAATTGTGAAAATCGGACAAGGTTTAGGGGGTGGAAAACGTTAACGCTTTTTGTATGCAAGCTTGCGAGTACACTATCGTCTTAACGCGATGCGGTCGCGTGACCAAAATGTATGGTATATTGGCACGTTTGTCGCATCTCATGTTAGCGCGATAATCGCGTAGTCGCGTTCTATTAGGACATCGTTACACTTCTTCACTTCTACATATTTATATTAACATAAATTATTTTACCGTATACAATTATTGTATAAATGGTTTTCTGGAAGAGATTTTTTATTGAATGTTGCTGTTTGCTGCCTTTGTACAATAATTACATTAATATTTTACCTTGTTACCTTTACCGAGTCATGAAAATAAAACTTTCTGCCGGCTGTCACTATCTTGATCTTATATTCTGGTTTCCTGACTCCAGATAAACGGAAATTATAGTTAAGCAAAGATAGTAACAAAGTCTCTCTGGGAATAAAGGCTATAATGTCATGTACTCATTGGCTGGAATGACAGGTTGTAAAGAGGCGGGCTACTGAGTTTATACTTTATGATGGCGAGACACGCGATTCGCTCATAAAATGCTGCGCAGGAGTGTGGAAGGCATGCCATTATGTTGGCTTGTCTTGCGTAGCCGCGTTCCGGACATCTTGGGGTACGATTTAATTCGCTTTGACGGATGCATTAGGAGCGGAATAAATAAAGAAACTTTATTAGCAGAATTGTGAGAAGGTGATATATTATTATCTAAGGTGTTTTTGACAGCTGATTGCAAAAATATCCAAACAGCTAAGAATAGAAATAGAAATAGAAATATATTTATTTGACAAATAAACACAGGGATAATAATAAAAAAATAGTACACGCTAAAGTTAGACGCTGGTGGTAAGACTCATAGTTTATCATAATTTTTAGAATAAGGTCAAGACTTTACTTTGTATTGTTTGTGCACCTACTTTTGTCCGTGGTGGTGATATTTCCTGTAGTTATCAAGTAGGTAGCCATCAAAACAAAGGGTTAAAAATAAAAATAAACCACAAGAAGTAGCCTGTGGTGTGGCGCCATCTAATCATCTTTGTTTCTGCGACCCCATTAATCCAATATGTCAAAGTTAAATAAAAGGCTAGATGTCAAATATGGCTCACATCAATATATCAAAAACGCCAGTTATAATGACAATAACTGCCAGCCGACATTGAAGCTTCGGGTTATTGTAAAAGATAATATAAAAAAATAATTGTAAAATACCGATATGGGTATAAATTATTCTTTAGGATTTCAAATGCTGGTGCAAAACAGGTGATTTTCAAGAAGTTGACCGCGGTTAAGAATTTGTAATTAATTGGAATTAATGTCATCTTTACGTAAAAAACTATGATCGCAAACATGAAAAATTTGTTCTTCGGTACATATTTACTTTCGATAAATATGACCAAGAGATTAATTATAATTAATGTCATCTTTACTTAGAAATCTATGGTCGCCAACATGAAAAAAATCGGTACATATTTACTTTTGATCAATATGACCAAGAGTTACGCAGGTAACTAAACTAGGTACCTACTTAAAATTAAAACTATCAATATACATATACAATCGGCAACAGGTCCAAGTCTCAGGAATTGTAAGAGGATACATTATTTTTTGAAAATGACTGATATGTTTTAGGTGATTTACTATTATGGTCCATGTGGTAGTTGCTTATTGGGTAACATAATACTCTAAGGTCACTTTAATGGAAGGCACCTCGTATATTCACAATGTTTCATGATGATAACAATTGATGATAAATGATTTCATACTTTCAGTACTGTAGGGACATACAATTACATTAATGTTGGCTACTACAAGGAGTTCTAACATTGTGGAATTTTTATACATATAAACAAAATTGTAGTGATCTAAGTTTGTAGTGTCTTAACTATTCTCGTATTAACTTTGAGGGGCACAAAGAATACTGACAATCTGAGACCGACACATGTGTGTTTTATTTGTCGGGCCTAAGATTTACATTATATATAGATGTAGTAGATATTTAGGACAACTTTGAAAAGTGCAAAGGTACGTTTGCGAAAAATCGAAAAATCTTCGTCACGGTCTGGGCGGGAATTTTAAATTTTGGCTATTTGACTCAAGCCGCGGTTTATCCATTTGACTCAAGCCGCGGTAGAAAAACACTGTTACACATATCTTAGAATAAAGCATTCAATTGTTTAAACTTGTGTAAATTCATTTTAACACTCATTTCGATAAATGTGTAAAAAATATTGCTTGATTTAGGATATTGATACGTGAAACAGTGTTCACATTCGGCAACATATTGTCAAATTCGTCAAATTGATAAAATTGATCACAAAGTTGAGAAAACAGCCAAAATTTAAAATTCCCTTGGTAGCGCGGACTGAGACGGAGTCCCATAGCTTTAAGCTAGCTTAAAAAGAAGTACGTGCATCGGTTCAGCTAGTACTTTAATAAATAAATCTTGCTTGAATTCAGAAGACGGACATCGATTCTCGTAGACATACAGCTATTATTCTCAATTCGGTCTCATCGTTGCATTATTAAATATCTAAAGTCAGTCGATGTAAACATGTCACGGTACACTTTACGGTGTAATTATTGTCGGGGTCCATTAATTTTAAGTATCTCTCCACCAGGTTATTATAGGAAGTGGTCAAGCAAGAAATTGCTTTTTCGCATCAATGTAGGTTGTAGATGAATGTACCGCGGGATGCCACGGTATTATGTTAAACCATAGCAATGTATGTCTTATTTCTATATCGATACGTTTGAATGTCCATTGGTAAAAACTTGCCATGCCGTACCGGTCTGCGTAGGCCTGGCGTTGTCCCAATATAACGCGACCACGCGATTATCGCGCGAGCAAGCGACGACGCGACCATCGATTGCGTGGACGCGCGATCAAACATAATATTGATGTCGCACAAGTGTCCAGTAGGCATTAAGAGGATCGTGTTTTCGCGAGCTTCCATACAAAAAGCGTTAACGTTTTCCACCCCCTAAACCTTGTCCGATTTTCACAATGTTTTTACATGTTTGAGATACTATGGAAAACTATGCTCGTACGTTTTGTTTTTTTTGAAATATTAGATATTTTAGGAAATATTGGAAATTATATTTTTATATGGACTGGGTTATGTTCTTATATTTCCTAAAATATCTAATATTTCAAAAAAATCAAAACGTACGAGCATAGTTTTCCATAGTATCTCAAACATGTAAAAAAATTGTGAAAATCGGACAAGGTTTAGGGGGTGGAAAACGTTAACGCTTTTTGTATGCAAGCTTGCGAGTACACTATCGTCTTAACGCGATGCGGTCGCGTGACCAAAATGTATGGTATATTGGCACGTTTGTCGCATCTCATGTTAGCGCGATAATCGCGTATTCGCGATCTATTAGGACATCGTTACACTTTTTCACTTCTACATATTTATATTAACAGAAATTATTTTACCGTATACAATTATTGTATAAATGGTTTTCTGGAAGAGATTTTTTATTGAATGTTGCTGTTTGCTGCCTTTGTACAATAATGACATTAATATTTTACCTTGTTACCTTTACCGAGTCATGAAAATAAAACTTTCTGCCGGCTGTCACTATCTTGATCTTATATTCTGGTTTCCTGACTCCAGATAAACGGAAATTATAGTTAAAGCAAAGATAGTAACAAAGTCTCTCTGGGAATAAAGGCTATAATGTCATGTACTCATTGGCTGGAATGACAGGTTGTAAAGAGGCGGGCTACTGAGTTTATACTTTATGATGGCGAGACACGCGATTCGCTCATAAAATGCTGCGCAGGAGTGTGGAAGGCATGCCATTATGTTGGCTTGTCTTGCGTAGCCGTGTTCCGGACATCTTGGGGTACGATTTAATTCGCTTTGACGGATGCATTAGGAGCGGAATAAATAAAGAAACTTTATTAGCAGAATTGTGAGAAGGTGATATATTATTATCTAAGGTGTTTTTGACAGCTGATTGCAAAAATATCCAAACAGCTAACGTTAGACGCTGGTGGTAAGACTCATAGTTTATCATAATACTTTGCTTTTTATTGTTTGTGCACCTACTTTTGTCCGTGGTGGTGATATTTCCTGTAGTTATCAAGTAGGTAGCCATCAAAACAAAGGGTTAAAAATAAAAATAAACCACAAGAAGTAGCCTGTGGTGTGGCGCCATCTAATCATCTTTGTTTTTGCGACCCCATTAATCCAATATTTATTTATTTATTTATTTACTTATATGGACAAACAACAGTAATAAACTTTACAAAACATAAATTACAAACACAAAATACAATATATCAAAGTTAACTAAAAGGAACTAAAGGCACTAAACTGACAACCTTCAAATCCGACAGCTCTTGCGCGGTGGCCACAGATTCCTTTTTCAAACACACCATTTTAATTAGTTTAGTTAGTATAGTTCATGTCGCCTTCGGAATCGCAGGCAAATATATCAAAAACGCCAGTTATAATGACAATAACTGCCAGCCGACATTGAAGCTTCGGGTTATTGTAAAAGATAATATAAAAAAATAATTGTAAAATACCGATATGGGTATAAATTATTCTTTAGGATTTCAAATGCTGGTGCAAAACAGGTGATTTTCAAGAAGTTGACCGCGGTTAAGAATTTGTAATTAATTGGAATTAATGTCATCTTTACGTAAAAAACTATGATCGCAAACATGAAAAATTTGTTCTTCGGTACATATTTACTTTCGATAAATATGACCAAAAGATTAATTATAATTAATGTCATCTTCACTTAGAAATCTATGGTCGCCAACATGAAAAAAATCGGTACATATTTACTTTTGATCAATATGACCAAGAGTTACGCAGGTAACTAAACTAGGTACCTGCTTAAAATTAAAACTATCAATATACATATACAATCGGCAACAGGTCCAAGTCTCAGGAATTGTAAGAGGATACATTATTTTTTGAAAATGACTGATATGTTTTAGGTGATTTACTATTAGGGTCCATGTGGTAGTTGCTTATTGGGTAACATAATACTCTAAGGTCACTTTAATGGAAGGCACCTCGTATATTCACAATGTTTCATGATGATAACAATTGATGATTAATGATTTCATACTTTCAGTACTGGATATCCATGCAAAATTAAGGGGAGATAATTTTTTATCAGCATTTTTCCTTCATAGCCCTGTCGGGTTCGATACGACATTTCTCATTGCGCAGATGAAAAATGGCGCAACTGCCAATTTAACTAAAAATGTCCGTAGGCGCCAATTAAAATGATTTACTCGTCGATAAATCGTCACGATACAAGGCGAGAGCTTAAAACCGTTTTTATATCGGTTTTTTATTCGACATATCGGTTATATCGGATTACCAAATGGGACTTTAGTGCCAGTAACGTTATTGAATGTTTTTTCGACGCAAAGCTTTGAATTCTAGTGGTATACTTACATTGAATGTTTAATTCATTTTAATTAATACGGTTTTGTTTTAAAATATCTACTTAAGTGTAACAATTAATTCTAATACACACTTTCTTAACAACCTCTGTGGCGCAGCGGTTGCACATCAGCCTACCATGTGTGAGGTCTCGGGTTCGAATCCCGGCTGTGGACAAAAAAAAGCCCTAGGTCTTGGATGTTTATACATGTTTGTGAAGTCGCTGTTTCTGGTTCCCACGACACAAGGTTTCCAAGTGTGGGGCCGGAAGCAATGTATGTGCATGTATGTAAATGTTAATTTTTTATGTTTATGTTTTAAATGCACACTGCTTATTAATTAAAGTACCATTTATGCATTGTCATCTTCGGAGTAAGAGACAGTGACATCATCAATTTTAGTGTGCATCTGAAACTTTGACACTCGTAAGCTAAGTCCTAAGTCGTTTCCTCTATACCCAATTTAGCCTCAACCCAACATAAGATACAACATAAGAAATTGAACTCATTGAAGCCGCCTGGACATAATATGACCAAGTAAAGCAGCCGTAAATTTTTGATTTCGACAATACACCTGGAGTCTCCAGCATCTTTCATCACGTCACCCCGCTCTAAGACTCCCGCATGACACATCCTGATTAAGCATTAACATGTCACAACAGCCGTCAGCGAGGATTCTGTCGTCTCGTCATGCACCGAGCCGGCTCAAGGGATTACTCTGAGCAGCATGACAAATCACTGAGGTGGTGATACTTAGGGCCGTAATAATAAACCGCTCTTAGCTCTGAGATCGCGTGATATCTTAGGCGCGTGAAAATGACAGATTGACATGACAGGTGAAATTGATATGAAACCGACATTGTGAGATAGCTGAGACAACTCTTGGATCTGAGAGCGGTTATACGGGCGTAAGTCAGAACGCCTGTTAAAAGTTGATATCAAATGGTGCCCAAAAGGGAAACGGAAAGAAAGGTCGTCATTGTGAGCTCAGATTGGGCGGGGCTAGAGCAGATGGCCCAAGATCGGAACAAATTAATATCTGTACTGAGAGTCCTATATCCCTGGGCTGAGGGACAGGAAGAGATGATGATGAAGATGATAATGATGATGTAAGTCATACAAGTATTGAAGTTATAAAAATGTATTTTCTTCTTTCTTTAGTCGCTTCCAGGCATGTGAGGATCTTAACAGTCAAAGCTGTTTGTACGGGGCTTGTCCAGGGTTCTCCATTTCATTGTATGCCTCAAAAAGCAGGTATTCGTAAGTATGACCACACCAGCGTGCAGCTGGTCTTTCTAATGTTCTAGATACTACTATTTTTCTCTCACTATCTGCCTTTAGTTTATCAAGCGAGAGACAATCATAGCATGACGACTGTGAAATTTTTATCTATAAAATTATTCGTGATATGGTTTAAAACCTTAATAATGATTATTGAAATCGTTTTGCCATCTCACGTGAACAGTACCACACGTAATATACGACACAAACCTGTCCTACTTAAACGTGTATTTCTTAAGCGGAACGGCCGTGTCTTACATCTCATGACAACTTAACATTCAGTTTGACAGCCAGTGAATTAAACAGACATTAAAATGAAACACCCTCTGTAATCATGCGAGCAGCGCGGATACTAAATAATTATGGTAGTGTAACCTCATTAATTACATTTTAATGTAAACCGATAATTCATTTTTTACGCAAGTGATTCTCGTTAAGTGAGTCGATTGCTAAATCACGGAGCCGCAGGTTTATATGACTCGTCCAATTACAGACTACGTCAACGTCGTACCTAATTTTTCAAACCCACGGCTTTTCGTTTATTGCCAAAAAGAAATATTGTTTTACGACATTTGCATTCACTGCTGGTTATTGTGTATTTTAGAGAAACATTTCTCTGTTGTACATGCCGAACTAACACGAAGACTTCAATAAATTTAAATGAGTTACATTCTGAGAATTGAGTTCTGTAACATTTTTTACATATGACGTCATCGCAGAGTGGAAGGTATTTGGTCTACGCACATATACGTTAAGCTTGCAATATTTTATGTATTTTTTACAGACTGGCTCAAATGCGATAAAAATTCTTAAACAACCATAAAAATTGCTGCACTTGCAACAATTTTAAACGTTAGAACGAGGTATTCCTAATTACAGCAAAAACTTAAACAAGACCTTATAGATGAAAATATATTATGTTTACCGGGATAAAAAGGGTGGGTGGATAAATATAAGAATCTATCAATAAACTAGATAACCTACTTTGAAAGGCTGTAATAACTGCGACTACACTCATACATAAATAAATGTACTCCTGTCATGTTTATCGTGTATGACATGTATGCGTGCGTGCATGGACCAATAACAATAGAATAGAATATATAGATTTATGTGTACAAAATGCTATGCTATAATAAAACAAAAACCTTCAAAGCTCAAATAAGATTACAACAGATAAATAGATAACAACAATGATAATAATTAGGACAATGGCAGTATAATATCTCATCTTACTAACGCGTCTATGAAAACCACCTCAGAAAACCATTTATTTCAGTACATTTTTTCATACTATTATGAAAGACATTACACAAATTGTAAATTCAAGTGACTTTCTTCGATATTATTCCAAGTAAAAATGCAAAGGTCTATTGACAGAGTGCATTTTTAGTTAGAGAGTTCCGTACCCAAAGGGTAAAAAAGGGACCCTATTACTAAGACTCGGCTGTCCGTCCGTCTGTCTGTCTGTCCGTCTGTCACCAGGCTGTATCTCATGAACCGTGATAGTAAAACAGTTGAAATTTTCACTGTCTAACTGAAATCTATCATAAATGTCTTTTCTTATGAATAGACGTTACAAATTCGTTCGAGATATTTGTTAGTTTGGAGAGTTGCCGGTGTTCTTTGCCTACTTACATTTAAACAATACAATAGTCGCATAAAGTGTAATTTTTTTATTATTTAATTATTTCGTCAAGGGTCAAATGACTGTTTTAAGACACATCAAAAGGAAAATTTCACAAATCAGATCTAAGGGGCGATATTTCAAGACCCGGATAAACAGTCAGATATCTTTACTGACATTTCGTGGACGTGTGAAATCTCAAATTCTTCAGATAAATAAACAGACAGATAAACGTTATCTGAGGTATGAAAGGTCGGCCCTAAATAAACTTAGCGACATAGGTGAATTTGTCTCATAAAACTTTATGCTAAATAAATTCTAGAGTCCCAATGACATGCGCAATAATCGTTAGACCATATAGGGAATCTTCCGCGCACGCGACTCTGTTGGTAATTCGACAGCATACCTATTACATGTTGCAAGATACTATACGATCAGATCAAGACACTTAATTATGCCCGATTTCAGCGACAGCTAGGGGTCACTTAGCTCTTTTTCTAATCTGCCTAGCGACTGTTTCGGAAGCCGGACTCTTAAACTTAGGGGGTCCCCTAATAACCTAGATGACCCTTAAACTTAGGTCAAAGCACAGATTAATAAAGAGAAATTGAAACAACCGGTAGGTGGCCCCTGTAAGGAAATAAATTGTCCCTTAAAGATAGGGATTGTTGGTGAAATCGGCCTCAGGTGTTTTAATGAAACAGGGAGTACCTTGTGAGCCCCAATTAGGGAGCACTTATCCAGTGGAGAGCGCATAGATATATTTTCCTTTGTAACACAACTCACCAATTTACGGGCGGCGGGGGACGGGGTAAGAGAGCTGTGATTGGTCAGCCACTGCGAAACTGTCTGGTGGCGGCCCGTCATCGTACATAGGTTGCATATGCGAACGTTTGTTGAATACAACAAACGTTTGGCGAGCCGCATTCCTCCGCAGGCTCAGTCAATTGGATATACGTATAGTATAGTCTCTGGCCCCAATCAAAAAAGTAGGAGGTATGATTTTATATTTCTGTTTAAATATGAGCCACTGTCAGTTAAGATTCACTTACGTATGCCATGCGTGTCATCATAATTAACTACCAGTTATCTATGGTGTGGTAAGCGGTTTTAAATGTTTTTTTTGAGAACCGAGGCGACTACTAAGTTTACATATAGTTGTATGTTTCTGGTACTAAGTACACAATTAATAGTAATAACTAGTTGACAGTCTTATTGGCCACTAGCCCGACACCCCTCCATCGACCCGCACTGAGCCAGCGTGGTGGAGTATGGCTCAATCTTACTCATATCCGAGTAAAGGCCAGTGCCCCTTGGTGAGGACATTAATAGGCTACTTACACTTACAGCTAATATTGTTTTGTGTGTATAGAAACAAAATAAAATTATCTTCACTTTTTCATACATTATTAATATTAAATGAGTTCAGCTATACAACGAGGTTGCGTGGGCATACCCGCTGACATAAAACATTATTTATTGTGACAGCTAATGCATGGATTAAAAATGTTTATCGTACGTATGTTATGAAGGTGAAATATTAATGGTAACGACACTCAATGGATTCTGCCACCTACTTACACATATTTATGACTGCCAAACGAATTAATAACCCGGTGATTTTGCTGATACTTGGAGCAACCTTGAGAATGTAAATCACTTTGATGCATGTGTGTTTTTCATACATACATTTTTCTGAGAATCTCTTGAATACTAGGAAATAATGAAGATGAAAAATGGAGCATAATCGTAGCTTATTGACTTGACATAATATCAAGTTTTTTTTTCGGTTACTTGTTTATTAATTAGACAGGAATGAAGCATCTGTTAATAAGGAAATGTGCAACCCAAAATTAGTGTCAGAGATCACCAGTTTTATTAAAGCTTACGTTAACGTCATAGTATAGTAATAAATGTATGTTTATGGTGTAATACGGATACAAGAAGTTGTTTAATGCGATAAAGTTATTAGGAAACGTATTCACAATAATCTTATTTAACAGTAGCACAGTTTGTAGTAGTATATCTAATATATACGGCAGTCAGTATTAAAGATAGTGCAAATATACAGCATACGTAGTGTAGTAGCGTACAGCATACGTAGTGTAGTAGCGTACAGCATACGTAGTGTAGTAGCGTACATCATACGTAGTGTAGTAGCGTACATCATACGTAGTGTAGTAGCGTACAGCATACGTAGTGTAGTAGCGTACAGCATACGTAGTGTAGTAGCGTACAGCATACGTATGTAGTGTAGTAGCGTAAAGAACACCTGCAATTCTCCATACTAACGAATATCTCGAACGGATTTGTAACGTCTATTTACAAGAAGTCATATATGATAGATTTTTTATTTATGTGAGGTCGATTCGATTTCGATACAGTTAGAATTTTTGTTCTTTTGTATAAAAAGATATCATGAATATTTCCAAAGAAAAAACGTGCAGGCAAAGAAAAACTCAAATAAGTTGCGGCGATGGGCGCAAAATGGAATATTGGATAACTGGCTAAAAAGTGGGCACAATTGTGCATCTGCCCTGTTTGGGAAATAGGCGTGAAACTTTGTTTGTTTGTTTTGTGGTTTTAATTTCAGAAGACTTGTGCGTATCAAAGCTCCCTTCTTTAAATTCTATATTTTGTATATATTTATTGCATATAAAAGACAAAACACAGAAAATACAGAGAAGTAATTTATTTATTCTAATTCTACTCTAAATGCAAGGCCAAGTGTGCAGTCTTCTTAAAAATATAAGCAGAGCTATAAACCGTTCCGGCGCGCTCGCGGCAATTAATTTAACTGCCGTTTTCTAACATTAATAATGCATAATTCAGAAATAAAACATTAATGAGTGGCGAATAAAGCGATAAAGCTGTTATTTATCGACGAGTGTGACAGTAAAAAATCTTCTCTGATGAGTATAAACTTCTAAATAGAAATAAATTAAGCAGATATTGCGACGGACCGGAGAAGGTTGTTGAATAAATGTCAACAGGCTTGTCTCTTCTCATAAGTATTAATGATTATGACCTAGATTTCTGCTTTTAATTATCTTGTATAGTTTAACACTGCTTTAATATGATACCTCTTTCAGTGTCGTCGCTTGAGTTTCCCATCTTTAGATATTTGGGTAAGTTTGATGTTCATATAGTCATCTAGACTCTGGGGAACTATCGCATCCATAGCTGCAGCGATAGGCTGGAAATCCAAAACCTGTCATAACTCTGAAAAAGTTGTGACGTTTGTTTTGTTAGGAAGATTGTGATTTTTTTTATTCCAGCATTTCGTTTTATCAGGTATGGATCAGTCCCTAGATATAAGATAGAAAAAATATTTATATTAGGCCATTCAGTTATTCTTTTTGTGTGATTCAAATAATAAAACTGAATTAATTTTGCGCAAATACCTTGCAGACGAGATTACCTAGAAACTATAAAATTATGTTAATTATGATTAGAACCGCCTCACATGATGAATAGGTGCTTGTAAAATGAGTGTTTAACGGCTGTATCGCAAGCATGCTGTAATGTATAGATAACTTAAAATATAAGGCCACCTTAATGATACTTGTTGTTGTCAGGCTATTATGCTATTATAAAATCTTATCCAATCTTATTTGCATTTTTTATAGCGCACGTAAAATAAATTCAAGAATTAATTAATTATAAAACAAGGTGTATATAGCACACCTAACCTAGATCATTATCAAGCTAACGAATCACAAAAGCGTGCAACAAAAGCCTGTAGCAAACGCATCTAGACTCGTATTAATTGACTGAGAGCGAATAACTCATGAATCTCAAGCGCTTGAAAACACACATACACAATACACTTTTCTCATTTCACATGGCGAAACTGTCACTGTGACCTAGAGCTTGTCTAAGCTGAATTGACGCGCCCCACTCCTTGGTTTTGTATTTACTTGTCATACAAAACCAAGGAGTGGGGCGCGTCGTCATTTCAGCTTAGAGAAGCTCTAGCTGAGAAAACCCTCAGAGCTGAGAAAATTATTTTTAGGAACTCTAGCTGAAGCATATATTTTACAGCTGGAGATAGAACCAGCATGACTTTGAGTGTCCGTCAGTTGTCAGTTGTCGATGTCGCGGACCCTTTAAAAATAAATATCAAGTCCTTTCCCCAAATGTTACTCTTGAGAACGAAAAATTATTTATTGATCTCAAAAAATCCACAGCTAATACAGTTATGTAAGGCAAGAAAAATAATCTTAACATTAGCCGATAACGGATTTACATTCTTTAGTTTAATGATTATAAATAAGACAGACGTACTTACCAATTACTTGTTGTTTTGTGTAACCACCGAGAGAGACATCGGAAACAAAATAGAACCCGTCACTTTTCTCTACAAAGTGTCCGCTCCGGAGCAGAACAGGTTTATCTTTGTCAAGGGGTTTCTAAGACCTAGAGAAGTTCAAAAGTAGAAGTTATTTTGAAAGGCAGGGTGGGAGACATCTTTTGTTTGCCCTGCCTGAAAATCTGCACTGTTTTCTGTGTGGCCTGCATCGCCTGCTCACCTGCATTTAGGCTAGTGACACCGTCACTGGGTCAGTTAAGTTAATGGCACTATCACTACCAACACCAACTCGACTATTTTTAACCGACTTAAAAAAAGGAGGGGGTTATCAATTCAGTTGTATGTTTTTTTCTTTCTTTTTTTAATGTTTGTTACATCGAAATAGTGCCTAATTATGAACCAATTTCAAAAAAATCTTTCTGTGTTCAAAACGGAAGCCCAATAGTTTGGATCCGTTTTTTGAAAATCAGGAATCGGTGTAGTAGTTAGGTTTCTACATGAAAAAACTGTGAAGTTTAATTTGGTTTTACCTGGATGACATTATACATCCAGTCTTTTTGGTGATTATAGTCATTGTTGCGAGATATATTCTGGCTGTTAGCATCGTGTATTCGTTTGTATTATGTAATACGTATGGACTTCACTGTCAGGAGACAGATTTCGTAGACTCGTTTTCGGGTCTATAGATGACATTTTGTGTACCGAGCGGGGAGGACTAAGTATAGTTCATGAAGTCGGTTTTTTTTAACTTGGTGAATTGTTTTAGAGAAATACAGTGCCAGTATGATTTATAATCGTTAGGTTAGGTTAGGTTAACACCAGTAAGTCCCACTTTCAAGTCATTCCTCGCGCAGACATCTGTCAGTCGCAAACTCTATGCATAAAGGATGGCATTCATCTTAGGCGTCTTTTTCACCCTTGCCTTTCCATTGAGGCGTTGTGAGGGACTTTATTGTCGGTATGAGTTACGACCCGAGGTTCGTGTGCGGTGATAAATCAGCGCAGCAGTTCTATTCCGGGTTCGCAACGTAAACTAGAAACGGAATGAAATACAAGTTTAGCGTGACGTGACATCGAAATTTTCGCCGTTTTCTCGAGTGCTGCAAAGTTAGCACAGGTATCTCGAAGCTGCTGGGTATAGGCTACTGGTCTGCGATTAAGTAAGAATGGCGTGGGTGGTTCTTTGCGAAACAAAACGAAGTGGCATCACGCCTTTTCTTGGGGTGGCGAAGGTATAAGGTGCCTACGTTTAACTAGATTCAAAACTCAATTTACATGACAAGGGACAGACATATCCCAACTCCACTCAACCTCATTCCGACTTCATGTCTTATGAGGCAAACTGAGTTCGGTGTCGTTACCGCTAGCAAGCGAATAGGGGACATATTATATAGACAAAACCGGAGCTATGGAGACTGAAGGGACATTTTGTTTTATGAAAGTGTCCCAGGTCTCCCGTATCTCAGGCCACATCGCCTCTACTTATTCCGGCTAAAAACTGTCCAGATCGTAGAATCAAGTTTAAAATAGAGAGCTTTTTATTAGAGAATTATGTTTCATTATCTCATCATATCGATATCGTTGAATGTCACCTTGAAATGTATAGGAAGAATCCTGATTTTTCTATCATAAATAACGTTTGTCATGGATCGTGTCTCACTTTGTTACAATCTCATCATTTCTGCCCATATTAATTCACTTCTGGACGTAGCCCTCAGAATAATTTGTCCTTTTACAAAACTTTGCTATCACCTGCCATCTTTATGAGGTCATCAGTCCGACTAACGATTAATCGCAAAAGACGCGCCACCAAACAGCAATTCCGCCAATCCCGGCAGATCGTAACTGCGGGATTGCAATACTTTGAATCCCCACTCGTATATCACCAGCCACAGAGCGGCACCTGCACAAGTCGTGTCTGATTTATCGCCGCGTTTGTCACTGCCGAGTTGCCGACCGAGCGATCTGGCACGATCTGATTGCTTAGTGATCGTGTGGAATACTGATGTTCATGGCTATCATCATCATTATAATTATTCTCAGCCCACATCATCCCACTGCAGGACAAAGGGCTCTTCTCCATAGTGCCAATCCACACGGTCTTGCCCCAACCGTTTCTATTGAGATCCTGTCGACTTGATGATATCGTCAGATCATCGGGAAAGTGGTCTGCCTACTGGCCTTGTCGCTCCCCTTGGCCACCACTCTGTAACCTGCCATACTCCACCGTCCGTCATCCCGCCTAGCCAAGCATTATCATTATTTATTATTTATATGTATTTATAATACATCAGCTGTATATCCTTAGGGCTCGAGAGTGGATGGGGTATAAGCAGAGGACTTTGCAGTTTACGCCAAGATTAGTTGGCTCTGATCAAGCTGTCACTTCTATTATCTGTCAGGCCACCTTACCCTATGTGAGAAAGACAGGTTACTTACAGCTTGCTGAATAAATAAACGTGGCGCGGCTGGACCTACCTGTAGTTGAAATGGGCTGATTGATTGATTGATCATGATTATCAAAGGTTTAAGATTTTTTTAATTTATCCAGTTCTATGTAACATATAAATTCATATCAAACATATCTACAATTTCTGTAATAAAATAGATTTACTTTATCAATATACCTTGATACAGTTGACTCTTCTCACAGCCATCTACAGAGAGCTGTCAAACATTTACTCTCCCACCCTAACGCTATCTTTAAAAACATGTCATACAATTTTCAAAGCATTATTTCCGCTCCTAACATCATATATTCAACACCCTTTTATAAAACCTCTCCATTTGTTTAGAAACCTTAATGTTCACAACTCAAGGCTGTAATTCAAGCGTTTGAGAAGTAATTTGCCAAGTTTAGTGCATCTAATAAAGGATGATAAGTTGCAGTTCGCGTGCTCAACAACGTATTATTTTTAAGTTATTAACGTGGTAATGGAATAATTCCGATATGGTAATGCGACTCGGAACAAACGGCCAACTGACACGATAGTGTTGTTTATCGCTGAAATACTAAATCGTTGTCTTACAAATTGTCTACTCAATAGACATTAGAGGGACAGAATAATGATCGGTTTCGTAAAGTGAGATCCTATTGCACTTGGAAACAAATGATAGACTTGTTGGTAATGTTGGTCATCAAATAAACTAACTGTAGAAGGATATCCAAAGTAAAAAGCCGAGGTTTGAGTCAAATGATTTGGTAGCATATACATATAGTGAAATTACGTTATGGCATGGGTAACAACATTCAATAATATTATTATTACTCTATTAATTAATTATTCTAAGGCTTACATGACGTAACGAATAAGTACGACCGAAATGTCATGGTAGTATATTTAGCTTTAGAATGACGATGGCTCAAGTGTACCTCAGTCAGAGTAAGACTACAGTTGTGAGCAAAAGTATGAAGGCAAACAAAAAAAATACGTTTTAATCTACCAGTGGGTTTCAGAAGTGATCAACTTAAGTATCAGTACCTAGTTTTCAAGCTACCTTATTAGGGCCTTAACCAAACCAATAAAAATAACAATTTTCATAGCAACAAGCAATAACAATTTAACGGGTATCGGGCCTTGTATCGCAAAAACAGCAAAACATGGAGCTGTAATTTCTTCATTCCGATGTAAGATTTATTAGATGGACATACAAGCTTTATTACCTCGTTTCGCTACTGACAGACGGACAGACTTGCTACAAGTTTTTACAAATAATATATTTCTTGTAGAGAGAGTGGCGCAAGCAAGACATACGGATAGTAGAAACGTCAAGTTTGCACTTATTCTTTTACTCGTAACAGTTATTCTGTGGGAGTCTATTGGATCATTCTATCGGAAAGTGTATTTATTCTTCATCATATATTTTTCTAGGCAAGTGTCAGAATGGAAAATAATATTAACGTCGGTGACCGGCGTTAGAGTGAGTACAGGAATTTCCCGTTGGTTCATGTCAAATTTAAGATCGGACTGTTCTTCCATCTTTGAGGAATACAAGTAACCATACTGCGTAACTGACTTGCTATACTACCATTTATCATCGTCATCATCAGCCAACATCGCTATCACTCCTATTGCCTCCTATTCTTTAAGTATTTGGGTCCCCCTCGGTCTACCCTCGAGTTTTGGCACGGTCAACTAGAGACACAGAAGAGATAATAGCTCCTAGAGAGATGCCCTACATGGAACGCTCCATTGCTCTCTGTGCCTCCTTAATTTTGTATGATAAACTCAACCCACAATTAATGCCGCGGGAATTCCAGCTAATCCATTAAAATGCAAGTGGCTGCTATTTAATAAACTACAATTATGGATCATAAAGCCATTCTTGCAGCGGCTTTTATGAGTGCTAGCGGCTTGTTATCGCTACATCTTGATTTATGTGATGGTGTTCAGGAGCTGCTAAGAGACTTGGACAGCACTGTAGCGTCACGCCTTTTTCCGTACGCGGTGGCTAAGGTTCAGATGCACCCATGTCGTGTAAGAAAATCATTTATTCAAAACTCAATTTTGCATGACATAGAGCAAGCCCATCACATATCAAGCAGTAGCTATCGTGATTTGAAAGAAGATAGGAAAGTAGGAAGTGAATAGGAAGACGAAGAATAATAAGAACTTGTCAATGATGACCACTTTCAGCGTCGATTTTTTGTGATATTCCGCGATTTTGATAAAATTCGGCATATCATTCGATGTGTCTCTTATTTTTGATACCAATAATTAAACACAAAAAGTTTGAGTTGACTTTGATTGGCAGTCTATCCTAGCAACCATGCTGTTCGGCTTTCATATTATTCCTTAATCAGCCCCACTTCTCAATAAGTATTTTTTTGTTTGAGAGGGGCCCATCAAGTACCACATCCGACAAATAAATCTTCACCGGCAAGTACAGTCAGCCTTTCCGAGAGAATCCACAGACAGGCAACGTCGTGTTGCGATCGTACCGATAACGCGATGGCTACTGTTTTTGCTACCACTACACTCTGACTGGCCTGTGGTGACCTGCGGCTTGATTTTGGTTTACATTTTGGTTAATTTTTTGTAAGAATTTGTAATAATCATCATCCATAACAGCCGATGAAAACATTTTATTGGAGGTATTAAGTAGGTATAAATATAATAAAGTTAATTAGTCGAATGAATAAAGAAAAGTCCCTGTCTGTCTCGAATATCATTGTAAGGGAATGCAAAAGTATGAAATTCGATCGATCATCATTATCCTTGAAATATTATTACTGAGAGCAAATTTTACCAACGAAGAGTAACTTTTTACACGAGAGTATTTTTTCTACTTTTTCATAGAATGACCTCATTTTGAGCTGACGTTGTCATACAAATTATCCCCGGGATAGTTATTTTCGCATAACTTTTTGTTGGTAGAATCCAGCCCAATTAGTATTGAATCACTGGCTAAAGGTGGACACAGTTTTGCCTCTGCCACCTCGTATGGGAAAAAGCGTGATATATTATTATATTGTTATTATTACTAAAAACGTATATATTTTTTTCAGTAAGATCTATTTCTATGCCCTGAAACTCTGTATTTTTTATGTTCAATAGACAGAGATCGCCTGTTTAAAAAGATAATTATTTTCCTTATTATTTATTTAAAATAATTTATTTTAATAACACTTTAGAGGTATTTTCCTTTAGGCGTTACAGCTCACACACAGCGTGACTCTTTCGAGAACCAATATTTGTTGGTCGGACTCTACCCCAGTCTCTATGATTTATTAGTTCCAGTCAAGGATTCGTTTGCTTAACACAAACTGAACTTTATGCCATCGACCAAAGAGTCTTGAGTAATGCTGCCACCGTAGTTAAAGATGTAAGATGTGGCTACTGAGCAAAAGAACCAAGTTGTGAACTCACGATCATGGCCGAGTCATAGAGCAAAGCGTAAAAATAGTTTTACGCTTTGTTCGATGAAATAAACAAATAAAATGTATTTTTTTGTATGTATGTACCTACATACATGATTGTCACACTTTTCCCCATTCGGGTTGGTAGAGGTTTAGTAATTTAATTATATCCCTATTTTGATGCTCATTCGTTTTTATAATTCAACATATTGGGCACAATTCGCGAAATACTATGAGGTACATTATACAGGGTGACATTTAATTAGCTGACCATATTTTGGGGAATGATGGTACCCATCAAGAACAACTTTCACCATAAAACTTTTTTTTCGTTTGCGACCCCATGTTCCTTGGGGAAAGTTCTTCATAATGATGGGTACTATCAAAATATGGTCAGCTAATTAAATGTCATCCTGTAGATTGAGGTACTCTTATTTTAGTGAAAGATGGAGGCAATAGCAAGTGTAATCAATATATCCTAATGACGATAAAACGATATATTGAAAGTATGGTAAATAATGAGTTAAAATGAAACGTGATGTGCAAAACATTTACGTTCCGTCTTAATACTAATTAACAGAGAAATTCGTTTCCTGCCGCGAGACGGCTGTCGTTTGATTTAGTCAAAGCAGAATTGTTGGTGATGGCTTAATTACTGAGTACTGATTAACTATTCACCGGCGAATAGGTTCGGTTCACCGAGTTAGGTAGATATGGAACCTGCCGACTGTCCACATGTATTGCAAAATGGTCCTGAGACGCTGCGCAGTAGATGTTTATTACGGTTGGTTTGATAATTTGGAATCATTCACAACTATAATAAGTCCGATGACCTTAGAAAATGTTCTATGATCTTGATGAAACCATGAATATTGAAATTATATTATTATTTCCAGCCTCCAAACTGATTTCATATAGGTATATACACCTACTTTCTTGCATTACACTTACTGACCGGATACATAAGATCGTGATCTCTGATTGACCAAAAGCACCCAAAAGACAGCTAAAGGCTGAATAATACAAGATTCTTGTAAATCACGTTGATTAACAACATATTCGCAGCTGTATAGTACTCTTAAATGGAGGGGGCTACACCACCTGACATGTTGATTTATTGCAAGTGGTTATTTTGCATTGTTAATTTTTTACTGACCCTGTTCGTTTTAATAAATGTATGAGCGTTTATGAGTGGGTTAAAGGCATGATTTACTGCGGACATTACACTTAATCATGAGGAAACAACAAGTTTTACACATAGTTTAAGAATTACCTGGGCATTTAAATAAAATAAGAATTGATACGACCTCAAAATAAGCGAACCGTGAAGCTTTTGTTGAGTCACTTAATGTTACCTTAGTTCAATACAAGCAACAACGCCTCGAATTCTGTCGTTATTAAGACAAGTAAAACTTTATTTTTATTTAAATTTATAACCCTCAATTGGTCGCTACCTGTGATGCCATTGCTGCATAATTTAAATCAGGCCATTAAAATATATCACTGACGGCTTATTTTTATGTGGCCTATTTAAAATGTATTTTCAATCAATAAAACGCATATTTACGACCAATTTTAAGCGTTAACGTCTGTGTAAAGGGCGATTTCATAAATCAACGGTCGAAAGTTATTTATTGTCGCCATTGAAAAAAGAAAAGTATTAGTGTTGTGATCGTGTTTGTAATTTAGCTTAGGTCGATAACTTTTCAGAACGTACGTGAAGCTGTTTAAATGCTGTTTTAAAAATTTGTCTTCGGAGGTTAATAAAGGGTGGGGTTGTAATATTGAGGGACTTGAATTCGATTAAAAGATAACCGGCCAAGTGCGAGTCGGACTCGCGCAAGAAGGGTTTCGTACCATTATTTATAAAAAACCGCAAAAAAAAAAAAATTGTATGGGAGCCCCCCCTAAATATTAATTTAATTTTAATTTTATTATTTACTTTTTAATTAAATAATTACTCAATATATTGTGAACATTTTAAGCGTCTACCTGCTACCATTATCAATATCGAGCAAAAATGAGCAAAAAAATCACGTTGGTTGTATGGGAGCCCCCCTTAATATTGAATTTCTTTTGATTTTTAGTATTTGTTGTTATAGCGGCAACAGAAATACATCTACTGTAAAAATTTCAACTGTCTAGCTACCACGGTTCATGAGATACAGCCTGGTGACAGACAGACGGACGGACGGACGGACGGACGGACAGCGAAGTCTCAGTAATAGGGTCCCGTTTGGCACCCTTCGGGTACGGAACCCTAAAAATGATGTGGTGGTTTTATTTGCAAGAGTGTTTATGATATACGTTCGTAATTGTACGTGTCAGTTGCATCAGCTTGGGGTGAAAAAGTTAAGCTTCGCCGAAGCAATTTCGGGCCAACACGCCCGAATTTTTTTTTTGTCATTTTGCACGAAAATGCTCAGTTTATTTCGCTACCAGACAAAGTGTGTCATTTAGTTGAAATACATTTTAATGTATAATTCAAATACTAGTCAGAATTACAAACATATAAAAAAAACTTACCTTAGTTTGGGATTTTGATATTAACTTTTTAATTAAGATAAATAATACCAAAATAGACCCAATTCCTTGTACAACAATGACAGGACAAATTTTCAAACCACTCTTAGAGATAGCAGGAAAATAGATTAAAAAGAAGTTCAATTATGCAAATCCAGACAGAGCGTTTGTCAGTCAGTACGCGTGCGGTGCAGACCAATCATTCACACCTGTCACAGACCTCCTTTGAACTAAGACAGGCGCAGACGGGGCGTGGAGCTAGTCAAGACGATTTGTATGGCGCGAGTAAATCACCTCTAAAGTAATTTATGACCGAGTCCTGCTAGAGACGCGCATGACTTATCGACAACATTTTATCGATATTTCTTTATTGGTAATTAAATTGGTATTTGGTATTAAAGTGTATGCTAATTTGTAACAAATTTCTGAGATGAATGAACTATTTCTTAGTTCGTTCCGTTGTAACGCGGCACGTTTACAAAACGGCACCAACGTATTGCTTCTTTTTGTTAATCAATGAGATAAACAACACAAATCTGTGATGGCATTGAAATCTATTGCCGTATTTAAAACTCGAATTTTATCTTGGAGAAGTCAAATTAAATGTCTAAAAAGTCACAGTTGTCATATAAAATTGAATAAACATTTTTTTTCTGAATAGACAAAGCAAGCCACACTTTTTGTCGATACTCACTCGACCTATAAGGCCGTCGCTTGACGCGTGTCATCCCAGGAAACCGCTCCTCCATTCAAAATACACGTGTTGTTTGACAGCTTTTGTGTGCGCCGCACAAAAAACGACAAACAAAGTGGTGGAAGGTGACAGCCGAATAATCAACTCGACTATTTATCATATTCGAGCGGCTGTCAGCGTGCGTCCATTTGACAGCTGACGTTTAATGACAGCCGTCTCTTTGAAGTGTCAGTGGGTTTTCTCTAATGAGTGGCGACTCAAAGGCCAATTGCCTCGGTTTCCGCTCTCGTGGAGTGATGGAGAGCGATTATTAACCACGACATTAGTTGTGTGAATGTGCCGTTTTCAGCGTTCTCTTTACTTTGAGCGTCTGTACTGTACTGTATACTATTAGTCGGAATGTAATGCTCGTTTTCTCTAGCTTCTCGATGGCATAGAAACTATCGGTCGAGGTCGACTTATCCATTCTACCATCGATCGATGGCATCGATCAGCTATCGTACGATTAGTTAGGACAGTAGGTATTTCAGAGTTTGCCATGAGTGGCTAAGAGATTTCGGTATCTTGTGGGTTTCATCAACTAACAACCAATCAACCAATAACCCAAGTTACAAATAAAGGTTGTATATAAATCTGCAACTGTGTATACATGTATTGAACGAAAAAAATCGTCTAAGTGCGAATCGGACTCTCACACGGAGGGTTCCGCATCAATCGTATCAAAAAAGTAAAAAAAAAAGAAAACTTATATGGGGACACCTTTATTTTTTCCGTATTTTGTGTATTTCAGTATTTGTTGGTGGAGCGGCAACAGATATACACATTCTGTGAAAATTTCAACGTTCTAGCTATTACGGTTCGTACTCAATGGCCTTCTGACGGACGGACGGGCGGACGGACGGACGGACAGACGGACAGCGGAGGCTAGTCATAGGGTCCCGTTTGGCACCCGTCGGGTACGGAACCCTAAAGAGTATTCTTAACTAATGAATTTCGAATTTTAACAGAACATATAAAATATATTAATGTTTGCTTACAAGTAGTACGATATTTTTGTCGGTATGTTTTATCTCGAAGTAATAAAAAAGTGAGTTATTAAAACTTATCAAAGGCAAATCTAAGTGTGTTAATTAAATTCTGCTGCGCAACGAAAGAACTTGTTTGGTTGAAATTATGTGGCGAGACGACATATTGAGAAGTGATAAAGTGATAGCCAGACCACAGACTTTTTGATCTGTAAAGTGCACCTACTTTACAGATCAAAAAGTCTGTGGTCTGGCTATCACTTCTCAATATGTCGTGTCCCAGTCAAACATCTATCGATGCAAATTAGTCTCAGCTTTTTCTATACGGTGTGGCAGAAGCACATTGTGTCAACGCAACAAGATAAAATAAATCTGACTAAAACGCAAGGTATGCATATTGCATAAAATCAACAAATTATTACATAAACGAATGTATGTACAAAGCTGTATGCTTTCGGGCTTGCTTCGCATTTATGTTTCCGCTCCTTTGTGATTCTACGGATCGTTGCGTTTGAAACAAAATTTTCACATACAAATGAGAAATGAGATTAATAATTCTTGTCTTAATTTACTTAAAGGTTAAAATGAAAACGGTGTTTGCAAAATATTGTGAGGTAACCTGTAATCCATAAATGTGGTGATGGGCTTTCCTCCTTTCATGTAAAATGGAGCATTGTATTACTGGCATTGTAGTACAGTGGAGCCTCTACCACCCAGAAAGCACGCCACAAAGAATCAGGGCAATTTCCCATGCTAACGAATATCTCGAGCCAATTTGTAACGTCTATTCACAAGAATATGTAGTCATGTTTGATAGATTTTTTATTCAAGAGGTCGGTACTGTAAGTTTTTTTGTTGTTTTTATCGCCAATTTTATAAAATTAATAAATGTATTTATTTTGACGTTATATTTACTTTCATTATTTATGCCCCTAAACTCTAGTAAGTACTCTTTGCTAAACTCAGACGGGGTCAGCCATGTGACATGTGGCAGCCTATCAAGTTCTCGTACCGACTTATACCAAGGGGAGGCAGTCGCTCACGTCCGAAGGAATTACTTGGAACCCACAGCCCTTCACGTCCTTCCCGGGTAGGGCTAACGAGCGACAAATCATCATCATCATAGTCATCAAATCATCTCAAGACAGTATAATTTCCAGGTTCTCAAATGAGAACCTGACCACTTGACACTGGCAAAATTAACCTCAAAAGAGGTTAGGACGCCATTAATAAAAAGAAGAAGAAGAAGAAGACTTATACCAAAAAAATGTGACAGACGCGCTATTTTCTTTGACCAGAATTCAGTAAGAAGTTTAGTACGGGAAGGCGCAACCTTATTCTAATACAAACAAACTTGCCGTCATGTTCAAACTTGCCGTCATCCAGGCCTGTCTACTTCCCGTATTGGATTATGGCGTGGTACTAACTACTGTCACGTTACAGCAAGAGTAACTTACTGAAAATTGAGCGGCAATATCGAATGGCTCTTAAGACCGCAGGACAATTCCCAAGACGCCTGGAGACCACTATACTCTGGGATATGCTGGACTGGGACCCATGGCACCTCCGTGCACAAGACCTTAACGAGGACATGCTGCGCCGAATCCGCGAATTACATATAGAGGATCTAGACTGCCCCGGTGATGCATATATTGAATACGGGCAGTACAACCCCCTGTTAACTAATATTAGACTAGGTGACATCAATTATATCCCAAAAAAAGACAGGAGTCGGTTGCTCAGCAAGCGATCAACCGCTCCACGTCCCCATAGACTTTAATTTAGTGTAGTTTAATGTAATTAGCTGTAAATAGTATAGGCAATACGAAACAACAACATAAATCTATATAAATTTATATTGTTCATACTAACAACCACATAGCACACACTACGCAACACTTATACAGATCTCCAAATTAGACAAACATAAGTAGTAAGTAGCTGACACACCCACAGGCAGCACACACCACTGACCTGCTGGATATATAAATAATGTACCAAATAAACTAGGGAAATAAACAAAAAAAAAAAAAAATTCTAATACAAATCGACGGAAAGTAGTCACTTGAATTTAAAATTAATACAATTTAATTTATGTGCATTATTGTAATGTCATGCTTAGTTGTATGAAAAATAATACTGAAATAAATGTTTTACTTTGTTATAGGTGGTGTTCATAGACGCGTTAGTAAGATGAAATATTTTCCTGCCCTCATTCTTTCGTCATAGTAATATTGCGAAAGGAAAACAAAAATAGTGCTTTTACCCATATGGGGTGCCAGAGATTAGCCCGGTTATACAACACTCCATTTTCCGTGACAGTGGGCTAGCCAAGGAGCTACGGAGAAAGGGAAATACGCAATAAAAACAACAGATAAATCTAGCGACTCCAGCGATTCGAGCCGATATGCAAGTGGCAACATATTTACATAGAGATCTACACAAATCAAGCCAAGAGTCATCAATTTAGCTGAACAAAACGGGGGGCAGCGACTAGTCAAGTGATTTAGTGAGCTGGCTCGAACCACTTCTACCCACGGTAAAAACTTGATACCGTCGTGGGTGGATAGACTAACTAACAACACTCTAAATCATAGTGTATTTATGATCTCATAATAAGAAGAACGGTGCTAAACATATTGCGGAACATCAAAGAGTTATTCGAATTTTGCGAAATACGTGCGTTTGAATATTTTACCTATTTTTTGATACGTTTTTTAAGCCTAATACAATTACGAAATTTTTAAATTGAATCAGGCTTGTAAATTTTGTAAAGACATTTCATCAAATAAACAAATACATTTCGTTAATATGAACTGCTTTGTTGCTGGTTTCTTTGAGCCATTACACACGCACGACGTACGTAAGATACGAATTCCACCTACAATACTTAAAGGTTTAGCGTGCTTTGATCAAACGGTAACAGTTTATTTAGCAGCGTTCGCCAATCGATCTAGGATTTCAATTTGGAATTCCGGCCAAAAAGTCTCGAGAAACAAAACCAAGCGAGCACCCCATTCGATTCGGGGTGCAGAGCGTTTGGTAGTTGTGTTGTTCTAACTTGTCGGCCATTCCGACCGCCCAACGCCATTATACGATATTTACGTGACTCCGCATAAATCACAGCCACAATAAAAAAGCTAAAACGAAAAAAGAAATAATAATGAAATCATCGCGCACCATTGCACCGCTGCTTTACTGCATATGGCTTTCGCGCTTCGCCGCATGCGCATTTTAATTTTATTACCCAGACAAAAGAATAAAGATTTGCCGACACCGTTCGTTTTGTTCGATTTTCAATATGATGTCAACAGAACAACATCCAACCATGGGCTTGTCTTCATTAACCACGCGATAAAAATCACCGGCTAATTTATCGATACCCCTCTGCCGCTCGTTTAGCTTAATTTAGGCCAATCAATTTCTGTTTCACTATCTTCAAAGTGACAAGTGGTTTCCATGTGCAATAAATAATACCAAATCGTATTTTCCGTTCCATAACTCATTCGGTATTGCGCTATAATAACAAAGCTTTGGGGACCCCATGAAGTGATGCATCAAATGGATATTTATGTAGAGGAGAACATGCTTTGTCATCGTCCTCGTATTTTTATCTACTTTAGTGGAATTTCGACCTTACACCGTAGAGACAGGAAGTAGTTGTCTAAATAGTGGTTTATAGTTTTTTTGCTCCCCATTACGTTTCGGTCGGTTAATTCCGTGTGCAATAAAAATGGTGGTGGCATCATGGCTCCATTTAAATTATCCGGCCCCTAATGTGAATTTAGTTAATTGGCTCGACAATTATAATTAGTCAAAAGGTAGCGTTGATGTCCGACTTTCCTCGTTTATCTTATCATTCATTTTGACGTTTAAAATTGTGGGTTTAGTATAATTTTCAAGAGTGCTGAAGGCGTCCGAATTTTGTTTTTTAATTAAGGCGGGCCGGTAATTTATCACCTAGTGTTGTTAATTGGATCGTTGTGTTAGCGGCTACTGTAAGGAATTCTGGTTATGTTATATGTATGATATCATTTATGTTGTCTGTAAAGTTGTTTTAAAAATAGTTAGTCATATGTTGTAAAGGACCATGGCTCGTCCGGTTATCGGAATCGGTTTCTATTGGTTGAAATTTCGACGCAGCCATATTAAAATAAAGTGCATAGCAGCCCAGACTGCATGGTCAATTGACTAAAAGTACCCCGCAGCATCAAGTTGATGACAATAGAGGATCATGCAATAGCTTAGAACGGCTATTGTTTGCAAGGAATTATTTCTTACAACAGACACGTTTTCCTGTGCATCGAAACGTATACAAGACAAATAGACAAACGTTTCTTACACCCTTTCCCTTATGTTTAGTAGTTCTGTTCATTGCAAATGCACGCACAAAATACATAAAATTGTTATAAATTCAAATTCGCCACCTTTTCAGCAAAGTAGGATTTTTCACAATTGCAACTACAGCTGTCAAAAGGATGACAGCTATCATCCGAAATTCTGCTAACCGTTTTCGTTTCAATTTTTTATATTGAAGTTGTTGTACAATAATACAGTTAGTTCGCGGTTGTACAGCCTAACTAGAGTTAAAATAAGTTCAGTGTAGTTCAGTTCATGAAAAATAAGTTAAATTTTTCAATAGTTTGTGATTTTTTTTCACGTAATTAGTGAAAAATTTTAGGTAGTGAAACGGGTCTCAGGAAAAAATATTTGTAAATAACCTTTGTTCCGCGCCTGGACGCATCTTGTGATCATTTAGATTTAATGTACACATTCAATTTACATATTTCACATAGGTACTTACAAAGTACAAAGAAGAATGGGCACGATCCATACAAAATTTACCCAGGCCCGACAGGATTGAGACACATCTCAGTTTTTTGTTATATTGTAACAAAAATCTTTGTTTTTTATCTATATGAAAGAGACATTCTTATGCATACTCTGGAGAAGATGGTCGAAGCCAGCAGCAGTTCCCATCGGTTGAATTTCGTTGTCGTGGACAACCTATGTGGCAGTGGCCTGCTAAAGTTATTGACGATCAAATGAGGATTGGCGTAACACCTAATACAATTACACCTTCTCGCTTGGTTAAACGCATTAAAAATGCATCGATGTAATTCGGCGTAAAAATACATCATCTGACACATCATTTACAATTACTTTCAACACAAAAATTACTTATAACCTGTTCAAAGCAATATTAGATATGTTAACAAATTATGGATCATAACATAATTCAGAATCTATAATTGGCTATTTCAGTCTGTTGTTCCTTTACATTGTGTTTAAATGCACATTAACTGTAATTAATTACCGACACATTAGTTATATTTATTTATGAAATTAACTTGTAAAGGTAGAGTGTGATTACGTGTGTAATTAGATGAGTAATTGAGATATTCTTATATTGGCGCAACCAGTGGCACTGTAGTCTATTTTAAATAAAAATACAATAGCTTTATTAGTTACACTGTTCAGTTGCATGATATTTTATAAATCAGTTTAGTGCCGTTACTTCGAAGACGAGTCAACACTAATATTGTCAATGTTATTCTAAAAATAGGGCGTGCTTATGCTATGCTATATATGTGCTATCTTATGCTATGCTATATATGTGCTATCTTATGCTATGCTATATATGTGCTATCTTATGCTATGCTATATATGTGCTATCTTATGCTATGCTATACATGTGCTATCTTATGCTATGCTATTATGTGCTATCTTATGCTATGCTATTTATGTGCTATCTTATGCTATGCTATATATGTGCCATCTTTGACATATTTCATACATTTTGACAGATGATAATCGATTAGCTAGTAGCTCATCCAATGGACTAAAATAGCCAGTTCTTTTGTTCTGTTTTTTCATAGGGTTTTGATCTTTATCTCAATGTGGATAGGTTGTGTGTGACCCCTTATATCAAAGATGTCCTAAGGATGATCAGCGTGAGGAAACTTAGATTCCATCTCTTGTGGCGATGGGCTAACCCTTGTTACGCGAAGTAGACTATTGTCATGTGTAATCAGAATCACCCGTGCCTCTGCTACCCCGTATGAATAATGGCGGGACACTATGTTTGTTTGTTACATTATTTAGTTAGATAGATTAATAGCTGAGAGTGATGTATTGCTATGATATGAGTTATGCGATGATGAGTGGTAAAATTCTTTACTATATTGCAATATTGGACTATTGGCGAATATAAAGCAATTTATAGGTACTGACTGGAGTCTCTTGCCGTAACAAAGTCCAAGCTTAAGTGGCCAGGTATATATTTAGGAGCCCTTTCTACCTAATAATAATGTAAACTATGCAATTTTATTGTCATTGGCTTACAACAAATTGAAAGTTCACCATTTAGACCTGTATTTATGTCGTATAACATTGTGTTTTTCCCCAATAAATTGTAGGTTGTCGTGCCACGAAGGGCTAATAAAACTGACGGCCCTTAATTTCACAGTGGAAAATGATATATACCTACCTACTTCTTTATTTTGATGCCGTTGGCAACTAAATTACTAAATAACTGGTACGAGGTTTTGCAGCTGACTTTCCGCCAGTTTTTCGATGAATGAGTGACGTGTAGGTATAGATACTTTAAAATATGCGGCTAATTACGACATCCCTTAATCGACCCGCACTGAGCCAGCGTGATGGAGTATGGCTCAATCTTACTCGTATCAGGGGAAAGGTCTTCATTCGATGGGAACATTTATTTTTTATTTTTATTTTATTTGTTTAAAAAAATCCACAGCTAAATTACATTGTTTTATACGGCTAAATTAAAACTTAACAAAAGCCCATAACGGATTTAAATTACTTAATCTAAACATTTTGACATTGTACGGAGGTAAAACAGTGGAACAAACACAAAAATTATAAATTAAAAAGAAAATGAAAATGAATGTGCAAAATTATTTATTAAGACACTGCTCTTCGTCGAATGTCAATTAAACCTTCCTGTTGCACTCGATTAAAAGTAGAACTCAACCGATTCCTAAAAATGTACAATAGTATTGGGATTGGGTTTTAATTCATTAGGCAAGCCAAATAACCATGTATTTCGTAATTGATGTTATCAGAAACGGCTAGCACTTGACCGTTTTATGACTCAAGCAACCATAATATATTACCACAATGATTTATGTCCCATATTTTCCCAGCTCGATTAATCAATTCATTTTGAGAACGTGAAGTAATAACTCGATTTACAACCGTCATCGACTCGATACCAGAACTCTATTGAATCGATACTGGGCCGATTGAATCGATTCACGATCGAGTGTTTATGGCTGAACGCCAGTTTATAGTCATCGTTATTGTGTTCTGGTATTACGGTCTGTAGAGGTATTATAGCTTGGGTGATATTGAGGTAGGAACAAACCGATTTTTTTAAATTACAATATTAAGTTTATAACTTTTACTTTTATATTATTATATACTATATGCATGTTAATCTAACTTACTACTAAAACAATTAAATTAAATAAAAAAATATTCTTGAGGTCACCGCCGCGCCGCCGCCGCCGCCGCCGCCGCCGCCCGCGCTTTCAAGTGGCAGGGTGCCCAACATGCTGGCACGCACCATTACCATTACCTCGCTGTATCGCTCGCTAGGCTAATTCGCTGAGCGACGTAGATGCCAGCTCTAGAATCACAGACGCTTCGACGAGTCTCTAACTTGTAAAGTTCTGAAATCGCAATTTAAAGAGGTTATTGAGTTATTTTACCACCACTACAATAAATATTTGCGAGAATTTTGCTCAATTGTCATCGAAGCAAATGTATGCTTGATTAAAAAAAATATAATGTTTATAGGGTGTAACAGAAAGGGGTGTACAATTAGAAAGAGGGTTGTTAGGGACATCATTCTGAACAACTTTCACTATGAGACCGACTTGATCAGAGCAACTTTATTTTTATAAACTTTATTTTTATTTCGGGCCTATAGCGCTCAGCTGATCTGTATGGTGGAGTGAAAGATAAAGTTGCTCTGATCAAGTCGGTCCCATAGTGAAAGTTTTCCGGAATGATTCCCTCTTTCGGCTTGTACTGTACACCCCTTTCTGTCACACCTTGTATATGATATACATTAATTACAATAAATTACTTTGGAGTGAAATTGTAAAGACGTGATATGAATAAAACCGCTCAGATTCGGAAACAGGAAAATAATTAAGAGTAGGTATTCGTTTATTTATAGGTTAATTACCTATTTTATAGTTGGTCTATGCCCACTCCTCATACAGATATTTGAAGACATGGTTTTTCTATAATTAAGTATTAAAACACTGTCTAAAAGTGGGCACATTTCATCATAATTCATAATTTCTTTATTGCACACAATTAATTGCAATGACAAAAAGTAAATAAAAACAGTCTACAAAGGCGAGCTTATCTCTAAAAAGAGATCTCTTCCAGCAAACCAAGTTCCGATGAGAGACTTTGATATATCAGCAAGGGTAGACATTTGTGCCTTTGCCACCCGCATCGGGAAATGAGTGACTTTATTCTGTTGTTTTTTTTTTCTATATTACAAAACCTTATTTTTATTGCGTAGTTACCTGCTTCTTACCTCCGCTGCGTAAGCTATTATTGCGAAGATTTATGGCCTATAATGGCGTTAGCCAGTTAATAATTATGGAATAGTTTCCAACACACTAATTATAGTAGGGCATGGCATACAATACGACTACGAAATTATTGCATGTAGCAGGTTTAAGTGGTAAGGTTTAAAAAGTCTAAAAGATTTCACCTACAGTAGAACCCAAACTAAACTGGCCCATAAGGTACCAAGGTCTTTATTAAATTAAACCACACTTAGCTAGATTTGTCGATTTCGACATATCAAAAGAGCAGAGTGGTTTGTTGTTTAGTCAAAGAAATCATTCTCATACTCGTGAGGATCTTAGAGGTAATTGGACCAATCCATATAATGAAACGTAAAGTTTTACTGTGTTTGATCTATTGATTGTTGCCTTCCTAGCCAAAAGTCATTCTTATACGCAAAAGTTTGGGCCATACCATGTTTGCTATCTACTACTAATTTCTACCCATTCGTTACTTTAGGTCAACCTCTATATTAAGGGATGCTCCGTAATTCCTCAAAAACCCACGTGATATACGGATTGCTTACTGGGGCCTTATTCCTCTATCTGTCTGGCACGCCGTGTACTCGTGACTTTACATTTTTAAGTTTTAGCTTACACAATTCATTCATTTATCTTTGCAATATGTAAATAGCATGTCGTTAGTACTATATTTTCCAGACCAATAACCAGTACCAATTTTACGCAGGACATGACAGTAATCTTTCCAAAATACACACCTCGCAACCGCTGCCTCATCGGGAACCCTCCAAAAGACCGACAATCAGGGCCCATCATAACAGTGATTAGGGTTCCGCAGCGAGCGGCCCGAAGCCACAGAACCACCGCGGGCCACAATTATGCGCAGTTACGAACGCGCATAAAACTGACAGATTGGCGGGTGGGGTGCCTAAGAACGTCTCCCAGGATGAATTTGGTGAACAGCCCATTTATATTTTGTCAGTCGGACCGCACAGTCTTGGTAATAAATAATTCAGGCGTAAGAACACACTATTTAAAAGCCTAATTGAATTTACTGTGGCTGCCACTCAAGTGTAAGAATAATTCAAGTTTTTAGATCAGTCAATTGGTTTTAAATCTCTTATCGACAATACTAAAATGTAATGTAGGTAAGGTAGCCCATCATGATAAGGTAGAGACGATAAAGCGCTGTTTTCAAAACAACTCTTTAACAGCGTCACGGCTTTTCCCATACGGTATGGCAGGAGTTCTTCGGTTAGACAGAATCTTTTTTCAGTTATAAGTAATGTAGTTTTTCATAAATATACATACATTTAAGTATATTTTCATAAGCCTTAGAAATTGAAATTGAAATTGAAAAAGACTTTATTAGCACACATTAGGTAGGTACATACATTAAGTATATAGAACAGACAATAGATTATGACGTCTCATAGTGCTAATAGGACCCGGCTCAGCAATGCCGAGCTGAGATGGTCTCAGCTCAGCGCTGGTTTTCAGCCGGACCTTTAGAACACGGGGCTACCACATACACACATAATTTTGACAAAAGGAAAAATAAAATTAAAAAAAAACAAATAGTTAAAAAACCAGCAAGAACAAATTATTCCTGCCAAATAGCACAGATACTATATTATACTAATACTAATAGTTAGGTTCCAACTTTAAACTAAGTTTAAAAATCTAAAAAGTAAATTCTAGGAAAAAAAAATAATAATAATAATTTAGGCTTAGCCTAGCACACACACATTCAAACATAGTGTTATATTTACTAGAGTTATTTATTGTAAGGGTAGGGTTTTTTTTTTAAATATAATTATGTAGATAGGTACACAGAATAATACAAGTGGCACTAAAGCTTTGCCCTCTGCTCATCAGAAAGGATCGGTTATCTGCCAATAACTACCAGACACCAGCATCTTTATTCAAGACTAAAAACCATCTTTAGTATGATCAAAAGCACAACCTTTTTAGCGGCCCCACATGCGTGCAAGCTAAACACTGCTCGTAATATAAAGTAAACCCACCATTATAGTGTTGCCAGCATTATTTAGCGATCGCTATCTATAATCTTCGACTGCAAGATAAATGGTGGCTGCACTCTGATGTTTATTTATTTCGTCTTGATGAGACATCGTTCGGGGTGATAGGCTCGCGTCTCGCGCTAAATGCCGAGACTTGTCCGGGAATTTACTTAAGTGTGGTATGCTATGATAGTAGGTAAAGAAAATAATTATAGACATGGAAACATTTACTGAAAACACATTTACTCAGAATTGAGCGTGATATAGGGACGTCTGCGCCAAGAATATCGTCTGGTGTCCAGAGGAGATTTCAAGGATACAGGACAGTAAATGAAATCCAAAAAGTTCCTCTGAACTATACAAACCAGTTCCGGTGGTAAAAGTTACGAAAGTCAAGTTCATCTCTATGTTCTCTACAAACCTTCACGAATTTCATCATGATGATAGCTTACACCATATTCAGAGCAATGAAACTCTTGTGTTGTATATTTCTCGTATATTCATTTTACTATCAACTCATATTAGGTCTCTCTCTCTCCGTACACTTCATCATCACATGATCTTAACATCTCATCACACAAATAAATTTGCGGTTTACAACTGCGTAAATTTATCGATGCCACGATCCTCGCATCCGCTTTGACTCGAGCAGGCATCCTGTTTACTCCAGCAAAGAATTTTCTAAGAAACCACCGACATTTATATGAATGCGAATGATAGAGTCAGCTATAAATCATCACGTAAAAAGGTCGGTTTGACATGATTTACTGGTTTAGGTTGAAGTAACAGATATTTTAATTACGCGCGTCTGGTGGCAATCTGGATTTTGTCAGTGAATTGACTGTTCTGAGATTGGTTATACCAAAATTAGTCGACATATCTAAATATAATTTATCAAAACAAAAAAACATAGTTACACGACTTTTTTCATACGCGGTAGGAGAGAGACGGGATAGATTTGCTAGATATCTTGCTAATCTCTAGTAAAATCAAATATCATAATTTTCAATCAATAATTCAAACAAAAAGTAAATTTTAGAAAAAAACCGACTTCCACAAACCCTATTTGATTAGATTCCCTGTAATCCCCTATCCCTCCTCCCTTGGAGACTTAATTGTGTCAAATCCCATCTCAGTGCTACCCCACGCTACTAAGGAACCTCTGTACAAAGTTGCATGGCTCTAGGTCCACCGGTTTAGGTTATGAGTGCCCGTCAGCCACGCATTGTATTTTGTACATTCTGGTGGCCATATTTGGTCTTCATCAGCAGTTCTGCATCACAATATTATGCTTACCGTGAGTAAATGCACAAGTTATTACTAAAAACACAAAAATCACTATAGGTTTGCCTATAATTTTTGAAGAGTTCCCTTGATTTCTCCAGGATCCCATCATCAGATCCTGACCTGGTGGTCCATGGTACCAATGGGACGGTAAACCCTTTCAACCAAAAAAATAATTTTCCAAGTCGGTCCATCCGTCTAGGCGCAATCGGGGCACATACATAAAAAATAAAAACATCCCGACGTATTGTAAACCTCCTCCTTTGGGAAGTCGGTTAAAAATAGGAAAAGCTTTTATTTATTCTTTCCCGTCTTATTTTTTTTTTAATTACAAAGATTAAGTCCTGCTTTAAACCGTTCTTAGCTCTGACAATTCTCTCAACTATGTCATCATATCAAGTCTATCATTTTCACGAGCTTGCAATCGCTCTTAGAGCTGAGATAATTATAATTATGGGCCGTCTCGATATATAAACGACATCCAATAGAAAACAACACGAAAATATCGACTTGCAATAAAGTCACCAAAACCCGAGCGATCATTCATTCTCATGAAGCAGTCATTAAGAATCCACTACGCCAACAATACAGGAGGGTTCCGTAATCTCATTGTTTGATGATGATGAGCCATACGTCATAGTCATGGTCGGGAACTTTGAGATATGGGCTTGTCGGAAAATTGATCCTGTAGTGTAGGGGAAGGAGAAATCATAGATGTTATTGATGGGTTCTGCTTCGAGTGAGTGTTTGTACGGAGTATTAACAAATTGCGGATGTTAGAGTTATAATAAGTTACGTGGTGAGAATTTTAGGGTGATCTCTGCTCTGAATGTAAATCACTTTTGATTATAAATCTAGATATCAGTAATAAAATATGTGACTGAAATGAGACTATAATAATTCACGAAGTTAAAACCTTAAAAAAAACCGACTTCGAGACCTTATTTATAACTTAATCCTCTCTGCTCGCGTAGTGAAGGTTGTCTAAAAACACGAACACGAGCCTACAACATCTGTGTTCTGTCTGGCTGTTAAGTCTACACTTAAACAATATACTTAGACGAATATCAGTCCCTTCAGTCAGCCTACAATCACAGAAAGGAAACATACGTGATTTTGTTTACCGGTAATTAATACGTTAAGTCATTATACTTTTCAGATATTTTCATGTAGTGACCTAAATACTAGACCGATTCCTGATTTTACAGTCACAGAAAGGAAACATACGTGATTTTGTTTACCGTTAATTAATACGTTAAGTCATTATACTTTTCAGTTATTTTCATGTAATGACCGAAATACTGGACCGATTCCTGATTTTCAAAAATGAGACCAAGCTTATGAGCTGTGCTTATGAGTAACACTTTCAAAGAAAAAATATTTTTTGAAATTGGTTCAGTTTCGAGGTAGCACGCATTAAAAATAATAAAGATAAAAAATACAACCGAATCGAGAACAGGGGATTCTCAATGCGGTTGTATTTTTTTTTGTTGTTTAAAAAGAGGCTCTCTGCGACCAAATTATTAATGCATTCATTCATTCATTTATTCACGCATGTTAATTTTGAAGTTTGTCAAAAAGAAGGTCATAGTTTCTGTTATTTTACCAAGTGATCTTAATTTAAAAATTAGGGAATCCCTGTTCTGTTGATTTACAAGCCAATGTTTACCAAAAATATTTATTGTTTCACCTTCATTATTGAACCCTGTTATCTGACGACACACATTTTGATAAAATATAACTGGGGCTTGGTAGTTTCATGCCATTGTGATCTTTGAAATTGAGACATTTATCAAGCTTAGTATGTTCGCAAATATACTGAGAAGTTATTGAGGTAATGTTTGTTAGGTGTTACGAAATATCCCATTTGTAACTTCAGCTATGATTGGAGCAAGTGATGAATATAAAATAAATTGAAATACATAATTAAAAACTACATACAGTATATATATTTTAAAGAGTAAATTGGATAAGAAGGGTCTAAATCAGGAAGTCCCGAAAAGCTCTGTGTGTGTAACAGATAAGTCATACATTTTGTAAGTATGTATAAAATAACGGATAAATCTGTCTTATATATAAAAATGCTAAGCGGAATATCTTAAATCTATATATAAGTCTGAACACTTTACTAAGATTAATCTTAAATCATTTCAAATCTGAGAAGTTAGTTCTTCAGATGATTTCAGCATCATCCAGTTCAAACCTTCAGCCTTTCGTATACGGGATGCCCACTGTCTTGAATTAGTTATCCATAAATCCCAGAAGCTAGACTTTGATATGTCACCTGAGAGGAAACAATTTATAGACTTACGAACACCCTTACTTCACCATAAACTTTGTGGGAACGAACATAGAGTCTACATTCTCTTGAATCGTCGCCCGTTTGTGTCTTTAGGACAATTTACTAGTGCAACGGACATAGTGACTTCTGTGGTTAATGTCATAGGATGTGTTATGCATTGTCGCCGGCATTGTATGAGACATCGTGTCGTGTCGTGTTGCGAGACAGCCTGAGACAACTTGGTAAACATACGGCGCGGCGCTGAGCTGGAGTGGCTGCGAAAATTGATATGTCCTGTTAGGGTTGCAGAAGTGAAAGAGGTTTATAGTTTACAGCTGTTACTGCACTATAGTAAAGACAACTTACGAGTAACTCAACTACTTGTATTACCTACGTATTAAAAATAATGCAAGCAATCATAACAGTCTGCCGATTTAGTAATTATTCCAAACACACCTGTCCACATTGGTTTATTTTAACCATGTCATCTATTTGTGGGAAGTGCTACTACTCATCCTATAACACAGGGTTCGCCCTTTTTTAACCGACTTCCCAAAGGAGGAGGTTTACAATTCGTCCGGATATTTGTTTTTTATTTTTTTTTTTATTTTTTATGTATGTTCCCCGATAGCGCCTAAACGGGTGGACCAATTTGGAAAATTATTTTTTTGTTTGAAAGGGTTTACCTTCCCATTGGTCCCATTGACACCAGGTCAGGATCTGATGATGGGATCCTGGAGAAATCGAGGGAACTCTTCAAATATTATAGGCAGACCTATAGTGATTTTTGTGTTTTTCATAATAACTCGTGCAAATGCACATGGTAAGCATAATATTGTGATGCGGAACTGCTGATGAAGACCACATATGGCCACCAGATCTGCTCAATACTAGGTACAAATACAATGCGTGGCTGGCGGGCAGGCAACGCATAGCCTAAGTTGGTGGACCTAGAGCCATGAAACTTTGTACAGAGGTTCCTTAGTAGCGTGGGGTAGCACTGTGATGGGATTTGACAAAATTAATTCCCCAAGGGGGGGGGGGGGTAAGGGGTTACAGTTTGTATTAAACTGAATCTAATCAAATAGGGATTGTGGAAGTCGGTTTTTTCTAAAGTTTACTTTTTGTTTCAATTATTAGGGAGTAGAGAACATCCCTTGTTCTTTACTATGTGTAGAAACAAGTAATCTATGTAACACTTGTAATGAATAAAGCTTATTATTATTTATTATTAATATTATCAAACCATGTCAAAATGAGTTTGAAAATGGATTAATATCTGTTGGATATACTTATAATACCTAAAAGTACATACAATTTTGACAAAACTCATTTTTCATTCCATAAAACGCTAACAAACACCCGTCCCTCAATATAAGCAAGTTATCAACCCTCCAACCATCAAACTCGCCAAAGTATTTACATCACAGTCTTAAAATTAACCAAACAATATTAATCACGGCTCCCCCCGAAGCGGTGAGTCCACGATAATGATATATGCGATATTTGATGATAAACAATCAGGGTCATTTATTATCTGTCCGTTATTTGACAGGCGGTAGGCAGATGTCATTTGTCATTTTCCCCGAGCCGAAGGCATCCGAAGGTCCCTTCGTTACGCCGCCGCCGCCTACGTTCCTTTGTAGTAGAAGATCCGTATTGGGAAAGACCTTCACCCATCAGTTTTATGGATGAAATGTTTTTCGTTTATAATTAAAATAATTTAACTTTATTTTAGCTGGGTCTATGTACAACAAAGTAAAATATATCACGAAAGCTTTTTTCACGCGTTTTTTTTGCGTCACGCTATTAGCGCGCGTGTAACTTCTTCTGGACGAGCCACGCTCAGTTGCAATGATGCGTATTCTATTGCATTGGGTCTTTCCTGGATCTTTTCGGCGCACAGAAAAAGCAACATTATCAGCGGACAAGCGGATTTTCAAAATTCATACTTAGAGTTAATTTTCATAGAATGGCCAGGTTATTTTTGTTGCTATCCCAATAGCGATATAATTTTAACTAATTTTTGATACATAAAGACTTCTCATTCATTAAAACGGTGGAAGCGACGACGATGAAAAAACGTATCTTCTACTAACAGCCGGTAGCGACAAACCGACAAAGCCCTACAGGCTCAACCGAAAATAATCCCTAAAGCCGCACCCGTAAGCTAGAAAACGGTACGAAGCAATATTCAATCTTGATTGTTTTCAGCATGAACGATTATGATAGATGAAAGAGTTAGCGCCCTCTTAAAGCTGTTGTTTATTGAACCTAATGCTATAAGTATTATGGTTGAAGATGGAAGGGTTGGTGATGCTGAGAGGTGGTTTAAAACAAGGCTTTGAAGATGAAGCAGTAATGGATGAGGATAGGGAATGCGTGAATGCTGTCGTGCCATCCATTATCATGTCCTATTATCTAACAATGATCAGCTGTTAATAAAATACCCTTTGAATGGCATTCTGTCCCAGCTACTGTTAATATATTAATTATCATCAGACAGGGCTGGAGTCGGTAAAATTAATCTTAATATTTTATGGACAATCAAAGAGATAATAGTAATTTATTCTTAAGATGTTTATTAAAGTACCAGGCTAACAGTTGTCAATCTTAATAATTAAATTATTTATTATATGGAATAGCAAACAGTAGATACGCGAGCGAGGGTTAAACTATAATCGGCACACTATAGTTTCCATAATTCTAGTCCCCGTCGTGTAGTCAAAATGTAGTACCTATTGAATATCCTAATGTCCTAATTATTATCCCAAATGACTAATGGACATAATGTTATTGAATAATCGAATGTATGTAATTGACCTGACTAATAATTTCATGTGGTGTTTAATGTAATCTATTTTATAGTTTGGATACTTTGTACGACGAATTGGATTTTTTCTGTCATGTTGTACGAATTTACTTTAAATAAATAAATATCTGGCAAGCTGCTGGCACGACGTAAGCACTGAAGCAGAACGACCTCGTATGGGAAAAGGCGTGACGCTATATTGTGTGTATGTTATTTTATTGAACCTTTTAACAGTAGTGTTATTCTGTACAGCTTATTTATTTTGGAAAATATGGTTAGAAATAAAACAGGACGTGATTCATAAATTATAATCACTTATTGCAATACTCTCTATCAATAGATATGCGTAAATTTAAAGTTTTTTATCTGTTAAGATTGATAGATTGATATATTAACGGGTATTAAGATTGAAAATAATATAGTTATCGCTACTGCAGTTTGAGTCTGAAACTCTTTAAGTGCCGCTGTATTGCTGATAAATAAATTGATGACTATAGAGCAACTTTTGTATTTAATTTTACGGTACTGAGATACAGTGGTAACACTAGTTCGGACTCCAACGTGTCTACCTCTACTTAAACTTGTATTGTCAATATGTCAATAAGAACAAGCGTTCCTAGTATATGCTATTTAAGTAGAATGTTGTAACTTTTTAGGAAATAAATAAATTTCATAAATTTCAATTATTTCAATTTCAATTTTTACTTTATTATAATGATCTTCCTAAAAGTCTAGTCTACCTCTAGAGTAATAGACATCATGAGTTTTAAAAGCCACGCTCCCACGACAGGGCTGCGTGAAGTGCTTCCTAAATCAAATGTTTATTTCCCTCGCGAAACAACGAGCTTTGTGTCGGTGACAACCCTATTCTATACAATCGCTCAGGTGACAGAGTTTGACCACTTGTCTTCGAGTTATGGATCTATTTCTCGTACACAAATACATATGAGAGATAAGATCGTCTTTGTACATAATAATATATTTCTGCAAATGTTACGTGTTTTTTATGTTTTTGTGCAATAAAGTATAAATGAGATGAAATGAAATGATATAATGTGATTATAGATGTATATTTAAGTTGTTAATTCTGGCCAGACATTGCAACTCTCCACCAACCCATATCTAGGAATAGTCAATGTTTTCAACTACAGACATTTAAAAAACCATTTTACCCGCAAAACACAATTTAACCCCGCTGGTGACTTGACTACCATCCCCTTTCAAGCTGAAGCAAGATTCTAAAATATTCAACAGCTTGTCTACTCTGTCAAACGCAATGTTTGCTTCATTACTCTTTGTGGCATCTCTGCTTAATCTATCAGTGAGATGGCTGGCTTTTGTTTTAGCTAAAACATATAGCAACTCTTTACCTAGGGGTAGTTGGGACATCAGTTAAATGCTTACCTCGAGTAAACTTTGTGAAAACTCCATAGGTACTTCACATATTTTTAGTTACATACATATTTGATAAACCTCACGTATTTAGTAAGGGGTTTCGTCAATTGCTATACAAAAAACGATATCCTTAAACAATTTGATTCACAGGTCTTCAGAACAGAGCTGAGTGTCTGCTAGAAGAGCAATTTTTCGCACACCTGACAGCGAGTCGATATAAAAACGTCAGTCGAATGCTCCCTGTGACTATGATAGAGTACGCTTTCCAAACTGTAGGGTTAACAAAAGAAAAAAAATACCTCTGATAAAACATGACACCTCTTTCTTTGATGACGAAAACTGTAGGACAATATGTTACTTCTATCTTTTTAAAACTTTGTCAATAGCAACTAAATTAGACAATAAAATACTACCGGATAATACAAAATAACATAAAATAACAAGAAAACAGATAGTTTTCATTTACCAACATCCTAAATAAATCAATCGATAGAACAACAACGTAATATGCCTCTGAAATGCGTTGTGCGTATAATAGACGATCAATAAAGGAACTTAGAGAAAAATGTTTCAGTAATGTTTTGAAATGTTATTAATGAAATCTTTACTGTTTAACTTCATTTAATTTATGACGAGTATTTGATTAATACCCCAACTAACAAGTTCTGTCTCCGCAACACAATCGGCCAGATGAAAAGCGACATAATTTATGTGCCTAGCAAGCGGCAACCCTGGGCGTCCCTGGCGGCAGGTTGAAAGAGTCACGGCATGTGATTGATGACCCTGCCTTCACCCCCGCCAGTCTGCCAGACTAGCAAAAGAACAGACCTGACAGACTTGACAGTTTCGGAAACTGATGAATATCGCGCAATGTTACTTGCTAACTACCCTGTTGATATAAACAAACACCGTGTTACGTAGTTGAGAAATGAAAGGAGTGTCTTGAGATGAACTAAATAAATAGGGAGAAGGTCTCGTAAGATTGTAGGTCTATGGAAATGAGCCTAATAGAAAACACTGGCATGACAAACAACTTTTGTGTCAAATCATCTCATGATGAAAAATATGATTTTTTCGACATCCACAGCGCATTAATCTCTTGTCCACATGAGGCTGATTTCAAGACATTTAAATACAAAGGGTGATAGAGTGATACATTATGAATGAAATAACAATCCCGACTCGAATAGACCTCCGACTCATGTTTGAAGTATTACAACACAAAGCGTTTGTTGTTACAACAATAAGCTTATAAATTACGGTTTCTGGAATTATTGTACGTCTATTGTTGTCCAGGTTTTCTTCCGTATCATTCATTTTATCATTGTTGCCAGGATATTTATCAATTGGAGCACTATTTATTGAGAGAGGCAGCCCTGAGTGAAATTTCTCAGCTGGCAATAATTTATGCATTTGAAACAGCCTCAAGCGCGGCGGCCGTCAGCGTAGACCAGTCCAATTTATATCTCTAAATGCATCTGACACAGTTAATCCATATAAAGTTATTATTACCTCGCCTTTCAACTTATTTAATTGCTCGCTACCGGCGCAAAGACGTGTGTCTGAGATAAACTAAATTATATTTAGCTGTGTGCTTTGTAGCCGTGAATGCGAATCGTTTACGCCTCGCTGTTTTTTATTGCGGAGCTTGTTGATTATTTTTATTCGGCGGGGCTCGTAAATTTTGTATACAATGAACGTGCTCTTTATGAGATCTCGATAAGGCGGTAGGTGAGGTAATATTTCTTGAAATTTCATTTCTCAAAAGATTTGAGCTCCTTTTAATTTTAATCTTCTTACGTCCGTGATGTCGGGTGGACGGGTGCACAAAGTCCCGAATTAGCTCCTTGAGGCGTGTAAGCCATAGATTAAGCCGATCTTGCTCGAAGACTGTTGCCAACGTCTCAATAAGCCGCTCCACATTTTTACGGCCCCCTATATCCGTTTCGTTGCGTAAATACACTTAATGACCGGCATTTCGTATATACGCTTTTATTGTGAAGTTTTTATTATCAAGAAAATCATTTGTTTAGTCTACGTACTGTTATTGCCTGGCAGTACGTTTCGGGGTTTATTAGGGGTACTTTATTACCCCTTTATATGCCGTCTTTAATGCTACAATAACGCTCTCAAGTTTTAAAACATGTACCGCCGGATGGCGATAATTAAATTTGATTGTAATCTGTGAATATGATTGCGCGGCCCGTTATCACGTTGCTGGTGCTAAAAGGTTTTTTTTACTCTATGAAATTTTTGAATCTTGAACGGCGATCTTCAATTATTTTCCGTGTTGATAGGTACTTTTATGACTGACATGAAAAGTGTTACTGCCGAAGTAATTAGAGACATCGCAGTACCGCTTACTGCTTCGCATGCACAGCCCATAATTTGCATCGTGAGGTTCCCGCCAACTCTAAAATTAAAATATTCGTACAAAAAGTCAACATGGTAATCTTTCTTGCTCGTAAAACAGCACCCAAGCACTATAATAATTTCGGAACAGTCTATTAAGTGAATCTTTATGGTAATGGCGGAACAGAAGTCGTGGCCACGGAGGAACGGCCTGTTATTTTGATACATTTTCATATTTAAACAATTCAGATGGTAATAGACGCGTCGGGTGAAACCCTTTGGTAATATAAATGGTTGTATTATTATTTATTTATGGGCTTCCTTCCTCGGGGCCGGGGGCCGTGCAGCATATTTCATTGAGCGAAAAAATGCTTGCAAGTCGTGAGTTTATACCAGGCAAGATCCGGTTGTGGTACCTGAAGCGACTGGCTATAAGCTTGTTGCAGCAATAATAAAGATTTATGCGACATTCAGTGGTAGCGTGTTTTGTTCTCCGCTACGAGCCGATTCGCTTTCTGCAAGATCAATAGCTCTCTTTATTGTGAGAGGTGAGTTATTGTTGCCGATCGCTCCTATAGCTCTAACTTTATGTTCTGTATTCGGATCCCTTACATCGGATGTTACATCTCCACTTTATTTTGTATCATCAAATTGAATGTTGCCAGTAAAGACGGTTAAATGATACAGTCTAGCGCAACGTTAACAGTGCATGTTTGCCGGCGATAAACTTGATATCATCTGTTGTCGCTACATTATGAATCATAATTTTATACACCTCGCAGCACAACAAACAATGTCTCATTTCAAAATTCTCAGCGCGACAGCACAAGAATAATTCAACGGAGCGTTGTGTGTAATTTTTTCAAGTAATCTCATTACTACGTCCGCGCCCGGCGATTATATACTTGATTTATGGCTTGTGCAATTCGCATCGCGATATATAGTAAGCTATATCTTTTTACACGTACTCAATGATTATCAGCCGTATCGTGTCTGTCTTAATGATAGTCATTTCATGACTCGCCGAGCTTGCTATCGCGGACGTTTCATTAAACTACTTTACATATATTACTTCGACGAATATGGGTAATTATGTTAATGCCTTGACAGCAGTTAGGACCCCGTTTTGCAATGTCGTCGTAAAATGTCTGCATTTTTACTGTTTTGCCGTAGTATTAAGTGCTATATAACTCGAGAATTACGAAAGCTATTTGCCTAACTATTACAAATGTTATTATAATGACTGGGTTATGTTTTGTATGTTTTTCTTTTAAATCATGACCGATATGTTTAAAGATATGTTAAGTATTTGTACAAGTATCGTGTTTCAGTGTGCGTGCGGCAGATAGATAATATCGTACATAAAACTAAACGGCGCGCTACTTAATTTATGAATCAACTCGAGAGCTGCCGTCCACACAAAAGTTGTTTATCGCTGCCTTTCGTAGGGTTGCTAATATATTTGAAACAACCGATTAAAATGCGTCGTTCATCTTTTCAAAAAAGGCCCCTGTTGTGAATTTAATTTAATATCTTATTCATTCATATCTATGTCTTACTCGAGAGAAGAATCATTTGAATTAATAGATATAATGTACACACATGAGGTAGATAAAGCTATGTTTTATCAAACTTACATATCGCAGCTAGTCAAAGAAATCACTTTTATATTGCTTTGAAAGTTCATAAAAACAGTTTTTTTTTTGTCTAAGCATGACTTGTAGTAATCATTATGATGATATATGGGCACGGCGGTTGAAATGAGGCGATCAATCACAATGTAAACAATATTAATGATGTCTGTCTTAAGTTAAGCCGAGTATTAATCATTGTGTGAATTTTATGAAGTCATGTTATATTTACTATAAGAACTAAATAGCGTTGGATTAATTAAATAAACATACTTTATCCATTCGTAGTCTTTGACTACATAATCTATCAAAGCGTTAACACAATACAAAGATAACGACAACGTGTCTCAGCCAGACCTTATGGAAAAAAGAGTGACGCTTTATTTCCATTTTTTGATAATGTACGGACGGGTTTAGTTTAATTTAAACCCGTACAGAAATGTCTAAAACACATAGGCCCGATTTAGAATATGTTTGCTCAATTAGTACATTAGTACTGTCTTTGTACTTAAAATTTGAGATCTTAATTGCCAGCAAAGATTAATAGTCTGAGAATTAATCTTATCAATTTGCAGTACAATAATATCTGATTACTAAATCTCAATATTATGATTAATTTCGCTTTGATCATAATGAAAACAGCCTTTGCACGTTTCTATCTTTCTTTAGTATCAGGTACAAAGATAAATATAAAATTAAGATTTTAGATTGTTTAATCTTTCATAATTATATTTATTAGAAAAGATTGCAATAAATTGATAAATATTTTAACTTTCCTGATATTAATCAAGATAAATTAACTTATCTGGAATGATCAAATCAAACGCATGTTTTACTTACCTCTAAATGTCACATGATTGTATAATCGTATTAATACCTATATTTTAATCTAGCCTTAACAATAAATTATACTTACGATTTAAACGAAAACCGCAATTTACGCAACCCTAGTCCCGCTGGCGGCGGAACATTAATATAGCTTGAAATATGGCTCACTAAAGACTATATAACCTTAAATTTACAATTCATAAAACAGAATGATATACGCCGCGGTAGATTGCGTTTGCGCGACGTTTACACGCTAGCCTGCCCTGTTCTGACGTAAACGCGATTGGATTGACAGGTCCACAGAATCTTGAAATGCTGCGTTATTTCTGCTGAGAAAAGAACCAATGATTCGTAATCTCGTACGTAATTGATGTTTTTGGGAGTTGCTGTGGTTTTGTTGGTTGCAATTAGTGTTAAAACTTTTTTAACAAGCAGCAGGAGTGAAGTTCGAATCTCTCGGAGTACCTAGTAATAGAAGTAGGCCAAATTGTAATTGTAGGGAAGTGTAGTTTTATCCAGTTTATTTTTATCTTTGTGCACTAGGACTATCCTCTCAGCACCATCTTTCCTGTCCTGCCTAGATTAGCTGGTAGAAATCTCTCTTAAGAGATAAGCTCGCCTTTGCGCACTATTATGTTATTTAAGTTTTATTATTAAGTTACTGTGCAATAAAGAATATGAATATGAATTAATAAAGAAAAGTATAACCTTTAATTCCTACCTAATATATGAAGAGAAAATTATTTATGTGAGCGAAGGTTAAGAATGAAGCTTTTCCTTCCAATAACATTACATTTACATACAGGCACATACATACATTGTTTCTGGCCCCACACTAGGATACCCTGTGCCGTGAAAACCTGAAACAGTGACATCACAAACATGTAAACATCCAAGACATGTTTCTTTATCTCTGCTCAGTGATTGTGATCTCTAATTCTTAACTCTCTTGAATGCTAAGTTTGAATCCACGATTTAATCTGCTACATGCAGGAGATGCAGCTTATGAAACTGTCTAAAAGTTTAATTATTCCATTTTAACTCTCACTTAAAGATAAACTCTGTTATCGACCAAAGGTGCTCTACAATAGGCTTAATTGTGGCCTGTCAAGTCAAAATGGATACTTTTTATGAACTGTCAAAACGGAACTTTTGTTCCTGTGTTCTATGAAATAACAACAGAATGACGTCATGGAAGAGTGCCATCAAATACTGTCTTTTTTTTGTACAAAATTGACTTTATAAAATATATCTGCTGGAAATATACAATTCTCAGAATGTCAAGCCATTTTGTACATAATGCTTCAACTTAAGACTTGTTCCTAGATTTATTGGATTACCTTGGCCACAAGCCTATTACCTATGTCCTAGCAGGGGCCAAATACCTTTAGCCCGAATGACGCGACGATGTCACTGTTTTAATAACTGTCGTTTTTCTTATTCCTTCTTATTTGGTGGATATTATGTTTATGTAATTTGCAATCTTTCTATCATAGGAGCACTAGAAGGTTGACAGGTTAGTGCGCGCTACCGGACGGCTTATGGGGTAATGAAGAAGCTTCACTCAACAGGGGTAAATTCAAAAATCACCAGTGCCTGTAGACAATGTTAAACGCTAAGGATAGCGAAACGAAACGATAACTTTTTATGTATGCGATTTGACATTGAAATCGCTACATGACGTCACCTTAGCGAAGCCAAATGTCAAATCGCATACATAAAAGGTTATAGTTTTGTTTCGCTAGCGTCGTTTAACTGGGGGCTGGGCAACTACTTCTATTCTTATAGTAAAGTAGTAATAGTCCATAATAGGTTTTATTTTACATAATACCAATGAGACATTTGCGGACCAGTTCAGGATCCAAAAAATCTAAATTATGTACTTATATTATGGTTAGCCTTCAGGACTCTGGATAAACTCAGTAATACTTTATCACTATATCGTCACTTAAAGTACCTACTATCAAATACAAAAGAATTGTTTAATTGCACACAGGACAAAAATACATAGTAAAAGTATGTATGCCTTTACTGTCGTCTTCGCGCTACAGTCACTGAGCGGTCACTGTACCAGCGGAATTGGGCCCCAGCACCTCAGCTCATAAATCACTTGGCTCCATTCTGTGGGCTAATGCCGGTATATTTCAACATTTGCCATGGCCTGTACGGTTCGCAGTCGGGACGTCGGAGGTGTATGAGCGATGGCGTGCCGCGTCTCTTCATGGAATAACTTAGGCACAGTAACGTTTAGGAACTGTCGTCCATAACTAACTGTGCGACATAACATAGCAACAAAGGTGTTTCCCATTTGGAGTGGCCGAGGCACTATTGTGCCTACTTTAAGGGCCATATCTCATTAGGACACCAGACGCGCAACCAGTGTCCCGCCACCAACAAAATTTATCGGCGTTGGTTGCGCCACCATGAAATAGGGCGTTCATTCATTCATCACGACATTTTGAATCACGTATAAATATGAATTACTTATCTCATTAGTACACGGTTAGCACTAGATTTCATTCAAAAAGCCACTAGATCACTAAACTCACACTAAAAAATGAGAAATTTTAATGGAAAACGGCTTCTTTAGGCTTCTCAATTATTGGAGGTTGGCGGTTCCCTCATTTGTCCCCTGTTCTTCAATAGGCTGATAATATGTTCTACGCTAACCCCTTCTGTCCATGCTCTGATGTTGAGTAGAGCCACGATTTCTTCCTTTTGCCAGCACCACTTTTTGCCTCTACCTTACTCGTTATAATGACTTGAAGCTCTGGTTTAGAACCAGATCAATATGCGGATAGTTCCATTGTCGCTTATCGTGAACGGTATATCCAATTTGTATTGCTATATTTCATTATTATTCCCCGAATTCCAGACGCTTTAGCATTTTGTTCTGCTGCTCTACTTGGTTAGAGCTTGTGTCAAAAATAATGTAGAATTTGTATAATCCTAAAAGGTAAGTTTCTCTACTGTGTGAGGTATACCGTGCCGCTCCACAAAATGATTTATAGCTTCTCCTTCTGACATGCTCTAATTTACACTTTAAATGCTTACAACCAGGCTTTTTTAAATATTTGTGGTAAAAATTATATCTCGTTTTGGATGATGTACACTAGTGAGTTGGTGCGGTCAGTAAAAAAAATTGTAGACATGCAATTAAGTTTTCAATGTCAAAAATCAAAAGTTTTTGGTCCATTCTAAATGTTATCGGTGGTTCTATGTGACATCATTAATTTTACATACTTTATGATTATTTATCTGTTCAAAAAGGCTTATGGAGAACCTTGAAGACGGGTCTAAATGTGCTAAAGCAGGAAAAACTATGGTTATCGTATAGGCAGTGGCTGGCCCAACAGTGACCGTTCTTGTTTCATTTACAGTGTTCTTTTAGAAGTATTCATACAAACAAACAAGCATAGCATCACTATCACCCTTTTTTCATACAGGGTTGGAGAAAACACATAATTAAATGGCCTTCAATTGGCTCTAAAATGGCCTTAAAACGACCATTGTGTCTCATATGTAAACAAGAGACAACTACCTTCTTCCTTCAACATTTTCCTTTAACACCTCAAAAGGAAGCAAGACAGCGGTAGCAGCAATCCATTCAACATTTCTCCTACAAGAAAAGTTGTCGGAACGCAGAGACAAGTCATAAAGCATGAGGCATCGCGATTAATCCTTCAAGTAGAACATATAGCGTGTACTACAAATATGAAACGAGCAAACGAGCGGCATGCTTGGGCTCCTACTGTGTACCAACTGGTGGAGTTTTACCTGGCTGCAGGAGAAGGCAATGCTTTTTGAGAGAGAGGTATGACCATCTTGTTAGCACCTACAGCATAAAGGGCTTGACAGATTGAAAGGAATGGTGAGAGGGAATTGTTCTAAAATAATCCACATGCATTGAAGTTCTTTATACAAACGGACGGGCTCATGTGGATAAGAGGTAGAAAAACAAGAACTTGAAAACATTAAGCTCTTTCTACGATTTACGCATAGTTCTAAGTAATTAAGAAGTTATTAGCGTACCTCTATTTCAATACCAGAGTTTTTCATATGGATCAAAAACTTTCGCATGCGCATGCGCTCATTGAACATTGAAGATTAGTATATAGTCCAATGTTGGTAGAGTTAAGACTGAGGTCTGACCATCTATCTGCACTAGCCAAGTGAGCTTGTTAGATTTGATGAGGACTCACTCATCCTGACTGCTGGCCAGGTTCGCAGTACAGCCACCAGCCCCGCGCCAAGGGGAGGGGAGTGACAGCCGCGGCAGGGGGGGAGGTACTCGGAAGTAATAAATCAGGTGCTAACGTCGACTCGGCACGCCATCACTCATGAGAGCTGACGGGTGGGAACGGTACGCTGACTATAGACCTGCGAACCTGATTCGCAATGTAATCACGTTGCTTGGATGTATTCATTAGTCCCCACAGATAATATCTAAAGGTCCTGGTCCGGATTGTGGTTTTAGTCATAGTAAAGAATCTTGAAGGCTCTTTGTCCAATGATGTGATCCACTATAAAAAAAGGCAAAATTGGGGGTTTCTTTAGCTTTGCAGCGCTGTGACATCAGCCACGTCTCTCAACACTGAATTTTAGGCAAATATGTATGTAACCAATTACAATCGTTGTGCATTCCACAAATACGCGCAGAATATCTTTATCTCTGAAGGATAGGTGCGAATGATAAGGTGAGATGTAAAAAATTGTAAGGTTATGCGATAGAGAGGAGTCACATTTCAGAGTCAGTATTGTTTGGCCAAGTCTGTCTGTCAGCATCTTTCCTAAACTGCTACATAAACTGTTGCTAAACAGTCTACCAACGATTTTTTGCCTTTTTAGTGACGTTTACAAGGGTGCGGGTAGTTCTTTGCAACTTAACTCAATGAACTTCTTTCATAATGAAATAATTATGAATTTTGGATTATTGACCTCAACTCTGTCCTCAACACCTTTCATTCGTAATTGGTCGCCGCCGTTGGAAAGTGGCAGGTGGATCAGGACCCGAATTTGGCGCCAGTTTGACGCCAGCGTAAGTTCGTTTTGGAAAGTAGCATAAGAAGTACGCTGGCGTCAAACTGGCGCCAGCGTAAGTACGTTTTGGACAGTAGAATGCGAAGAACGCTGGCTTCACGCTGGCGCTTATGAATTGGATTCCGGTGTTAGTAGAATACCAAATACCTCATATTGAAGTTTGTGCCAGGCTTGTCGTATGCTTATGAACTTAGTATTCGACCCCAGGAGTCGCTTACAGGAATCGCATGGCTATAGTTATAGCGAGGGCTCGAAAGCCGGTTTTGACTAATCGAAGGGGCTGCGCCCGCTCCGGCTTTAAATAAACCGGCATTTTTTGCTGTCGCTCGCTATAGCTATTGCCATCTGTACTGTAGGTACTATAAATTATAAAGGTATATTCTATAATAAAATATAACTATAGCTGGACTCTGGAAGAGAACTGATGCCTATATTACAAGTTAGTAATAACTTAGTTTAGGCGTCAGGGACATGGTAACCGATTAAAACCTAAGTTTTTAAATGTAATTACACCTATATTTATTCATGTAAAATTTCAATCTCAAATGTCTTTTTTCTAAATAAACAATTATTATTATTATTATCTGTACGCGACTCATAGCCCAGATAGGTTGGCTGGTGTATGGCGCGGACGGCCGAGCGAGGCATGGCGAGGTGACGGATTCACACAGGTCGCGGTCTTGGCGTCTGAAGCGAGTTTTGCGGCGGCAATTGTGATTAATTGTACAAAGAGGTGGGTTTACGAGGCTCGTATATTATAAAACGCTTCCTGAATTCTGGTGTCTAGTATATTCGAGTAGTTGTATTTAACTTTGGCGAAAGGTTGACTTGTCGAAGATATAGGAAAGTACAGTGTGACATTTAATTAGCTGGCCATATTTTGGGAAATGATAGTACCCATTATTATGAAGAATTTGCCCCAAGGAACATATGGTCGCAAACGAAAAAAAATTTTGGGTCTCCCTAACTTGAAATCAGCTGATCGGGGCAATGTACTACTGAGGGACGAAAAATTTTTTCTTTTGCGACCATATGTTTCATAAGGAAAGTTGTTCACAATGATGGGTACTATCATTCCTCAAAATATGGTCAGCTAATTTAATTTCACCTTTATAGTCTTTACTTAACACAAAAAGGGCTTCTTTTTGATTCAAGAGTTTTACAAAAACGAGATGACAAGCCTTAAAAGAAACTATCAATTAAAACTTAACTAACTCCCGGCCAAACCGTTCATTAACAGTAGTTTAATTTTCATAATTTTAACGCCACCGTATTCAAATTAGCATTTGCTGTTAATAAATAAATTAACACTCATCCTCTAATTTGTGGATCACGCAACCGGTGACCCATTTCTTAGAGCAACAAGTTACAAGACCATACTGGCAAAAAATTACGAATATCCCATATTATTATATTAAAAAATCGGTTAAGTGCGGGTCGGTATCGCACACGAAGGGTACCGTACCATCGTACAACAAATCAAAAGCACTCAAAACAATAAAAAAATAAACAAAAAGAAAATTTAAAAAGTTTATGCCTTCACGAGATTTGAACCGACGACCTCCGGATTGAAAGTCTACATCATACCGCACCGGCTAACCACAACCATGTGGGTTGACGCGAAATATGCTATCATATTTAAATGTGTAGTAAATGTGTCTATGACATGGTTGCTATGACAATAAATAAACAGTTTCAGTCAAGATCTCCATTTTGAAATGCGTAAGTGTATCTAAACACGTCTCTTGTATCGGGGCCCCCTTTAGTTTGCAATATCTCTCATATTTCAGTATTTGTGGTTGGTGCGGCAACAGATATACACATTCTGTGAAAATTTCAGCTTTCTAGCTATTACGGTTCGTGCAGACGGACCCGGTGACAGACAGGACGGACGGACGGACGGACGGACGGACGGACAGACGGACAGCGAAGTCTCAGTAATAGGGTCCCGTTTGGCACCCTTCGGGTACGGTACCCTAAAAATACCAGTTTATACCAGTAAAATGTTAACATAAAGCTTTAAGGAATGGGGTGGGTACTGGATATGATACCAAAAAGCGTGGCAGCCATTGGAATAAAAACCTTAACAGCGTTGCAGTAAATCGAAAAGCTCCAAAATTAAGTGATGCCTACGTTGACAGGTCTAGCACGATCGTGACAGATCACGTCACGTAATTGGACAAGCGTGACGCGTCACTGAGACTGACAGCGCATCGCCCGGAATTATGAGGAATCAGGTGAAGCTAGTTCATAGGAGTAACGGTAATGAACGAGACATTTGGTTGATAAAATCATACAGATATATTTTGTTAGGTTCAAGACATTTCTTTTATATAAGAATTTTTATTGAAAAAATACTGTTTATCCAAAAACTGGTAAACATTTATACCCTCTACTGATATAAGATGAAGTAGAAAACTGTTAATAGCTGATTCTGTAGGCTTAGTTTAACCGCTCATCTGTGGTTTCCAATTCATAATTTGTTTATTGCACACAAAACAAGTTAACAAAATAACGGAATTATAAAAAGTTTACAATAGCTTATCAATTGGCAATTCCAATGACAAGAGGATAAAAAGAAAAATATTTTATTGTATTCGATTGTTGCATGACAACGCAGTAAAACAATGACATAACATAACACAGAGTACAAAACAAATACGCAGCAAACCCAATCACATCGTACCTAACACGTTTACAAAGAACGGGGAGTGTAATGGCGGGGGCTAGCGGACGTCACTGTGACATGTGACAGCCACTTGACAGGTTGCGTGACAGCTCGCTTGACAGATTGCGGCCGAGACACGACAGCGCGGGGATTATGTCATATTATCCATCCACACAATATTCTATCCATCTTCGCTCTTAAACCTTAGTCGGAAGATTGGTTTTTCTTTACAAGGATTTCGGTTCTTGTGACGGCGGAACTGAATGATTATAATGGAAGTGTGGTATAAATGAGGTAATAAAAGCTTAATCTATCTTGTGTTGATGACGGTGTGTGAGTTATGGGCTGGGTATTTTAGAAATACTGAACATAAGTTAAGATAACGTTAGGTGGCACAACTTACAGTTGTGATTATTTAAATACTAGCTTAATAGCTGAAACCGCAATCATTTACCAAGTTAAAAATATTTTCTAATTCCTTATATGCTAGAGTCACGCACGACCCAAAAGTCATCTGTCGTAGCCATATCGTCAATTGGCCATATCATGAAATGGCCAACTGTGAAATATCATGAAACGTTGAAATCTTTTAGGGAAAACACTGCGGTAGCTTATGTAAAGACTAAAGGGGGCGAGCGCAGCAAAGCCTCCGAATAGTCTTCGTGTTGGTTTGCATGTATAACACAAAACCATGACGTAGTGCTGAATAAAAATGCTTTTAAAAAGACATGTTTTCATTAAAAACCAGCTATATCATGATATGGCCAAATTTGACGACATGGCTACAAAATATCAATAAAATCTTTTAAAATCTAGGGGCACGGTAGTGCCCCCGCCAAGAAGAGCGCGAAACACTGGGGCACTACCCACATTTTCTCGTAACGCTTCGTCGTTATTTTGAACTCTCAGAATTTGATATTTTGAGTAAGGTGTTAGAGTTTGTGAAGTTAGGGCTGTACAGTTAGGGCGTGTAGAGTTAGAAACTTGGCTCTACTTGAGATCTGATAACTTTTTGTTTCCCTCCTTTGGCTACATTTTTTACAAGACAATGTTTTGGTGGGATACATTTTACACTGACCGCTTTAACATATTCATACTTACTCAAGGCACATATAAAATAACATAAAATAACGTCTCAAAATAAAATAAACTAAGACAAAGAGACACTGGTCAAGATAAAAAGTGACTTTTAGATATTTTCTGCATAGTTTAACTGAGCAAAACAGGGTCAGCCGTCACTAGTATCCACATCATATCTTATATCATCCATCACCTTACAGACATACGTCACATTATGAAAACGCATTCAAAACTTATGTTTATTACTCAGTGATTAGGTGGAAAAAAGGGAATGAAATGTTTTTTACTCGTTACCGTGCGCAGCACCCTTATCAAAGAATCGTCTTACTAATTGACAGCTTAGTCTGGCAGAATGTTGTCCGACATTTTGAATTCGGAATAAAATTAATTATACAATCAATCAGACAACATGTCACGGCCGCTGAGGTGTTACTTTTCGCGCGGCTAAATGCCAATCAACATACAAAATGTTTGGCCAAGCGACAAACCAGGACTCGATTCTGAAAGCCATAAGGTGTTTCAATGACAGCAACGCGATAACGACATGGCGGCATTGACTACTTCGCGTGTAGGGAATCTTACCTTACTGCCTTATTCATAGTCGTTTAATGATGGCTATGGATGGAATTAGGTAAATACTTATAAAAATAAACAAAACACGGTTATATGCGACTGGTGCAATTTTTAGTAGGGAATAAATATCATAAACATTTAGGTGGGCACAATTGTGCCTCTGCCACCAAGGCGTGATGCTATGTATGTACAATAAGTAAATATTTAGGTATGTAGGCCTTGAGTCGCCATATTATGAGCTGAATTCGGGCCCAGAGCACTCGTATCAAAAAGCTCGTTTTCCATGCCATTTGAATATCAGCTTTATCAATACATATTTTACAGTTGTTAATGTGACCCAAGAATCGATTTAAGAACTTTGTCATGGTTTGTTTAAATAAATGTGGTTTCACAGGCCGATTCTCTCCACTTCGATTGAACGGCGTCGGCTAAATATGCTGAATGTGAGAATGGATTAAAAAGCTGCTTCGCACTCAAGCAAGGAGGGAATTTTATGTTCCTTCTGTCATTTCACGGTCTTCGAATGTTAATTTGCGAAGTAAAAATGCGGCAAAATATCATTGCCTTATTGTGGTATTGTGTTACCTTCGTAGGTGTACGTTTCGGGCTGAGCAATTGCTGATTGAAATCTAAAAAGATAAAAATCGTTGCTGACAAATATTACGCATCCACAGAGTTTATAGCTGCCATTTTTATTGCACAAGTCGAAAGACCTTGTGACCTTTCAAAGGTAAAGCGATAATCTGTTTTTTTAGCCAGAAAGGAGGATGCAAACTCTTTGGTTTTTTTCTCAGATAATAATATATAGGAGGTACAAACTCTTTGGTTATTTTTTAATAGCCATTAGGTGTCCCACTGCTGGGCAAAGGCCTTCGCATATTGGAATCAGGCATTATGTGAAAAACGCCGTGACAATATCAGCCTTGTATGTATGTTTCAAGTAGTTCTATTATGTGCACTTCTGAAAACACAGCATCGCTTGTGAAGAAGCAGTGTATACTCACCTTTACATTGTTCATATTGATAGTGTAAAATGGGCTTAAACCGTCTATACTTCCCTTTTTTACCTCATCTCTTGCCTATGGTCCTGTCACCGCAAGGCGCCGGTGGCGCTGTCAATGTCATTGCGTGTTTTCTCGCCGCCTTGTTCGTGCATTTTTTGTTGAAAATTGTTCAAAACAAAGTTTTAGACAGTGATTTGTGCACTTAAGTGTTTAGCTTTTAGCTCAGGTGTGCATAAATGAACGAAAATGGAAATATGTCGGACAAAAATGGGTCGGAAGCGAGTTCCAGCTCTTCATCCGACTTGTGTAATCCTGACAAAAGCGAGCGTCCCTCCTTCAAGAGAATGAACAAGGGGAGGACCCTCGGATAAAAGTTCTCATCATTCAGGTATACTTACTTATACTATCACAATACTTATAGCCTCGGCGGCTCGAAATATCAAAATCAAGAGTAGAGAATCTTTCCTAATTCCTCCACAGGCTTGCAATTCAGACTTGGACTTAGGCCAAGCATCAATAACCATTGTTTCTACTCAGCTTACAAAGCCAGCCCTTCCGGAGAGGGTGACAATGCTCAAGTCCCTACAGAACTTTAGCTTACCAACATGGAACTCAACTAGATAAGCTAAAACAGTACAATCCTTCACTGCCTCGAGGGACAACTGTGTTAAAAATTAATGATGAGCTGTGCTAGTTCAATAAAGCTAAGGATTACCTCGGAGGTACAGTAGGTTATGGCTTTTCTGTCAAAGGCCCCTTGCTAGGGAGCAATGAGCTCAGAGTTCTATAGCTTTACTTTAAATAGTCAATAGTGACTAGGTTTTCAGGTCTCCGGAGGACCAGAAAGCACCAGCATTACTAGCAAAACAACCCCTGCAGCCGGAAAGGGCTCTAAGCAGTATTCCCCCATCGGAAGACTCTTTGTTTGAAAGTACAAAAATTCTCTTATACAGAATTTTGGCGGACCACAATAGTGGTCCTGTTACCTGATACCATATCAGAACCAAAATTTTAATCTCAACCGACTTTCAATAATTCAAATAATGATTAGGCCAGGCCTAATGTTAAGGGTAAGATATCATTTCGGCCCTTTAATCAAAACATGTCTAAATGCAAAATTTGGCTCCAAGAGGGTGTTCAGGGGGAGGGGGGAAGCTAAAATATTACTTAGATATTTGGAAACAACTGTAAGCAACACCCTTCATTTTCAAAGCAATAGCAGGATGTTGTATACCCTTCATACAAAGACAACCCCTGAAATTCCCAAAACCAGTTATTTTGCAAAACTACATGAAAGTAAAGGATCTTGGTATTCTAGAAAAACTGACTACTTTGACCCCCGGTTTCTTGTCCCTGATGTTTCTTTCAAAGTAAAAGCAATAGTCAACTTGAAGAAGTTTAACAGGTTTATTCAGGTGAAATATTTTCATCTTATAAGTCAGAGCACTGTCCTGGATTTTCCCTAACCAAATAACTGGCTTATAAAGGCCTATCTTACTTTCATCTCGCCATCGCAACTTCTCACTGACAATTCCTGAGACTGGTCTTACAATCAAGTGATGAGACAAGTGACTTCACTCCCATTCACTCCGTCGTCAGCCCCAAGACGGTTTTCCAAAGTGACGGGTTGGATCGCGGAGATCCTCCAGGAGAAGGGCATGAGAGTTCTGGTCTAGCTCGACAATTCCCTTCTGGCCCACCAGGACCATACCAAGTTAGCACTACAGGCTGCGGAAGCCATCAAGTTCTTGGAATTTCTGGGTTGATAGGTAGATTACAAAAAATCCAACATAGCTCCAGTAAGATCATCTGATTTCCTGGGCCTGGGAATATACTGGGACACAGACAAGAATGTGATGGCTCTTCAAGCTTGAGAACAAATATCAACCTCCAGGGTCATAGCGAAAATACTACAGAAGGATTTTGGCAGTCTCTGATAGATACAATGCCTACTATGAGAGCTCATTTTGGCATGTCTGGTGATCCCAAGGGGAACACCCTTCAATATCAGTACTTGCAGATCTTTCTCTGACAGTTCGTCCAAAATTAACCAAGGAAAATTTTAACACTCCCATGGAGGGTTGTGACAGAGAGTAGTGGCGCGGAGCCCTAACCATGACTATTCAAATTCATCTGCCAAAGTTCAGTGCAGATTCCCCGTAGTCGGGGAAAAGTTTATCACTCCCGCGGAGGGTTGGGACAGACTTGGAGTGGTGGCGCGGAGCCCTATCCATTATAACTCAAATTCACTTGCTAGAGGTCACTTCATTTACCTTAAAATCAGGGAAAAGTTTATCGATCCCGCGGAGGGGTGTGACATTGGTGGTGCAGAGCCCTAACCATGACAACTCAAATTCACATGCCAAAGGTATCCCACTTTCTTACTACAGACGCCTCAGATCGGGTTTGGGGCGCAATGTTAAACAGAAAAGTGATGCCAGAGTCATGGTTCCCTCATCAGAGGCCATGCACTGTAACATGAAGGAACTTAGTTTCCTGTATGTCATTATTGTATGGCACAATAGAAATTACGAAATTACGAACTGCTGGCAGTGGTGTCTGCCCTCAATAGCCAGGCAGAAAGCCTCGGAGGCTCTCTTATACTGCTATAGACAGACAATAGTACTATAGTCGCTTATTAATTACGTAGGGTTTTTAAATAATTCGCTAAATAGGCCTCTTAAATTTGACATCCCAACTATTAAATATTCTAGGCAGATCTAATAGATATAATGATGACCGCTCATTTCCTGCCAGGCACATATGTACTACTCCATAGCGGTCCGACTGCCGCGGAGATGTCTGGTGCCGGAGTGGCACCTACTACCCCAAGCAATCACGGAGATTTTCAGGCATTGGGGCGAATCAGACGTACTTAGATCTATTCGTGTCAAAAGATTGGCTATTGTACCCGAATATGTAAGTCCAAAATTCTAGATTGTCGCGATTACTCTGCCAAATTCATAGACTCGTTTTCAAAAGACTAGAATCGCCGCTTAGGCTGGATATTTCCTCTACCAAACCTAATACCAAGAGTTCTCACATATCTCAACAGGTTGAGGTGAACATTCTGCTAGTAGCCCCAGATTGGGAACAGCCTTTTTTGGAGAGCGGATCTCCTGGCTCGTGCTCTAGACAAGTCCATGAATATAAACAATTTACAAAGGTTGTTTATTGGACCTAACAATGGGACTCCCACCTCCACAGATAGGAAAACTGAGCCTGACAGTCTCGAAAATTGAGGGGAGAGAAGCAGAGAACTGCATGGTCGCAAGCAGATAAAGAATTATTAAAGTAGAGTTGGATACAGTCTATGATTATCACTTATCTTATCATATCAGCCACCTGTTAGGAGGTTAAGCTGGTGTAAAAATGTGGCTCAATTCTTAGCAGGCACCTTCTTCAAGGAATGCTTGGCTAGAACAATGCCTGTGTAAAAATGAGCAGTAGCTACTTATTTTGCGTTGAACGAGAGAAGATAATAATATCTTCAAACTTTATGGTAAAACAAAGATTGAAGACCATACATAATTCTAGATTCTCTGTTCAAAGCTCCTATCTGGGATGCTATCCTATAAGACAGCTAATTGAAGGGCTTTCAAGTTGTTCACAAGACGCAAAAGAACTCATTATTTTAGGTTGCAAGAAGCTGTGCTACTATTTTTCTGTCGGTGTCAGGTCGCAGAATTCATGATCTAACCCTGCTGAGAACATCTGCGTCAAAAATTTACATGTTAATGGTAAATAAATCGGCTCTAGAAAATAATCGGTTCTAGACGCCAATCTGGAAATTAATTGCTAATAAAAATAAAAAGAATTAAGCCCAATAAAACGGATTGACAATTACTTTAACTAAGAATACAAATTCTCAAGAATTATGATCACATCTATTCATCACTACTAGGGGTACTCCAAAGCCTGCCTCCAGTACCATAATCAAAAGTTGGGTATGCTCATTCCTTAAGGAAGCCAGTACTTCTGTAAAGCATCTGCTTTACTTGGCTCAAGCGGATGAGCAGTTGCTCCACTAGCCGGGTTAAAAAATAAACCTGTGCAGGAGATATTTGATAGAGGTAACTGGTAAGCAGCGGAGACCTTAGGGAAACATTATTGCCGAGAGATTATACACAGGAACGCGACAATAAAAACAATTTATTTAAGAATTTTAAACAATATAAAATTACATTAAGTATTCAGCGAAGGTGCGATTTATTTGATCTCTATTACCCAGCTATACATGTTATGTACTGGATTTTATAGACTTTTCACATTTATAAATAAAACCGGCCAAGTGCGAGTCAGACTCGCGCACGAAGGGTTCCGTACCATTATCTATATAATTGAAACAAAAAGTAAACTTTAGAAAAAACCGACTTCCACAAACCCTATTTGATTAGATTGAGTTTAATACAAACTGTAACCCCTTATCCCCCCCCCTTGGGGAATTAATATGTCAAATCCCATATCAGTGCTACCCCACGCTACTAAGGAACCCCTGTACAAAGTTTCATGGCTCTAGGTCCATCGGTTTAGGCTATGCGTTGCCTGCCCGTCAGCCACGCATTGTATTTGTACCTAGTATTGAGCAGATCTGGTGGCCATATGTGGTCTTCATCAGCAGTTCCGCATCACAATATTATGCTTACCATGTGCATTTGCACGAGTTATTATGAAAAACACAAAAATCACTATAGGTCTAATCGGTCTAATTTTCCAAATCGGTCCATCCGTTTAGGCGCTATCGAATACGAATTGTAAACCTCCTCCTTTGGGAAGTCGGTTAAAAAAACCGCAAAAAAACACGTTAATTGTATGGGAGCCCCCTTTATATTAAATTTATTTTGTTTTTAGTATTTGTTGTTATAGCGGAACAGAAATACGTCATCTGTGAAAATATCAACTGTCTAGCTACCACGGTTCATGAGATACGGCCTGGTGACAGACAGACGGACGGACGGATATCTTGAGATTTTAAGGTACTTTCCCTCCAGGGCCCATTCGTTTGTTCTACCCTGTATATGTGTGGATCTGTAACTGTATTTTTCATGAAATACCCAAAAAGTTTTGTTCAAATTATCATCTTATGTCAGAATAACTTTGTAGCTAGTTGAAAAATAACATTTGAATAGATTCAAAGCTTGCCGCGCTTTTAGGGCCTTTAGTACCTACTAAACGCCGCCGTAAGCAGCACTGTCTACAACCTACTCCTACTGGAAAACGTGAGACACCCATCTACAATTTCCGTACAATGAGGTTCACTCACTCATTATGTCAATGTCATGCAGACTGCAAAACATCATTTCAACGCACCAAAGAGTATTTAATTAAAACATCACTGGCAGCCAAACTTGAAGTGGCCAAAAGGAAAAAAATAATTTCTGAGCTCTGAGATTTGTATGAAAACAAAAGTAATTAAAAACTATTAATTTTATAATTATTTTCTAAAAGTTCTACAGACTAAATAGAGACGTCGTAATTCATCAATTAATATTTAAAGTCTTTGTAGAAGTCCGGGGACGACATTGCCATATCATTTAAATTTAGTTTCATTAAAAGAAGGCTTACCTACCAAAACAAAATGGCCTTGGTATAAACTTTTCAAGCGTGTTGTGAAGACGTATCTTGTACCGAGACCACTTTCAATTTGTAATATCTCTCGTATTTCAGTATTTGTGGTTGGTGCGGCAACAGATATACTCATTCTGTGAAAATTTCAGCTTTCTAGCTATTACGGTTCGTGCAGGCGGACCCGGTGACAGACGGACGGACGGACGGACGGACGGACGGACGGACGGACGGACGGACGGACAGACGGACAGCGAAGTCTCAGTAATAGGGTCCCGTTTGGCACCCTTCGGGTACGGAACCCTAAAAACTACCATATCTGTTGATTACTATGTGTCGCTAGATTACTAATGTTAGTTCCTACTATCCAAGAAAACTTTTTTGTTACTTGGTGTTCAAGTTGGTACCTAGTTCTTAATTTCTTTATATTGTCTGAGACAGTAGAGAAACTATCTATCTTACTAAGAAATGGATACTTCAAGTATCTAAACTTTTGAAATTAAGTATTATTTATACTTAATTCCTCTCATCCCTTACTATTATCTCATCATTGCGTGTTCTTTATTCTAGTCACCAGCAGATAACAAACACGTCTTCACAAGCGATGCTGTGTTTTCAGAAGTGCACATAATATAACCGTTTTACATAACAATAAAACGATTATTATGTGCCGAAAGAAAACACAGCATCGCAAGAAGTTCTTCCTGGTGAAGACACAATGACATTGACAGCGCCACCGGCGCCTTGCGGTGACAGGACCATAGGCAAGAGATGAGGTAAAAAAGGGAAGTATAGACGGTTTAAGCCCATTTTACACTATCAATATGAACAATGTAAAGGTGAGTATACACTGCTTCTTCACAAGCGATGCTGTGTTTTCTTTCGGCACATAATAATCGTTTTATTGTTATGTAAAACGGTTATATTTTTTATTCAAATGTGTATAAAAAAGTATTTGATTATGACGTCATATACCAGTAGGTACCAGATATTCTTCTAACTTGACTTGCTTGACACATTAACGTGTATCTTGCTTGATATGTGTCTGTAGGGAAGTAGGTAGTATCTACAGACTTTTTGAAAATGACTCTGTCCTAGAATACTAATTGTACAGATCAATCAAAATAATGTAAACCGATCAGCCCATTTTAAAGCGATACGACATCGATAATTTTATTGAATTATTGATGGAAATTGTTGCTTATCAATTATTTTAATTATCAATATGACAGATAGAGAACTATGTTTATGATATGAGCGATAATGCAACATTGATTAATACTTCGATGTATCGTTCGATAGTAATAAATCAATACATGTGTATGTATCGTTTAACGATTATTGTATAGGGCCGGTGACACACAAATGCATTTACTTATATTTACTTATGCATTTGTAGGCATGGTCTGCAATCTCACTCAAGATTATAACGATTAAAATTAATTAATTAACGCATGTTTTAAATCAAAAGGTTTTTAGGTAAGTAGATGGCGAATTCGACTTCTTAAAAAAATATGCGTAGACGAAATAAAGGTATACTTATTTTTTTTTTGGTCGAAGTCACGAATAAAACTTATTTTGGACCAATTATTATTATTATTCATTTATTCTCAGATACAAATCCATAAGGACAATATAAAAATACAAAATAAAATGTTACATAAATCAGACAACAATTAAAATGTTATGTTGAACACCGCAGTTTACAGCACACACCACATCCTGCACAGACATATTTGAAAAACTGATTATAATGCTTCATTTGTTCTTTAAAAATATGATTCTCTAGTATCTCAACAACGGTTCAAAAAATACCTAGGTACTCTCCTTATAAACAAACAATTTTGAACGTAAAAGTGACATAAATGTCCACATCTCAAAAATAATAGGTGTACCGACCACGTCAATTATCTCAGATTACCTCCTCGTTTCACTAAAAAACCTTGTTAAATCTGCCGCTGTCTCGCATCGTGGCGGGGCGCAGCCATGCGTCATAATTTTGACAGCACCTGACAGGGCGTTTGACAGGTCGCTTGACAGGTCGCCAGGCCTGCTGACGCTGCTCGGATTATATGGCTTGATGGATTAATTTCTGAGTCGAGTATCAAATGGAATTATACAGCTAAATAGAGCGTGAGCAGATGCTATCGAGATAGAGTCTATAATGAGGTGGATGGCTTTCGTCGTAGGAGATAATCGGAACTCTGACAAATTTACTAATTTGTTGTGTTGATAAACCATTATTTATATAATAGTGAATAGCAGAACACCTCAGTAGACATATTACCAATACTTACCGACTACATAATTATGCCAACGTTAAGGGCTTCATATAACTTTCATTGTTTTTTGAAATCGCAATAATTATTAGGTACTGATGTGAATTCGGCGCTACGCAGTACCTACTTACTTAAATGAATAGGTACGAGACGTTATTGGACATTTTATTTTTACTACTTAAGGTATAAAATTCTATTTTCACCGAGATAAACTTCTTCATCTCTTTGTGTTGAGTCTAGTTTTTTTCAATATAAAATACTGTACCTAGGGTAAGATTTCATATATTATAACCATATAACCAACAAATGTTTTGTCTTTCTCCGCAAAATTTCAAGAGCGAGTGATTCATTACCACAGATCAAGTATGACGGATCACGCTCATTTACTCGTTCCAGTCATTTCATTCACTAATCCATTCGTTCCCCTTGGCTTACTCGGAGTTAAGCTTAGTTTAAACAATGCGGTATAATAATCTGTCTTTCCTTTAGGATACACCTCTTTGTCTTTGAATAATTCTTACGATAAATCCGAGGAGTAAAAACGTTGGAGTAGATCTTTCAGTTAAATATATCTTTTGTTTGTTAAATGCTTGATTTTAAGTAAAATTACTTTAAATCATCTCAATCTGTGTTTGTGAAAGGTCTTTGTGTCGTGCAGAAATAGCTTACTCTTTGCCTTGTGTAATTAATTGTTACAGGTACAATGTTTGATTCATATTTCTATATTCTTTCTCTAACATATTTATTGACATTTAATGGCACTAAAAAAGAACCCAACAAATCGTAATCAAATATAACCAAAGACATATTATAGAAACTGACATGTCCAACAGGCTTGCGTACTGTTAGTCAAAATAGATACTTTTTGTGAACTGTCAAAACGGAACTTTTTTTCCTGAGTTCTATGAAATAACGTCATGTAAAAGTGCCATCAAATGCTGTCTTTTTCTTGTACAAAATTGACTTTATAAAATATATCTGCTAGAAATATACAATTCTGAGAATGTCAAGCGATTTTGTACATAATGCTAAGTAAGACTTGTTCCTAGATTTATTGGATTACCTTGGTTGGACGCAAGCCTATTGTGCACATCACACTAATAGTAAAGTTAGTGAAAATTGTAATGCCGACGCCAAAAATACTACTCCTCAAGTACTAAAGCTCTCTTTAAAATTAATTAATCACTACAATATTACACAACGAACGTTGGTTAAGTAAAAATTGTTAGTAATGCTTTTAACGATAAAAAATATCTTCCCATCAACAGGATGACTGTCAAAATTGGTTGCTTAGACACCAACACAGCAATAAAGGCTTGATTATTATTGAAACTGAATAGAGTAAGACCAGTAATGGATAAGATGATATTCGAGATCCATTCGTTGGTTGAGCGGCGCCGTTGCGTACAACAAACCAAGAAGATTTTGCTGTTAGTACAACCAAAAATGAACCTACTATCTTTAACACCAAAGGTTAACCAGTGGATATAAAAAACTGGTACAAGAGAAGCCGACAGACGTCAATCATGGAGTAAAAACCGGTAGCCGAGTCAGACGTCGGAATATAAAATGTATGGAGCTTATTTGAGTTTATCGGAGATAGACGTATAAATATGGAAAGAAAATATACGTGGTGCGAGAGGTTTATATTAACAGTTGAATAGCTTGCAACTTATTATCGCATGATTATTTGATGGTAGGTGGTAGGTGATATAACAAATGTATCGATAAATTATGATTATTTGTTTAGCTCTTCTTGGATAACATTCAGAATTTCCAAAACACGTATTAATATAGGCAATCTGCTTCGCGGGATGTAATTAGTATTCGGGTCTGTGTATTGTAATATTTGTAACTATTTTAGGCATTAGTTCGCGACTTCGTTTGTGTAGTTACAGTAAAATTTTTGATTATGTTTGTATAGTTGATTCCTTTGATGATTGAAGTACTTTTGATTGACAAAAACATGCGATATACACAGAGGATCGACTTCATTGACCATCAAGACCCTTCTTTCAGGAACGCGTGGAGGTATCAAGTTGAAATTAGAATCAATAGCTTGTTTCCCTTGGAGCTACAAAAAATCATTACACTTAGGTGTAACAAATAATGCCACAAGTCTCCTCGTATTCCAGTAGCCGGCCATGACTCTTATTTTTATAACTCATCAGCGGCACGTCTTGACAGAGTCCGGATTATACGTTACGCAGATCCAAAACAAAAAAGCATCAAATAAATTACGGCGAAGAGTCAACAAAAAACCGCTGCCACACCTCAAAGAAGGAATAACAATAACACAGATTCCCTTCTGTCTGGTTATAATGAAAATAATACAAAGGACGAAGTTGACAAAGAGCCCGCTTTGGAAGATGAAATTTGACCGCTCTCCGCTATGTAAACAATTGGCTTGAGTTTGAGAGACATGTGCTGTCGATGATGGCTTAGTTGGGCTGAGAACATGTTTAGCATTTTGTACAACTACAAAAATGAATGAAAATTGTTTGGAAAGCATAACGTGACGCCACTAGTCAACTTATTAACTCTGGGTGTGTTACAAATATGAAACACTGTTATAATTTGACAATCTTTGAATACTGGCATAAACGATGAAGATTTTAATGATTCTAATCATATATAATTTTTGGCAATAAATCGTGTTATGTTATATACTTACTTGATTATATCTTGAACTGGATTAACTCTACGTAACAGATTTATTTATAAATTTGAATACCTGCCAACATTATTATTTATTAATTACCTAGCCTAGAGCATAACGAGACCTCTTAAAATATGAAGGGGATTATATTTTTTACATTCGAGGCCGCCAATGTCACAAAATAATGACCCAAAAAACGATATCAAAAAAGTTAATTTGTATTCAATATCCAACTATTTCCGCTGCAGAATTATGCAGTCTGCAGACATCATGAAATTCATATATCCGTTGGATCAGACATCATTTGTATGAGTCTGTAACCTGATGCTAAGCGATATATGTCAATCGTCGACAGTCGGTTCACATGCAAATGCCATTTCGAATTTAAATCCTTGCAATGCATCCGCACCCGTACAGAAATGTGTCTTTCAAAGAGATGGCGATTGGGATCAAAATCGAGTGTTGTCAATTGAAATTGGGAAATTTAAATATTATGCTAAATTGGTGTATGAAGGCCATTGCTTAGCTGAGATACTGCTATAAGACTGCAATGTTATAGTGTCACACAGTAATGACGTAGTGTCCAGATGTGCCCATGTTATAATAATATGGAGTTGACAGGACAAAGTTTAACAAAGTCTATATTTAGTAAAGTCAGGTGTGTAAACCATAAAAAGCTATAACCATAAATTCGTTTTTTTAGGTTATCGACTGACAGAACTTGAATCTCCAAAATCCTTCCCTTAATATACTTTTTTTTTAGAACATAAAACGCATTATATGTACCTTTATACTGTGCTGTGCACAGTGTTTTTTATGTCCCGAATCAGTATATAAAACCTCTGTGATTCGGAACTATAAATGCACAATCAATTTAGTTCTAACTTTCGCCGTGACAAACATTATTGATCAAAGCATAGGCCTTTATAACTCAGCTATAATTGTCTCCGGGCCGTCTGTCCGTCTGTCCGTTCGATTGAAGTATAGCTCCGAGTGATGAAAGCTTGAAAGCTGATTATTTTATGTAGATACGCAAATATTCCGCCAATAGTCTGTACGTGGATGTCGGCCCGTTCTATTCAGATGGAAATACTGCGTTATTGATACTCGTACACAGTCGTAATATAGAGTTTCTAACCAAATAAAAGGAATAATTTGATGTCCTCGTGTAGAAACAAGGAGATATATGCAATGCAATATCAGTGAGTGTTTTACTAGGAGAACTGTATAATACTTCCATAAAGTCGTAGAATAATGTAATGTGAATTGGACAAGTTCAGCTAGGTAGTTTTACCTTTGGTTGTGTTGGTTGTAGATAAATGAATATTGAAATAGGTATCTTATATTTTATATTGTCTTGTCATTCTTTGGTGATTTACTAAAAACATCTCCCCACGCGTCACGCTATCCTTTCCAAACAATTTTCATTCATTTTTGTAGTTTTACAAAATGCTAAATATAGTAGATACTCTCAACGACAACACAAACGTATGAGATAGTTTTCAAGTGTGTCAACTACGATTAGTAACTTGGCCCAAGGGCACAGAAGAGATAATAGTACCAAGGGGGCAGTAGTAGTAGGAAGGGAGTCGGACTTTCCGTAGTTTGAACCAGCCTTAAAATTGTTGCTGATGATTGCCTGATATCGGGGATCTGATCACTTGGAATATTGCTATAAAACAAGCGTTGTTAACTACTTCAACTTTTAATTAGGACCATCCGGTTTCGAACATCAAAGGAAAGCCTAACAAACTAAAAGCGGAATGCAATTCCGTTTTTCATATACAATTCAAAACAGTCCACCATCCATTTATGTTAATACGCGACTTATTATATGGAAAGCAGTGTCATTAGCATGTCGCCGGTTCGCCGACAATGCCGACATTCTTGGCCGACAAGCTTGTCGGCGTCGGCTGTCGATCAACGTCAATCGGCCGACGTTGGCCGACAACTGATAGACGAACTCTCCCGATGTTTATCCCTGAAGCGGACCTTTGTCTTCCCTTAAAAGGTGGGTTGCAATGAATAGCCTTTGTCGATCTGAGACAATAGCGATTTTTGATGCGACAGGTTTCTCTTTTGATGGATTTGGAATTACCATCAAAAACAGTCCATCCTGCCATTCCAGTCCTTTTTATCCGGCGTTCTTTCAGTTCTGATTTTCATGCCGTGTTTATGCTGGCGTACTGCTAGTCAAAATAGATAGTTTTTATGAACTGTCAAAACGGAACTTATGTTCCTGAGTTCTATGAAATAACGACAGAGTGACGTCATGTAAAAGTGCCATTAAATGCTGTCTTTTTTGCACAAAATTGACTTCATAAAATATATCTGCTGGAAAAATACAATTCTGAGAATGTCAACCCATTTATTGGATTACCTTGGACGCAAGCCTATTCCTGATGTCACTGGTGATGATAGCACGTAAGAAAGTTGATTGTTTTTTATCATTCTTATAATACTTGCCTTCCTGTCATTTGAAGGGAGAAAAGAAGTTGTGGCATAATTACTCTATCGTAAAATAATCTAGAGCAATTAATAAATCTATTTTGCAGACATTGTAGTGAAATGTTTGTCTTTCTGAAACAAGGCCGAAGCAATTTACTAAAGCTAATGCTATAAAGAAGACGACTCTGATTATACTCGTAAAGTATCATAAAACTGCTTGACATAAAGATTCAGGGAAACTTCTAAGCTAGACGCTGATATAAGTCTATTGCTTGTTAATTCCTTATTATACTTTTCCCACTTACCCTTACTACTTCTCAGAATTTTTTAATACCTTAAGATTAATCACCATGGCTATCTCGTTACCCAGATAATCTTGAAGCGACGAAAGAACCAATCTCGGAATTACGTTTCGACGTCATTGTGTACTTACTCACTCGTGGTTTTCAATTATTCGATTCAAGAAAATCGTCCCTACACCCCTTATAATCTGCACGGGAGAGCCAAACCACTCCTGCTAATCTGCCGTGCCAGCACAATGCTGCGATTTACACAAAATCCCATTGTCACGGCCCAACAAAGATCTTGTCAATTATAATCCTCACGAAATCTTTCATCAACGAGCCGTCAAACGGTAGCGCTCAGCAGGCCAGCCGCCACAGTGTCACAAAAAACTTTTTAATAAATTATTTGCCAAAACTTGTTTAGAACCCTTCTCAAAAGGCGGCGCGGAAGCGAAACCGATTGCTCGTGACGTGGACTCCATTGTGACCGTGGAGTATTATGTTGTCAAAATACACGGGGATTTTGTTATTATTTTCGTGTTTGCGAGTTCACTTAGCACCCCTTTGTGCTAGACCTTCTCAGAACAGGGGATGTGTGCGCCGTAAAATAAGTATACAACCAGAAACGTCAGCCTTTCCATGAAAAAGGATATGTGAATGGAATAGTAATCATGACGTCCTATTCTTTTTAAGCCGTTTAAAAACGTACAATGCATAATCTTTATGACTGTCAGTTTTTTCATGCTTAAAATCGACACTAATCAGGCCTGGGAGTTGAATTTTAAAAAGCTTTCTTTTTACATGTCTCCTTGGAAAGTTAATAACATTTTCTGTTTAGAAATGCGTTTGTCAGTTTGTATTATGAGAATCCTTGCCAAGTGTAATTCTGCCAAATTACGCCATCAAAACAAATATTCGCGCTTGGCTGCACCCGCCTTTGTCACATCTCTTGTCGTGTCGTGTCGTGTGTGGGACTCCCGTTTGATATTTATTCAAATTACCTCTCCCTCTTGTTTTCGTTGCGGATGAATTTTTCATAGACACGCCGCCCGACGCGTGAACCTGTCGTTGTCGCAAAATTTTCACTTTGAGCGAGGGTTAAAAGTATAACTACCCCTACAAGCATACAAGATTTTAGTTTCGGTATTGCTAGATAATTATATAAACATATAGTTTTCAAAGCAACAAATAGTTTCTCATAATTGATGGGAATGGTAAATTACAGTTTTTTGGCATGTTGTGAGTAGACTTGATTATATATAGCTGAAGGTGGCTTTCCATCCTAGAGTCTTAGACGTTAGATGAGCACAATGACATTGTATATTTTATTGCTTTTGAAACTTTTATTTTGACAGATTTGAATGAACAAGTTAACATTTACATTTTAAATTTGCAATCAATTTCCAAGTCTCAATAGGTACCTGTTAAAGGATAGAGAAAGTAAAGTAAAGTAAAATAAAAGTCTTAAAATTATCTAAAACAATGTGCTTAGTTACCTACCTATAATAAAACTATGCAGCATCAAGGAATAGCCAGCCTAGCGTATAATGTACAATACTGTACATTTACATAAAGTGGTAAATATTTTATTGTTTGCGCCTTTTATTGTCGCTCATGATGATATTTTGGCTTAATTTAAGTAGATAACAGTTTACTAGGGCACAAATAAGGAAAGGCTTTACGTTGGCAAACAACAGTAAATATAATCAGTATAATCACATCTTTTCTTAGACAGGGTGGCAGTGGCAAAGTACACTTCCTTTTCTGTGATATATAACAAATAGTTAATTATCTTAATTTATAAATTAAGTGCCAAGGAGATCAGTGTAGGTAGCAGGAAAAAATACGCATCGAAAAAATATTCGAATTGAAATGTCACTGAATCTTATGTACGATGTCAACTTAAGGTTCATTTCATCTGAACTTGAACACTTTTTCACTCTGGTAATCATTGCTGCTTGAGCCACTGGTGTGTCAGTGTCAGAAGCAGTATCAGCTGAATTCATTTATAGCTGAGAGCTGAAATGTAAATTATAGCTGACAGCTGAGAGGTGTTTTGACACGGAAAATTATTGCATTTTTGAAATCACAACTGTAAAACTAGCATTATTCTAACAGTCGCAATCGCATTAATAATGTAAATGCAATTCACATTGATGGCTGAGATAAAGAGTCGATCTACAGAAGACCTACAGGTTATAAAAATTATCTCCAAATCCTCTGCCACCCGGTATGGGAAAACGCGACGCTGGGTTTTGCCACCAAACATCATTGTCTTCCCCTTAAAATTTATACGAAACCAACTCTTTTAAAAGGGTGGTCGTAATTATGATGTAGTTTCAAGAAATCCCTTTTACGACGACGCACGGTTTGTTTTAAAATAAACAGACATTTCTTGTAATATATTTACATGTTTTTATTATTATTTTTAAACGACTTCGTGTGTGTTCAGTTCAGTTCGCTTCGCACTTGTGTATGTCGAATTTATTTATGCTTGACTGGACTGGTGTTTTTCTATGTAATAATGTGTTATTTTACTTATTCTGTTTACGTTCTTGACGTTAGGTACCTATAACACTTGTGCAATCAATTCATTTATTATCAGTTTGTTTTTTCATTTTGTTTCCAATACGTGTTTCAAATAATACCATATATTTTTTATAATAATCAGTGTCCTGTCAATGATTCAGTAGCCACATAAGTAATTTTTGTATTACCTACCTAGGTACTTGTTGTGACTAAATAAATACAAAAAATAAAAAAGTAAAGAAAGAGAGAGAGAGAGAGAGAGAGAGAGAGAGAGAGAGAGAGAGAGAGAGAGAGAGAGAGTATTATTGACTCACTTGAATAGCACATAATAACATCGGCGGTGGGCTAGCCCCCCGTCACGCAATTGGAGTATTGAATAACTGGCTAAAAGTAAGATAAGATAAGATAAGTTAGGATAAAGTTTATTTTGTACTTTCTACTACATGTAACTTAAAGATTACAGTGAAATTGTTGTACATGGTGTCATTAATATAATTGCGACTTCAAACCCCTAAACTAGGTAATGGACCTGTATCTTAGGGATTTTGGGTCTTTCCGTCTCACGCAATTGGAGTACCTATTGAATAACTGGCTAAAGGTGGTCACGAGTGTGCCTCTACCACCCTCGCCATGTTCTATGCTTCACAGAATTCTAGAAACTGCTTCTAAAATCCCATGCTTCTAAACTGCTGCATTAAAACTGTCAGTTATTTCTCAGGTGTTCACAACAAACCCCACAGGGCGAAGCGCCGAGTCGGGCTCTTTCAAACTATTGTTTAGAAAACAAATGTGCGCTAAAACCCTGTTTTTACAATATTTACTAATTATAATAGTCTAATGCTATTGTTTAATTGTGAGACGACCTTTCAAGTAACACAGCTCGTCTACTTGCCGAGGGAAAAACCTTTAAAATTATTTATGACCCGCGGTACCTTCAAAGACTGTCTTGTCTTTATTGGCCTCATAAATAGTAATACAAGTGTACAGGGGAAATTTATTTTGCCTCGCCTTTTTATTTATTGTTGTGTCAAAATATCGGCTTATCTGTAGGCAAATGTAGGTTGGGCGGACTAGGGACTGTGTCAGTTTTTATGGCTGAGATAAAGGATAATTCAGTTTTGTCAATGAGCATTACTTTACCAGGTTATTCACAGTTTCAGATAAGGTTTTATAATGTTTACGTAGGTACCTAGGTAAGTACATGTATTTACGGCGCTGTTTTGTACCTGCAATAGGTATAAACTCAACTTTAAAAATACAATAAAATAGGTATTATATAAACATTGAGCTACCTACCATTACTACGTACCTACGTATAGTAATAGTAGTTCTGGCACAGATTAATAATGGTTCTGGGTATAAAGCGGAATGTACGGATAGGCATTTCAGAATGAGGGAAAAATGAATGAATGAATTTCCTAATAAATAGTAAATATTTGAACATAAAATTTTGAGAAGAGTACAATCAGTAATTAAATACACCGTTTTGATTGACAGACGCCTAAAAATCGATTGTTTTAAAATAAGCACAGACCCATTATAGCTAAGCAAACACACATCAAAGTGAACGAACACTCAACACTCACAACAACAAGTTCCAATGTGGAACTTGTCATGTTTTTTCTTGGTGTCTGTAAACAGTAATTTGGTACCTTTCGGTATCGGGTTTTTTCTATAGCCCGCTTGTGTTCACTCCCTTTGAAGTCGCCGACGCATCCGCCCGTCACAATGGCGCTCTATCTCGAAGGTTCAGCTTCGATTCCCGACGTTAAACCGCTTTTTTTTTCAGCGGTTTTTTCTTAGTGTAATTGTGGTTGTTTACACGTGAACGTTCCTGAATTAATACCTAATTGGGTTAAAAATGATTTAGGTAGGTACGTGAAGCACGTTATTCGTGCGGCGAATTGTGGTTTGCTAAGAAAGAAATGCGACTGATGTTCGGCATAATGGCTGGTTGGATAAATAAATTACTTTTGGCGTGATTATATGAATTTGATGACGGTAGGGTTGATCAATCGGGTAGCACAAAGCCGAGTAACAAAGTCACTGACAAATAATGCACAGTCTACCTCAGTATACCTGGGCCCTAATGCTGCTTTGAGAATTTCACTTATATTTCATTACTATTTCATTACTATTCCATTGCAAACACCCAATCAAGGAGGATAAGTAGGATAATAATTTAGGAGAATACCAAATGACGCCTTTATGGGTGTTTGCAATGGAATAGTAATGAAATATAAGTGAAATTCTCAGAGCAGCATTAGGCCCCTGGGTGCGTGTTACTTTTTACAGATATTTCATACAGTGTGGCAGAGGCACAATCTGCACACTGGAGACATATTAATTTTGCATGGTAAGGGGAACCCTAACGCCCATCGCTGCGCCATTATGCGGATATAGCATCTACAAACCCTTCAAACGCAATGAGTCAATTACGTGTACGGGCTTACATATCGGTGTTTGAGTATGTTATCGATATGTTCAAAGCCGTTAGCTATTCTGATTGCAAGCTTTTCATGTATAATATTACCTGTAATCATAAAAGCCTATAACAAACCTCTACATAATTTACCTGCTCAGTACGGGCTTACCGAGTACAGTGGACACTATAATCTCCCAGCTAATACCGATACATGTTTGTTCGTGTTGCGCCTTTGTACGCAGACAATAGAGCCGTTTCATTATGTAGCGAGTAGTAGACGGGAACAATAACCCCTAGGGCGCCTAGAGCCAACTAAACAAACACTGAAACACCAGCGAGTCTAATTTATACCACCGCGAGAGCCCGGGGCGCGCGAGGCTCCATCTCGCAATAAACATGTTTTTTGCCTCGCGTGTCCGCGCTCTGTCAAATATATTACGGCCCGCCCGGGTTATTTACGACCTCTGTCGTCCGCCCATACGTTATACTTAGTATCTTTGTTTGGACACAATAAGCAATATTTCTAAAGGCCTAAAGGGCTCCGCCGCCGTCGCACGCAGCTGTTGATATGGGTCCACAAATTGACATATTTAATTTGATAGCTACAGGGGCCTGTTTGACCGAGGTCTTGTTTGACAGGTTTTAGTGTCGGATTAATGTTACCGTTATGGACTCAGCGACGATTGGATCAGAGAAATATTGACAGAATAAACAGGCTCCATGGATCGTTTGTAATAATAAGGAAACGTTTAACAGTCTATCGATGGAAAGTTTACGATCGGACTACAAAGGGACAGTAAAACATGTAGAAACATCAAACGAAGCTTCATAGAAGTGCATTCCTCATGGAAAAGATCAATTTTCCCCTTTGAACTACGAACGCGGCGCATCGCCGAACAAAGCGCGAGCCGTAAACGAGTAAGTAGTTTTAAATGTGTCAGCTGTAAAGTACGCTGAATGGCGCGAGCAAAAGAAAGAAGCTGTAACTCCGTAGTGGAGGGCGTAATAAAAGTGGCGAGGAACAAAAAGTGTTGGGCGAGCGTTCGTTCGCTGCTCGCAGGTAGACGCTGTCACGCTCGCGGACGTCGCGGCGGCTCCTCAAAGCTTCGCCGTCATGGGTGGCGCGCCACCAACACCCGAGCACGTCTCAATCCGCAGCCGGCTGCCGAGCATACCGCCTTTCCTTTTTCCCCTCCCGCAATGCAGCTATGTGTCGTTTCCGCTTTATTTTTTATGGTTATGCGCTGCAGCGGAGAGATACGCCCCTCTTGCTCTTACAAAGCTTAACCGTATCTCTGTTCTGTTCTCGCGGGGTGAAGCGCGGGGTCGGCGGCGGCAGTCGGGCGCTTGGTGGGGTCCGATCTCTCAGAGTTTCCTCGGACGCCACCACGAACGCACGTGTCTTGTGTCGAGCTAAGCTGCCACAGAGTACTGAGCTGTCAGAGACGATTTATTGCACTCAAGTGAAGTTGAAAAGTGGTCGTAATCGTAAATAGTTATCTCCAAATGGTCGTGCTTGAAGACGGAGGAATGATGGCTACCAACCCAAATCAATACCTACAGCCTGATTATTTATCGCCCCTTCCGTCCACTGTAAGTTTCTAAATATTTTTGTTTTTTGATGTATTGATTTATTGTGTTTTTTTTTTAAAGAATTTCAGCAATCTTCGGTATTTTAGAATACGTGACATGTATGTAATGTTGCTTTTCTTTTGTTATAGTTGGACTCAAAGAAAAGCCCGCTTGCACTTCTGGCGCAAACTTGCAGCCAGATCGGTGCAGACTCATCTCCCGGGAAGCCTTTGTTGCCGCCGCTGGATAAAAAGAAACAAGTGAATAGTGTGAACAGTGATTTAGTTAATCGTAATTCTCCAAATAATTCTGTAAACAAAGACAAGCCTCGCTCGTCGCCTGAAAGCAAACATCTTGCTTTCAAACCGTATGAGACAAACGTTGTGACAAAGAAACCAGAAGATTTGAGACCATCGTCTAAAGCTAGTTCGGATAGCTCTGACGAGAAGAAATCTGGAAAAAGTACACCTGGCCGGAAATCAACACCACCGTCCGCCACAGAAAATGGAAAGAGCAGCCCTTCAACAGACCAAAAATCTTCTTCGGCCGGATCTCAAGGAACCAGTCCAATTATCCGCTCAGGACTAGAAATTCTAGGACATGGAAAAGAACAATTTGGTGCGTTTAAAAATCTTCCGGGTTTGCCCGGATTTAATCCGCTGGCTGGATTGGTCTATCCTGGAATGGAACAACACGCAAACCCAGCATTTAGACCACCCTATGCTGGAGCCCCATTCAATGCACATCACGCTGCCATGTTAGCAGCAGCGGCCGGATTCCCTGGCTCGTCACAGAACCCTTATCTCGGATATGCCAGAGTTAAGACCCCTGCCGGCGGAGAGACCCTTGTGCCGGTGTGCAAGGACCCCTATTGCACCGGCTGCCAATTCTCCCCCGGCAACCACCACCTGCTAATGAACAACGGATCGTGTCCAGCCGGCTGTACTCAGTGTGACCATCAGAAATACAACATTGCTATGGCAATGGCCTTAACACAGCAAAGCGCTGCCGCTGCTGCAGCCGGCGGCATCCCGTATCCGCAACTCAACCGCCCGTATGTTTGCAATTGGATTGTCGGTGAATCGTACTGCGGAAAGAGGTTTGGCAATTCCGAGGAGTTGCTACAACATCTGAGGAGTCACACGACAGATGGCTCAACCCCGTCCTCGGTCGCAGCCTCTACCCAGGCGACTTTATTGAACCACATGAGCCCGCTGTTCACAACCGCTGGGCTGAGAGGTGCGTATCCGACGGCCCCGCTCAGCCCTCTCTCGGCGGGTCGCTACCATCCTTACTCCAAAGCGGGTCTTTCTGCAGGGCTCACTGCTTCTCCTTATGGTGCCTTCAACCCTGCCCTAGGCCCTTTCTACTCACCATATGCAATGTATGGCCAGAGACTCGGCGCAGCTGTGCACCAGTAAGCTAAGTGTTAGTGACGGACTGAAGTAAAAACTGTATGTATGTTGTAATGTCCAATTTTCTTCTGTGATATCGATAGACTATTCACGTTTTACGCTAAAGGCGTTATGCGCCATGACAAATTTAGTGTTTAGTGCAATTTATACTGATAGTTATTTATGTAAGTTGATTTGCCGACATACCTATTTGGATCGGCGTATTGTCGGAAGTATGTGACGTCTTGTACAGCCAAAAGGTTATGTGTAAATAATAATCTCTATGTTTAATATTAAATGGATTATTTCGATTATAATGTCTAAATACCAATCACATATGCATTTTTTTTTCAAAAATCTCACCCTGAGCTTTACAAGAATACATCTAATAATATGATATGCATACAAGTATCATAGTCAAATTATTTATGAAATCAACATTAAATCAACATCAAAACTAACTGCCTTTCTATCTATTTAATGAATGTTAGAACATGATTGATTAATGTGCCTCTAGCATACATTAAGCCCGTCAATCAACGCCAAGATAATCATATGAGCGTGATAAATAAAACATCAATCATTCAGGAGAAGGTACTCCTCACCGTGATTCATGTCAGGAAAAAGCAGCACAGTAAACTAAAATAAATGAACATTATAGATCATTAACGCCATCTCAAAATTATTATTTTTAAGTACAAAATAAAATAAAATAAAAATGTATGTACCTGACTAAACAAAGACATAAATATAAATTATTATTAAAAAAAGTTTTAGTGAAGTTAACGCGAGCTTACGCTGTCATTAATAACAGAGCCGTGAGCTGTCAGCTTTGTAAATGTCAAGTTTTTAATAAATGCTATTTTGATTAGCCCCATGTCAAGATGGAAATTCAACTGTCAAAAGCATAATTGGTTGCACGAAAAGGCTAAAAGAATTACAGAGTAGAGACAGACTAGAGAGTTAAAATGATTTATTGATTATTGACAGGCTAATCAATAAAATTAAGGACAGAATTATAATTTCAATTATGGCTCGTAAAATGTTTTATGATCTTTAAAGCGTGTTTGTAGTGTTTTATTGCTTTTGAATAATTAAACTAAGTATCTCCATTTATAGGCGGTTGCTTAATGTTGTTGTTGATTCGCATTAATATTGTATTTGATTTTCCAACGTTGTTTACTACCCACTTATGTATAATAGTTGATAGGTACTTATTGATAGGTAATTATCTACATTAAGATTAATTGAGTAATAGAACTGTACATAATAAATATTAATATTTTGAAAGCGAATGTTAATTTGATTGGCTACTGCGTTTAAATAGTCTCCTAGCTCACGAAATTATATAATTTGCTAAATCATCCCTGACTCACAGGAAAACCAAACATAATGATATTGAAATAAGATCAGTAAATTTTTGTGCTGCAGAGTTTTTCAAGCAATGCAAATTCATTTTTCCGAAGCACAATAAATAATTAACTCTGCTTTTAGCCCGTTATTGAATACCTACTTCAATAATTGTAATATACAAACATTTATAAAACAAACAACTAAACCTATCATCATGCATTTGTCCGCAAAGATCGGCAGAGGCACAGCAACGTGATAAAAAACCTAAAACTATCCATTAAAAATAACTCTATAGAGATATTCATTTTCGCTACTCTACAACAGTCGTGGCCTCGTCTCGGTGTCGACAACACCCGCCCGATGATTGACTCGGCTGTGGCTCCCGATGATATTCCCGTGTTTAGGGTTGCCAGCTGTGAAATAAGGTTAAATTTGAGGTACATATAGCCTCCGCAAAGGAATAAAATATTATATTTTTATTGACTCGGCCATTGTTAGAGTGGAATTTATTGTAGGCAGTACTCGGCAAAGGCCTTGTTTTATAGTTCAGGTTTTTTAATGACTCAGACTAAGGCATAGGTTTTACTTGTGAAATGAGGGAATAAATGTAGAGCTGATTAAATGACACCACAAACGACTCAAGCGAATATTCATATTCTGTCAGGATTTTTTTAAACTTCAACTGGCAACCCTGCCTCGTTTCCCACTTTCCCGCTCCCCGCGGCCGCTGTCTTGTCACCGCCACAGAACACGCGAATTGACAGGTGACACCTTTCGAGCGATGCATTTGAGAATAGACACCCTAGACTTGGCAACGCTGATTTATTCATTATGCTCTCAATGATGGTGTCAGTCAGTGCGTTCTAGATTTATAGATCTGTGGTTTATGCCGTTCAAAGTTAAAATTATTTATCATATGAAGTATCATACCTATCCAGAGAGCAACTATTAGTAATAGTAATTATTAAATGTTGAAGTTATTGTTAGTTACAGCTAAGATAAGGCTAACAAGGACCTTTTAATTAAATGGTTTTCAAAAAAGGGCAGCACACGAATTCTTAATTTCAATACTTTTACAAATAAAAAGCTAACAGAAAATAAAGTTGTATCTACTAGCGCCATCTATTGCCCCATGGAGGCACTAAACGAGCAACAGGAGATTGAACAGCATTTTAAGGTAATAAGCTGTTAAATAAGCTGTTAAAGCCTGTCTTTATACGTGGTACAATAAAATGTTAGTAAATTATAACACTACTTTGGGCGCAATTTTATAATCAGCCCCAGTAAGACGATTGTAAAAGTCAGAAAAGCACTTTAACGAGTTAAAATAAAAATTGATATTTATGCGATACACATTCAGTTTTACACTTTATTAATTGGTTTATATAAAAGCTTTCGGAGTCATTCCTGTAGTATTAAAAGCAGTTAATGTTGTATTTAGCGAAAGGGTTTAGTCGAAGACCCGGAATATTATTCATTCATTCATTCATTCATTCATTTATTAATTTGTAGATAACAATATGATCCAATTATTTGTTAGTAACACAAACTTACTTTACCCTGTTTACAATATGGTTAGTAAACAGGGTAAAGTAAAAACAACAACAACATAAAACTATTTGTTGCTCGAGCTCGAGATAAGCTTGACATTATTGAGACACTGAAAATATTTTCAGAATTTTATACATGTACCCATTGTCCGTGGTTTAGCGAAAGTTGTTTAGAACTATAGTGTATCAAATATAACAGGCAACTTAACAGATGTCAATCTTAGCCTGTTAGCGAGCGGATATGCTCATATAAATCGATTCATCAAAAGAATCGATACACCCTTTAAACATTTGTGAATCGGGAATAATTTTACAAGATTTGCAAAGAGACATTAGAATAGACAATATAGTTGAAAATGAACTAAATATATCCCTAAGTGCGGATAGCAATGATGACAATGACAACTCTTCTAGTCTTAGTTCAACTGAATGAACAATTTGGATTCTTTCCGATTGTTTTGGTAACATCCCTAGCGTTTAAAAAGTGGATTTTATGAAGTTTTAGGTTAGCTGTCAAGTTACTTCTAAGCATGGAGAGAGTATAAAGGTACTTTAATGAGACTATCTTATAAATCATACTTTACATTACAAGGTGCCCCAAAAGTAACAAGTCATAAACCGATCATTCAAACATTTTGAAGTTGGTAAACATTAATAAAAACATCAATTTGAAGTAGATGGTAATGGATGTAAGAATAGAGCTACACGTACTTAAAACATTCTTACCTGTAGAGACAGATACGTACTACCCTACTACGGTGTGGGCCCAAATGACGAGACAGCGAGAAGATTAAATATGACAAATGCGTCTCCGAGATTTGATACGATGATTCGATAGTACGTCGTCGTAAGCTTGAAATATAATCCTCACAACGAAATAACCAATTACTATTAACATAAACATAAGGTTGAGTAAATTAACATATTATCAGCGGATGAATTATGCATGTGGAGTATTAAGACCCACACATCAAATTAGGGGGTTCACATTCACCCTAGAAAGGTATTGTTGTCAATACAGGTTTACATTGAATTTTAATGGATTCTGTACCTGGTTGGCTTACAGTTGTTTATTTTGGGGATGGGAAATAACATTTTCAATCTAAATAATTTGTTAAACCGCCATTGAGAGTAGTGAGCGGATCTTTGTTGACACATTATGGTCGTTTATGATTTTGTATGGGCTGAATGTTACCCTCAAATGAAGCGTGAGGTCTATTCGCCCCTATTGACATAAAATCTCACAGGAAGCTTGACAATGCGTGACTGCACGAATGGCTGAATGATACACATCTATCTGGTGATAAATATTCTGTGGGTTTAAACTCGCATTATTATCTTACTTTATTGTCATGTTTATTGAGAATGACGTGAGCGTATTTTTTAAGTTTTATTATGAGCCATATTATTCTGGGAATTAACTTTGATATTAAATGTCGGTGTGTATTTTTATGGGTCTTTGTGCTGAGGTCTTTGTGTAACTCTTTAATTTCTTTATGGAGGATTTGTGATTGTGTCACTATGGGAATAGAACTGTCATTATTATTATTATTTTGTTATGGAGCAAGCAAGTTAAGTTTTGAGTTTTTACGTATTTTTTTCATAAGATATATACTTTATCAGCCATCTTATTCAGTTTAATATGTCAATTGTTATGTTAGAATTAAAGTGTTTGTGAAAACGTTATCAAAAAATTTGATAACGTTTTCCTACCCTTCAACCTTGACCGATTTTCACAATTTTTTTACATGTAAAACGTTATCGCTTTTTGTATGGAAGCTTGCGCGCGAACTATCATCTTAACACCTTCGTCGACATATCTTATCTATCTATTGTTTTCCATTGTTCGGTTGGTCAATCGGTGTGCTTCTGAGAGTGAACCAGTTAATTAATTTGGCCCATTTGTACTTTCGTTATCTCCACGCAGCAATTGCTTCCATCCAAACACCCGTGTTACCCCACCGATACCACACAGGGTGATGCTCATTACCGCGTCACCCGCAAAGCTGTCGCTCTGGTAAAGAATGAACAGCCAGATTCGGCTGCGCTGCGGGCGATCCATCATCCCGCTGTATACGCAAGGGTCGTGCTAAAATAAATTTATTTCTGTTGTTGCGGTCCGTAGGAGGTAGGCTATTGATGTTTCTGAACTACTTTCTGCAGGACTAAAACTCATCGTTATATATTTTGCCAATCCACAGAACAGGCTCTCTGCTGATAAAATGGGTGTTATGTGGTAGATGTGGTAGAGATGAGGTTCAGAGATTTGAGGTCTGAAAAAGTTAGTTAGTCGTCAGTGTAAAAAGTCTGTCATGTCAAGCTCAATACGGTCCAATTTCTATCTCAAACTGTTTTTTTTTTTCAGAGTCAGTCGGAGACTGCCATTCATTAGCAGGCTAGTTGTTCGTAGGCTTAAAAACAAGGAACTATTAAAAATAAGTCTAAGATCGATCGAAACAAAGGGGACAAATCATGTCGCAATAATAAATTGTATCTTAACAATTAAATGTAACAGTAGTAACTAATACCTTTTTGTAAATAATTAATAATTAGTAAAATATTATACACCGCTAAGTAAAACCCCATATTGAAAGTGAAAACAGTTAATGTCTGTCGGAAATGAAACAACATGATTCTTCTCTTTAATTTATATCTGTGTCGAACACTTGAAATACCAAATAAATTATAATTGACAATGTCGACATATTGAATAGCACCGCAACCGCTAAAATAATAACTTGTTCTTACAATAATTACACGTCGTCATATAATAATGTATTGTTACCTATTATTAAACATATGTTTACGACGGCATATGGATAATTTGTCTCTGTTGGAGACATAATAAAGGTAGAAAACGTTCACATTGTCACAGCAAAAAATAATGAATGTGCGACCGATCCATGAATTGTCTTTTCGTTGTAACAATTGACAGATAATTAAATGTTGCTTGTCGTCAGAAGGCGAACTGCAGTACCTACCTAGGTTTTGATTGTGTATTTTTTATCAATATACCTACACACCATATTATTACTACCTTGGTCTTTAGGTATGTATATTTTAGGCTATAGGTAGACAAAAATAGAACCAGCTATATTAAAAAGAAATATAAACCCCTTGCAAAGTCATTTTAATTAACGTGGATCTAAACTACTCCAAGGGATGATTTCACGTCACACGAATGACGCATCATTCGTCGTGAAATCGACCCTCGTAGAATATTTGTAACTCTTTCATTCAACGCTATTTGCAGCGTGCCGTAACAACGTTCGTAGCAGATTCGAAACGCTTGCAACGCTAGGTATTTGCAGCGTGCGTAACACCGTGTGATTTAAATCTCATTCCTGTGACATGAAATCGACCCACAAACTGTGACTCTACAATATAATAGAATAAATTATAAGGTGTTCGTTTTTTTATAGGGTTTTTTTCCCGAAGGTCTGGCCGTGTCAGAGCGGGCTCTATCTATCTCATAAACCGAAGTGAAAAGAACACAAACAAAATTAAATGTGAATCGAACGGTCTTGACCTGATCTAATCACTATCATGATCAAAATCAAATTTTAATTACTTTTTACAACACCCTGTAAACTAAAAGTTTGTCTGTCGCTAACCTCCCGAACATATGTCACACAACCGATATGCAATTATAATATCATTGTCATGAGGGGACCCGTGTCAAGAAGTTTCATGTCAATTATGTCACAAAGACAGAGACAGTGACGGAGAGGATATTAACTACTGTCAGATAGTGGTTCACTTTATAATGACATGTTGTATGACATTATTGGGAAGAATACATAATGTTTAAATTAGTAAAATCAAACTGAAAATATACTTTTCAGTGTGACCTTTTCTACCAAATCTTCCGACAACAAATATTGAATTGGCTTACTCAGAGAAAATATAAGGTTGTTCAAAAAAGTTACTCATCACTAATTATAATATAGTAAACTCTTTTAGTGTATTATACTACATATTATACTACACACCTATCAATTATATTATATATCTATTACACTCTTTCTAGCTAGGTCACAGCTAGGTACACTTTTCTTTTGATGACGTGTTCTCAATCCTTCAATGGGAATCCTAACAGCAGCCAGCAAGAGTTGTTTTCCTGTGTGTATTAGATAAAGTTTAGTTGGTCATAAAGCACAGGATGCAATATTTCACGTTGACAGACGTAGGAGCGTTTATTCGAACATTTATTCTTTATGTGTCCGTATTTTATTCACTTTATGACGGCGGTACATAGATTTGTTGGAGCGTTAACAGATGTGACGTTTTCAATGTGTGTTGACCTCGGAGTGAACTTGGATTATAGAAGATTAATTAAATTAAAACCAGTATAATTGGGCGGCCTAGTATTTTGTTTAAGTACCTGATTTAACAAAACGGCTGCGTCATCGTCATTGAGTACGTAGAAGTTATTTCTAGGTCTATAAATAATTATACACTCGAAGTATCGGGTCTACGACTGGTGCGATAAATTGTGCAGCCTGTTAACGCATATTCGCATAGAGACAGACATCATATAAGTATTGAAATCTCTAATCTATTTGGTGTAATATCTGTACTTTGACATCCATAGTTATTGACCATAAGGACAGTAAATCCTTCTAACTGAGCATGAATGATGTTAGAGAAGTTAGTAAATACAAGAATAATAAGAAAATAAAAGAGAATTTAGAAAAACAGGTCCTAAAGAAAATGAAAGAAAGATATAAGGTCGTGAGTTCTTTATTTTACATCATCCATGCTCAGTAAGTAGGTTTTACGCTGTCCAAAGAGTCCGTGAAAATTGACATTTCCAATAGAAAACTTTTAATTTTTAAATAACTTTACGGCAGACTATATTTGATTGGGAGGTAATGGTTTCATTACGTACCCGTGATGGATAGTGGTTGCGTAATGGTTCAGAAGTGAACAATAATGTTGCTCTGATCAAATGAGTTTCATAGTAAAAGTTGTTCAAATCCCTAAAATATGACTGCACCTTTCAGATAAAAAATAAATGTTTTATTTACCTCGCATGAATGATGTAAATTAGAATGCTCACCTCGGGTTGAAAGTAGCTATTTCACTCTCGAACTATATTTACCCTTGCTCAATTCCATTTCGGTTCGCATTAGAATTAGTTGACGTGTAGTGGCCAAGGAAATAAAGCTTCGTGATGAGGTCTAATTACAAGTTACGAACTACATAGTATAGAAAACACTGACATCCAAAAATAAACAATGATTTTTAATGAAAAGACTAAAATATCTTGTTAAGGTTTACAAAAGTTAATTGTTAAGTGAAATACCGAGGTAGAGAAAATAACGAGTCACCTGATCTCCGTGCGATGGCTCGTCGCCCTGGTTAATAAAGTGAGTAAAAGTGGATGAGATCGTAGTAGGTATGCGAGTGAGTAGGTATGGTAGGAGGCCTAGAAAATTAGAAACCCTACAAAAGACTACTTCGTGCGCCTTGTTATTTGCGATTTCAGCATCCAATAGTAAAAACAATATTGGAACTAAAATTACGCGATACTAACTTTCTCGGTAGGTACTTAATGATGACATAGCTAAAACATTTACCAACAATAATTCATCTATCATAACTAGACAGGCGGTAATTTATTACAGAAGACATTCACATGTCAAAACACCATTATGTTCCCATACGATCAAGGCTTCCGACTTGGGGCCTTACAAAAACTCGCTATATACAACCCGTAATTACGTAAACAGACATATTGATGTGTGTCTGAAAGGTAATCATAAGCTAAAATTTATCACAGAGTGAATCATTCATGCAGTAAGACAGCTGACAACGAAGCACATACATTATAATGATCGACAACGCGACGGCTCCTGTCACAAAGGGATAATGTTGTTTCCACACTCCATCTCTCCAGCCAATGCAAATACAACCATACCGTATCGCACATAAGTCCTCTTTATTCAAATCAAACCCTCAACTCTAATGACGTTCTTATATCAACTTTAGACATCACTTACCAAACTCCAAACGACTTAACGCCAACTCTCTACCATTCAACAATAACTTTTCGTACATTATCTTTAAGTTCCAATTTCAATTTATTTCTAAACCTAACATTTTTGCACTAACCTTTGGAAGTAATCTCTATGGCTTTCACGAGAAGGTACGGATTCCATTCTAGAATGATCTAGAAGTTACGTCGGCCATGTTTGGAGTATAGTACCATGCGGTAGCGCGTCGCGTCGTTGGCATGTCATCGCGACGCAATGAAGATTTATGAACGGACGCCGTCTCATTACGTATTTATATCGGAGCCGGGATAAGCCCGATGTTTTCAGAGTGAAAACTGGCTTTAGGCTGTCACGGGTCATTGTGGGTACTGCTTATGATAGCGCTTGGATAGCTACTTTTGCTTGTTGAAAGTGAGGTATGAAAACAGCTGTGATTAGACCTTCGGAAAGATCCGAAAAGGTATAATGTAACATGCAACAATATGCAAAGGATTCCCTTTCAAAAATATTTCTTTTATAAGCATATTTTTTTAAAAGTACCATCTCCGGAGGATGGCTGGCATTATGATGAGGCAACATTAAATAAATCAAACAAGGTATGGATGAAGACTAGTACCAAATATTCAACTTTTCTGTGCAGAAACCCAACTTGATGAGCGAAAGTTTCCCTCCAAAACTGGAATTCGTGCAAAACTATCATATCAGATTGAGAACGCAAGAATCAACCATCTTGAATTCTTAGTCTATAGAGCCGGGAAAAAGACCGTATCCACGCTGTATGGCTCGGCGTCGATCAAGATGCGCGAAGCAGCAGGCATACATCAAAGTCATTGCCAATGAGCTCGAAACTTTATAGACGCTGCAGATATAACACATTAATCGTTCCGCGAATGAATTTCGCTTTCATTCCAAAGCGATGCATTTCTTAACTCACAGTGTTCTGAACTATGTCATTCGGTAGCCATTTGTCACCATATATCTTACAAAGATGTGGCTTTTAGGATTGTTTCATCATAATATTTATTTTCAAGTGGACCCGTCACTTTAGCATAGATACACAAGTTTACCAATTAGGTCTTATTTATAAAGTTATAAACCAAAGTTAAAAACCTAATCAGACCACCACACCAGACAATGATCGCAAAAAACTTAGTTGGCACGAACGATGAGGTATCTAGGTTTAACATCATCCGTGTAATCTTCAACATACATCAACGTCAAAGCAGCGTTATCGCCCAGCCCACGTCAGTCACCAGGCACAGAAGCTCAGATGCAATTCACGATACAAAGTGAACCTCACACAACCTTATTCAGTAAGAAATAAAGGTCAATGCAACTTGGATGGCGAGTAAGTGGTTTTGATGTGAACTCGCGCAAGAAGTTTTAACTGACGTCAGTATTAACGTGGTAGCAAAGTTTGAATTCAAACTTCTATAGATAGTAGATTTCAAGTTGATGGTCTGACTGTTATTTCCATCGATAGATTGTGAATCGTAAAAAAAAAAAAAGTTGGTAATTTGGAGTGACAGGAGGTTAAGAGTTGCACTCAGGTTGTAGAGGAGCAATTTTATTAAGCTGAAATAAATTTTGAAGTATTGGTCAAACTTGTATGAAGTGGTTTCAGTAATCGTGCATAAGATATTGTACAAAATAAAACATGGTTGAACACCTCATCGTAGTCATCAGCCCAAAATCTATCAATCGCGCGATTCCTTAGGCCAACCTCATCATGTATATTTTACAACACTCTTTTAACCTTCTGATCAGATGAGCTCCCAACTTACTAGTGAGACACGGATCCAATATGTCCGCTCCACATTGACAGATCGGTACAATCAGCGGGCGTCAGAAGGGACCCGTTTAATGAATCGTTTCAAATAATTGGGACACTGTTTTATATCGCCAGAAATTTAATCCTCGATCGAAGCATTTGTTACTCTCAGCTGATTTATAGGTTACGATAAGATGGAGGAGTAGAGCCGTTTGTCTTTTGAGGGTGTGAATGATTAGTGTGATTTGTTCGAATGTTACGCTGTTGTCGGATAAAAGTGTAGGTTGAACGAATGTTGAAGCGATTTGGCCATTGCTGTGTTTTTGTATGTAAAAATATGTTCGACATCGATGGCTTTGTTTTGACGTACTATGTATTTAAGTTGTTGTACGAAGCCCTATTTTAGCCATATGTTTGTTTAACAATCGCTTTAAGTAATTTGTTCATTTATATCGTACAAAATATAAGTTTATGACTCATTCTCATTCTTTTCTGAGATTGAAAGCATCCAAATAATCTACGATTCTCTGATGTGATGCCCATTTCGATGACACAAATATTCGCCGCCCAGTAAATCGTAAAGCGCAGTTGACGGGGCGCTTGATTCATTCTATTCCTCGCCTACAAACTGACCGTCGCAGCTCAGAGCAGCTCAGAGAGAAATGACCGTCCGTAAATCAGACGCGAGCGACGATCCGAACGAGTCGCCGTCGATATATCAAGTGTAATGCCGCGGATACCACCGCCAGATAATCGAATGTGAGCTTCCACTCGTTTCACTGGCAATAAGATGAGGCTTGCCGACAACCGCCGTACAGAAATGACGCAACAACGACAGGCGTCAATTGGATTTTCAACCTTTTCTACAAAAAAAATCGAAATTTTAAATGATGCTACGAATTTTAAAATTGATTATTACAATGAAAAGTCTGAAGCGGAGGAATGGGGTGTTGATAGAGTTAAATTTGGTGAAGCAGAGGCACTGCATTCGCGGCGTGCAGCTAGCGCTGATAGATCTGTAAAGTTTGCCGCGGACAGGAATATATCGAGTGGCTGCCTCCGTTCGGCTTTATTTATACATAACATCTGTTTGATGTTGAATCAACCGGCGCGGGCGGCGGCGAGCGCATTACCGGAGATTTATTCACCGTCTTAATTGTGAATCGATGGGTTAATGAAGATAAAACCCGAGTCAGTGTTGTAAATTAGCTCGCGTGTCGACTCGTGGCTCAGATAAAGGCGTTCTTTATTACTCTGTTTGTTTTCTTCGAGCACTTCAAAGGGATCGGAGATAAAGCTTTACTCTTTATGCGAACGCATTTTATTGGCGCTCTTAAAAACGTAAAAGGAATTCTCGAAATTAAAATCGGATATTTATAGCCTGATAAATGAGATAGAAGGCGAAATTAACGATGTGTTCAGGTTTCGTAATTAACTAGGCTACTTATAAATCAGCTGCAACCTCAACCGCTTGTTACAATAGCCACAAAGTAAGATAAATCGACAGGACAGCAGCTCTTCTCATACAAGTTGATATTGACAAGTGGTATGTTCCCCTCTTTCGTGTTCAGATTCGTCTACTTCTTGCACCACAGCCTATAACACCTCGCTACTAACCGTAGTACAATCTGCCTCTTCTAACGTATCGATGCTTTTTATTTCACTAGTCTGTGGGAGGCGAATGTAGACGAATAGCGAAGTGAGAGCAGGGTTTAACCCCTGGCGGTCACACACTCGCGTCTAATGGGCGAGATTCGACAAGTACAAATGACTCTCGTGACAAATGGTCAGCGGACGACCCGGCGGCGGCTGCCGTATGTGCTACCTCATCGGCTGCTCGAATGTCGACCTTAGATGCTCAGCTCGTGTTGGATATTTTAAGAAACAGTTGTGATGAAATGTAGGATGATTTTTATAACAGTGAAGGTAATAGTGATCATAAAGCCTTTATCACACATTATTGTTTATATATCATGAAAAAGAGGCAATATTTTGGATAATTTTGAAAGGAAAATCAACCGATTGGGTGAAGCGGAAACGGTTGAAATTCGTGTGTGAAGGTTGGGTCTTGGCTAAGAATGATAAGTGATTGCGGGATGTGTCGATCGCTTTCTCAGCTCGCCTCGTGATACCGATCAAAGGTTTCATCCAGTGTGTAGAGGACTTTGCGAAAATATCCCTTCTCAATATCGTCGCTTGGGGAAATCGGAAGGTGTTTTTTGGAATGTGCCAGAAGCGTTTGTGCTTAGAGCAAAATAAACTAGTAAAACTAGCGTAGCGGTGCAGTGTTATAATTTTGTATAGAAATTGAAACACACTTCTCAATTTCTACTTTGTAAGGGATGTTTTTCAGATTTTTGGGCAGAACGGTGGTGAATGTCTGGATATATAAGTTAAAATCCATTTAAGCCTATTTTTAATTCGCAAATGAAAATTTAACCTTTGGAAGACAAGGGGGGTGATGCATCACCCCACGGCTCCTAAATCCTCATTTTTTTTGTATTTAGTTATTGCCGTACTTCTTTGACACTCCTTGTATTCTTTAATTAGAGTGAATTAAATCGGTTGCGCTGGCGATCCTTTGGCGACAATTAGTGGATTCGGCATGATTCTGCTTTTGGGGTTAACAGCCTACCTTGCCTTTTTTGTCCACCTCTGTGACTATTTGATACTTAAGCCTAATTCTTGATTCCTATCGGATATCGATTGTAAAATTTGTAAACTTACACAAAAGATCAACACACCATCACAATCTTTATATCCCCGCTCGATATCTACGGCCATTAAATAGTTGGGTCATAAATCCACTCAGAGTGGCGCCATCTATCTTCTAATGAAGAAAAGTGCGCCCTCAGGATGTTTTATTGTCGATCTGTGTAATTAAAACGTTACCCGGAGGAAATGTGCCGTAATAACGATAAATCTTTGCCGGCTGTAATGTTGGTCGAGAGGCATAAGAGAGGGGGATGCAGATGAGAGAGGGGGTAGGACCATAGATAAAATAGAATAAACACCAGAATGTCTAAAAGTCCACGCTGATAGCAGAATTTCGCATGTCGTGAGCAGATTGATATGATCATTTTAAAATAGGCAACCATTTACCACCCAGAAAGTGAGTCAGTAGTATTTTTTGTGCCCATGGCCGGTGGACAAAAAAAATACATAAAGTGTGGGCATATTACAGCCGTAAGACAACATCAATAATCATCGAATTTGAATTCGTGGTATGAACTTCTATGCAACCACACACAGCATGTCAACAGTCTGTCAACAATTCAGCATCGCCCACCTGCAGACTCTCAAGGATATACAGTTTAAAATGGGTTTGATAGTCAGCATGTTAACGCTCTACAACAAATTAGGATAATACAGCTTTCCAACGATCTTTTAGTTTGCAGTGACAGTTGGAACCTGAGGAACCAACGCTTTTGACAGATTTGATGCGTAGAACTGGCGCCCCACTGTAAACGTCACTCACGTCACGTGTTAAAATATCGGTGGAAGACTAATAGGTACACTGAGATGAGTTGGTATAGAATCGAGGTTACTATCTACCGAGGGGACTGCGTGTAATTTGTCTACTTTACCGACATTACATTCAAAGCTATCTTACGCTTTGCCAACAGTACTTGCATATTGCGTGCAGAGCAACCGATTGATTATTATAATTATATTTTAATTGATCTGTTGAGAATCGTTATCAAGTCGTTTAAGTGCCATCTTCGGTACTTTATGTAACTGTGCATTAAAACGGTTTGAGTAATATACGATGTGCAATAATTTATTATACTTACTTGAATAATTTATTAGATGTAACCACGCAGCATTACAAGAATCCAATTTTGTGTTGGTAGGAATCGATAAATTAATTTGTGTGTGAGGGTGTGTAAGAGGGTGTGTGAGGGTGTGTGTAAGTGAAATGTCCAGCACCGGAATTCAAACCCGCGCGTTCTGCGTGACTAAGCGGGCGTATTTAAACCACTAGCCTACGGACGTTCTGCCCGGGGGCCAATCTAAGTAACGTGGTAAGTATACTCGTCCAATTATCTTTTGGCGTGTGAGTGACGTTTACAGGGGGGGGGGGTCACTTCTACGCAACCTTGTTTCACCTGTCACCGCACAAAGATCGCTGGACAGCAAGCTGTAACTTACTTGGCCTGTCAAATAATCTATGAGCATGGCGTGTTAAGACGTGTCACTACTCAATGCTCTGTCTGCCTGTCACGTCACTTATAATATGACAACAATCGAGAAACCACAGCAACCCGGCCTGAGTGCAGTGAGATATATGCGAGCTGTCCGCAAATAAATTATAAAAGAATTATTAGAACGAGAGCGAGCGAGACAGAAGTATTACTTCCGTATGGTCGACAAGGATGGAGAGTTCCTGTGTGGAAATGTTACTATGGTTGTGGAAACGAGACTTGGATGTGGTTGGACGTGTGATTTAAGACGTGGAAATGTGTTTGTCTCATGGATGGTACTTTATCGTAAATTGCATTATATGTGCCATGACGTGGAGTGTGAGTTGATCTTTTTAGTGATGAGACGAGATAAAGAGACCACACTTACTTTTATACAGGGCTGTCCCAAAAGTGACCCGTCATCACAGCGACACCAAAGGTAGGCCTGCTTTAGATGCCTCTAATAAGCCTAACATGACCCTAGTGAAAGTAGAAATTTCTTCGACTTAAAGTTTTTTTTATTCCCCATTTTTTACACTGTTAATGCCAGCCATTTTTTGAATAGCCTTTCCTTTACGATTTTTTTAACGTTTACACTATCTTGAATAGTTACTTAACATGACACAATTGTTATTTTATCGATACCTAACTTAGGGTTCGAGAAATTGGTGACATCAGCAAAAACATTGACTTCTCTTTTGATCAGCTGCCATGAATAACTATTACTTCTCTTTTGATCAGCTGCCATGAATAACTATTACTTCTCTTTTGATCAGCTGCCATGAATAACTATTACTTCTCTTTTGATCAGCTGCCATGAATAACTATTACTTCTCTTTTGATCAGCTGCCATGAATAACTATTACTTCTCTTTTGATCAGCTGCCATGAATAACTATTACTTCTCTTTGATCAGCTGCCATGAATAACTATTACTACAAACAGTATGAGATAATAGCTTTAAAAATATGCCTATGCTATGTTAATTCAGAAATGGTACAAAACTTATAATTTTAAATAATGGCACCTTTACTCATGAAACCGGGGCACCGCCTATATAGTAAGAAAGTTGAAAGAACGACATATCTTTAGTCATTTGCTACTGACTTTTCCATTATTTGTAAGATGTACTCAAGCAAAAGAATGAACAGATTAATAAATTTAACTAGTGGGACTGATTCCAGAGGCGTCACAACAAAACTAAATGTATCAGCGAGATTTTAGTCTTCTGACTTCTTACCCCAAGGATACCTCATAAGAAAATTCGGATTTCATGCTGTTAGTTAAGTTCGCCTGTTAGTTAAACGCCTTCAGAATTACAAAACATAACCTATCTTCCTTAACTAGATAAATTCCCCTTAATAAATAAACTTGCCTTTACTTGACAATTTGTCACATCTACACAGCAATCTTTAAAATCACCAATTTTAGAGTAACCGCACGCGCTCTGATTCAAAGGTGGTGTCGCTTACATACATTATTTTAAATGCCTACTTGGTCACACTATCGTCTACAATAATCATCGTCGCACTACCACACCTTGTAGTGCTTAACAAATGTGCATTGTGGCCACACTTTATCTCCGCGTCAGCGACAGCTCATTAGCGCTGCGATAATATCGTGGGCAAAGGTGGCAGCGAAGTGGAGTCACTAATGGGCGGCAGTCGGACAAAACGGTTCGCGGAATAGACCTTTGTTCTAGTCTTATGCTGTAGGTAGGTAGAGGGTGTAACAGAATACTAAAGTGTTTGCTTGATATGCCGAAAAAACATATCCTTCTGATTAATTTTCTGCACTGATGATTATCTAAATAAAACTACGCTCTCGAACGGTTTGGGAGAGCCACAAACCGTAATTTTACAACTGTAAGTACGATTTATCGCTTACATAAGGGTATCGGGGTTTCTTGAAACATGATCTTAGGTTTGTATTTATGGCTCCTGAGAGCTATCTCAAGTGCATGCTAGTCAAAGATTTGATATGGCGAGACCGTCAATAGAGCGCTCAGTGCGGTTTATTGATACAGGCCTTACGCCCGGATTCTGGAAGAGCGATCAAGTTTAACGGGCTATTTAATCTCAAAACTCAGATCGTGCCGGGAACGAAAAAGTTACTTTTCCATTCAAGGCTATAGGAGACTCCATATGGAGGGCACGCCATACCCGATTTTTCGGTTGGCTCCCAGCTTCTTGAGTGCCAACCACATGGTGACCGCACGGCGTTTTTAAAAGCATGTTACATTTGACCATTCTTTCAGAAAGTGGCGGCTAGTGTCCTAGAAATATTACAGAAAAATCCAGAACACCCTCTGTAGTACAAGACTGAGCGAAAAATCTCTCGTGTCGCCCCACAGGACTTATTCTAGCAGTATTACGGAACCACAATAAAAAAAATAACTATAGACCCAGCAACCGATTTCTAATTCTCAGTAAGATATTTTATTGTGCGAAATCTTGCTGTGCGAAGCTGGGTTCCGTATCCGGAGTGTTAGTTATTGCATTGTATGAAAAAGTACTACATACTAAAAAGTACTACTTTATTGCACAAAATAATAAATTTTACAATGGAAAGTGGAGAGCACATGACAAAGGCGAGCTTATTTATATTAAGAGAGGTACTCTTTTTCTCTTCATCTATAGCGTGGCATGATATCTTCTGACAGTCGGGATGGCTGGACACCCATCCACCAACCCGCAGTGAGCCAGCGTGGTGGTGTATGGCTCAAACCACAGATACTCAAATATTTGCTCAAACTGACTCGTATCCGAGTAAAGGCTGGTGCCCCGCTGGGCGCCTGGCCTGGCCGCTAGGCGCCTTAATTATAACTCGGCTAAGGGCTACATATTATTATAACCTCTTCTAAATTTTCTTCCTAAGGTTGGCTAGAAGAAATCAGCTGATATCCATAATATCGGGTGGGCCCTAGGCAATCAGAACTTAGAATTTCATCCTTAATATTTTGCGAGAGAAGAAATATTATTGTCGTGTGTCATATTTTAAGTGATATGGAATTTCAGATAGATAGTTTTGGTATCAAGTTTTGGTTGCATGTTATGTTGATCTTAATGATGGATAATATTAAAATGTTTTTGATTTTTTCATGTCAATAAATTATTTTTAGTTTTGACTTCTCTTCATAATTTGATGAGCGGGGCTCAAGGATAATATGAAGATTATATTAATTAGGACATGTGTTTTAAAAAAAATATCGTGTAATATAATTGCAAGTATATTTAAAGGTCAAGGTTACAGTCTTCCAATGATATTTTGGCCCAGAGTGTCGTTTCCACGGGGGCGCTAGTTTACGCAACTGAATGCAACGGACCTGGGCCCTAATGCTGCTCTGAGAATTTCACTTATATTTCATTACTATTTCATTACTATTCCATTGCAAACACCCAATCAAGGAGGATAAGGAGGATAATAATTTAGGAGAATACCAAATGACGCCATTTTGGGTGTTTGCAATGGAATAGTAATGAAATATAAGTGAAATGCTCAGAGCAGCACTAGGCCCCTGTTACAAAGCGTTAGTTCCACTGTCACCGCAATCCAAAAGATCGTTGAAGAGCTGCAGTATGTTATACTTTAAAAAATCAATTTCTTTTTGATGTCATACCGTCGTATTCAGAGTAATTTAATGAACCGATAAACTGCAAAATCCCCTTTTTGATTCCAAATGAATCATTAAACGGCCCTGGGTACGGCAAATAAAGACAGAATATATGTGCAGTCCACTAAAAAACCCCCTCTCAATTTGACTGCTAACCTCTCCGCTGTAAAGGTCCAATTCCTCATCCTGACATCTTCCTACATCTCGCGGGAGGTGCATAAATCACCGCGAACTCATAAATATCTCGCGCGCGGCAAAAGGGAATCACTTTCGCGATGATAAGGCGGAGTCGGACCGCGCTCGGCTTAAACGTCACGTGGTGCGGTGCACGAGTTGTGGGATCGCGAGGCGACACAGACAGGCAAAGTCTCATTTTGTCGCGATGTTTTCCATTCGTGAGTGCAGAAGCACACTCGTTTAGGTGACAGAAAATATGTATTATTCCCATAGATAAATAGTTTTCCATGGGTTAGGAAAATGGATTCCAATACCTGGCAAAAAGTGGATACAATTATGTCTCTGCCACCCCGTATGGGAAAAGGTGTGACACAGTGTATGTATGTAGGTACATCAACAGTTATAAATTATTGCTATGTATATTACTTGAAGCAATATTTTTGTGTGCTTGTTTTAATAAATTGATCTGAAAGAGCTTTGCAATTACATATCCCTACTCAAACCAACTAAAATATTCGAGATAGCGTGATGTTATTAGTACCTAGTACTTCTTCTTCTTCTTCGAGTGCCATCTCCTATCGGAGGTCGGCTATCATTATGGCTGTCTGTGACCGCGATGTTGCGGCTCGAGATATGTTTTCAGTGTTCAAACTGAACCATTCGGTGAGGTTTTGAAGCCAGTTGGTTCTTGGTCGGCCAGGTCTTCGGCGGCTGGGTATTTTTCCTTGCAGGATTAATTCTAGGAAGTGGTACTTGCTACCACGCATTATGTGCCCCATGTACTGCAATTTTCTGATCTTTATAGTCTTAAGAAGCTCCAAACCTTTGTGCATTCTCTGCAGTACGGTCTCGTTTTTGACTCTATCCGTCCAAGATATTTTCAACATTCTCCTGTATACCCACATTTCGAAGGCTTCTAAACGCTTACATAATGTTAGGGTCAGTGTAAAATAAATTTTAACCTAGGTACAAAAAGAAGTAATTGCAAAATCTACAATTTCCGTACCACGCCACACAGAATACAAAGTTATTCCTCGCAGATGAAATATGCAGCAATTTCTTTGAATAATACATGGCCCATATTTCAAACCGCTTCGTCGTAGCACCGGCGCTACGAGGCCTACGCGCGTAGCACCGACAGCTTTTGGGCAGAAAATAATAGCCACCGGAAGTGCTACGGATGCTACGGGATGTTTTATGTCGTTACGCTTTTGTGTTGTCGTGTCAAACTTTTTGTTTACGGTCGCCCCCGTATCGTGCAAAAGTCGTTTGTTAGGGGTATATTTTTGATGTAGTACTCTTATTTACGTTTGTTGTGGGGTGACTTATGACTAGCTATAATACTACGTTAACGCGTTACGAATAAATATAAAAAATCGGAACTACAGTGACTTTTCATCACATTTATCCTTGGTTTTGATATCAACTAAAACTTATACTAACTAAAGTAAAGGTTACTTTTCTTTAGCAAGGCTGGATTTTACCAACAAAAAGTTATGCGAAAATAACTACCCCGGGGATAAATTGTATGAAAATGACATTTCAAAATGAGGTCATTCTATAAAAAAGTAGAAGATACTCTCGAGTAAAAAGTAACTCTTCGTTGCTAAAATTTAGTGAGGTTACTGTTTATGACAAACAAAAGAGGACTTGCCCATTTTTAACCGACTTCACAAAAGGAGGAGGTTTACAATTCGTCGGGGTTTTTTTAATGTATGTACAACAATTGCGCCTAGACGGATGGATCGTTTTTAAAGATTATTTTTTGCTTGAAAGGGTTTACCGTCCAATTGGTCCCATTGGCATCAGGTGAAAATGAAAAAAAAAAATGAAAAAATGAAAAAATATTTATTTATCAATACGATAAACATACAATGAGTTGCCGGTGACTCCCACACTAGGCAAGCCTGTGTCGTGGTAATCAAATTACACGATTTACAGTAGATTAGTACGTCACGCGCCATTTGCACGTCATAAAAGGGAAAGTAGTAATAAATAATTTGGTAAAATATGAAATAGGTAGGTAGTAAAGGAACTAATGATGGGAAAAATAAAAAAAAAAATGAGGGAACTTTAAAAATATTATAGGCAGTGCATTTACTGCTGGATGATAAGCATAATATTGTGATGCGGAACTGATGATGAAAACTACACATGGCCAACATAACTGCTCAATTACTAGGTAGGTACAAATACAATCTACTATGCGTGGCTGAGGGGCAACGCATGGCGTAAACCGGTGGACCTAGAGCCATGAAACTTTGCAGGGGTTCCTTATGTAGCGTAGAGTAGCACTGAGATGGGATTTGAAGAAATTAATTCCCCAAGGGGGGGGGGGGGTAACTTTGTTTCAGGTTTCTATTAAACTCAAAAAGCACTTGACATTGGTTTCTAATTAATTAGGGTTTGTGGAAGTTGTTCTTTTTAAAAGCTTTTATTTAGTTTTACTTTTGTTTCAATAATATTTTTTATTTTATTAAAGCAATAATAACGTGACCGCAATTTTGCCTCTGCCACCCCATATGAGAAAAGGCGCTATATTTGACCCATACAACACAATGCAATTCTACTACGTCATCATAAATCAGGGTCCAAGAGCGGCCCAACACTATCACAGCATGAGCACAAACAGTGACAGACAGACAGACAGCCGAACATAAATCCCACCTTTTGACATGTCTACATCCTTTGTACACTTGCGATTGTGATAGATACCTCAGATGACCACCCAGGAGACTCTCAAACCCAGTTCATATTGGCCAATCTATTACTCGATCTTGTAACAACCTATATTCAACTGTAAACGCATACACAAACAACTGACGTTTCAATGCACAACTTACTAATACACCCTCAGGTTTTGATGTACGGGATTTTGTACCTTCGGGTTAGAGAACTAAATGTGTTTTTATTTGAGTTTACTTTTGTGGATATGGTCTTTTAAAATAAGTTTGTCTCAGGTGATGTAAAGAACTGTTTACATTATCTGTTTATGCCTGAGGAGCACAGGAAGCTCGGACCACACTGTCTGTCTATCTGTCTGTCTTGGTTGTATGCCACACTATGAGGTGTGTGAGGTGTGTCTGATTTATTGTATAATGGTGAGTTAATTTTGACAGGAAGTGATATAATTGCTGGTTTCGGCACAGATTAATAATGGTTTCGGCTTAGATAAACCCACATATGATTTGCATTTACACGCGCTTTATGAGACCATGTCATATACTTTACGTATTTACTTTATACTTTATTGCACAGAAAACATAATACAGACACTTAATATTAGAAAAAACATGTACAAAGGCGAGCTTATCTCTAATAAGAGATCTCTTCCAGCAAACCTAGGATGGAGAGGATAATTTAATAAAAGGTAGACCTACATAAGTGCACAACGATAAATATTAATATAATAGACTACTTACAAATAAATACATAAATACAGATAAAAACAAAAAAACAAAATACATATACAGGGTGTAACAGAATATTGCACAGGTTGGGTTGCAGACTCGAATTATTAATCTCGTAGCTTGTACTGGAGATTGTTAACCTTTATAGGTTAACCATTTTCAGTAGAAAAGGTACAAATATTATGTAATGAACGTCTTGTGATGGACTTTGTTTACCCATTTGCTACGAGATTTGTAAATTATTATATTACCAATGTAACTTATTTATTTCAGTACCCGCTTTCCTTAGATGGAAGTTAATATGAATTATTCCCGTTTTGCATGCGTCATATATTACTCTGAACGCTCATTCTGTCATACTTACATACAGTTCTATACAATTTACAATCCCATTTGAAATCGACACCAATAAATTCGTTTCGACTCACAACTTTAATACCGTGAAATTAATGTTTGGTGTGACGCTGTCCACGGCTTTTGGTCTATTTATTTTAACAGTAACTCAAATGTATTGTTGATTCGACATGGCTGTCTAACCTTCCAGCTGACAAATTTCGTTTCAAAAACCTACCTTCACACTTTGTATTAGGACTCCAAGTTGACCCAAAAAGTGTTGTATTGTTGATCCCTATATCCGATTCACACTTCGCCACAAGGGCGTCGCTTAGTTTGATCACAGACTATACGATTTTAAAACAAAACAAAATATATCACCAAGTAAACGCACAGGGCGATAATACTCTGTGGCATAAAAATAGGGTAGAGATGCCCCAGTAGATTCATTGTTGTTGTTCGATAAAGCTTCCACATCACCAAGTTATCCCAACCATCTAACTAATTTTCTTTGAACCTTATCCCATGAAACCTTAAGGTGAGTTTAGGTTAGCAAAATATTCTTGTAAAGTTGCCCGAACTGGTATTGTCATTCTTGCAGCTGTCTTCTGTCAAAAGGGACGACACTTAGGCCGTTTTTTCTGACACCGCTCTTTATTGTGAGCGAAATGAGCTGATATCGATCGCTCAATATTTTGCGTGTAAGAGGGTACTATTTCAATTGGCCTCATAAATAAATAAGCAGTGGTGTGTTTGTCCGTTTTGTATAGAATGTGCGTGTTGCTTTGTCCGCTTTCTATATCCCGTGAATTGTAGTTTTGGTTAATTTATTATTGCAGATATCTATCTGGTGAAGATACGGAAATGGGTGTTCACTTTGTGTATTTTGGTATAGAGTAGTGTTCCAGAGCCCTGACTAGATTGTGTCTATTATCTTGAGGTAGATCTGCCTATTGGTTAGGTTGAAATGAAAGATAGTGGACTGTAAACTGGTAGGTAATTATTTAAGGTTTGAGAAGAGAGTCACAAAGCCAATACAGTACAAGTTATTCAAACAAGAGATGCAAATGCAAGAGAGCCAAAAAAAGAATGAAAATGCTTTCTATAATTAATGACAGAGCAATGAGTGAAAGATATTGATTTGAACGAATGAAGTTACGTTGATATAGATTGAAAGGTAGTACAATATGAAGCGCGCGAATATATAAACGTTGGTTTCTCAACAAGTAGCTAATGTGGAGGGTAGTATAGTGTAGGTATTGATTTCACGCTTCTTATCCGACTGCAGAAGAACGAGGGTAATGTTTTTCGTGAGTTTGTTTGTACATTTGTACAAAATTGGTATCAAATGATAGCTAGTAAATATACCAATAGACAATTTCATTATGATACTTATCAAAGCTTCGTGAAAGAAACGTTATAAAAATGTTTGTACAGCCATTTATTATTACACCCACAACCCCTAAAGACCTTTTAACCTTCGGTGCGACGAAAACATCCCATTTCCACGAGACTCATAAAAGCACACATTCCCACCTCTGTCCAAATTGAAATATACAGTCGGCCATATTCATTACGTTGTGTTTCGTGCCGTCAGAGACCGTAACTCAAAGTTATGGTGCCTTTTACGAGTTTAAACAGCTCTGCTGGTGAAAAGGGGTCTTTAGTGCGCGTCTGTTGTATAACAATGGAAAAAAGTGTAAAATTTGCTATCTCTCTTATTGAAGTTTTATATCTTGCAGAATATAGAGGGGGATAGTAAACCACGGAGCTCACTTTATATTCATTTATATCCTTCGTCGTTAGATTGTCGTAAAAGACAAACTAAAATAAAAAATTTAGTTTTTCTGTTTCGTTAGGATACAAATCAGTATTTGGATCTCTACTCATTCATTTCATTCATGTATTCTCACTGAAATAAAATGTAGATCTATGGCGATTTATTAGCCCGTAGCATTAATGTTTTAACTCTAACACTAAATGCCGCATAAATATTGTGTTTTATTTAATCTTATTCCAGATTCCAGACCACTCTTTGCCGCCATAAAAAATATTCGCAAAACACATATTTTGCAAATAAATACAAGCAAAAGCGTCGCCCTCCTAAAACTTAGTCCATGACACGGCTGTTTGTATTCAAATCGTGTCATAAATCTCCTTTACTACCGCAACGTTAGTCGCACCACAAATTATTGTCGCTATTAATATACAAGGGAAAAAACTAAATGACATCTCAACAATATCCCTAAAAGAGGATGGCTAATTTACTGCGACGTTGTGCACCCCAGGGGAGGGTATACTACGATACGGGGTTAAAGCGTATAGCGGGTTAGTTTGTATAAAAAGTGATAAGAATTATAGTAGTTTTGCAGAATATGTGTTATTAAAAGTAAAAGGTAAGGTAAGGTTTCTAAGGTATTTCTATCGCGTTGAGTTTGTAGGGGCAGGATAACTGATGATCAGTTATGTGGTAGGTAGTTGCTGATGAAGATTTGTCAATGTTGGCACTTTGTCATAGGATAGGATACTTCTAGCATAGAACTGCCAAAGGCTGGCATGACGGTAATGATGATGTTTTCCATCTGTGAATTCATGCAGTGAGTATTCACGGACAAACTTAAGTCCTACGGTACACCTGTAGATAAATATCATGATTTCTGCGCTCTGCTGGATATGGTTCCTCCTTTTTGCACTATCTCTATATTCTACGACTCTATCATCAACATCATCATCCCGTCCTGTGATAAACGCATCTAGCTAGAGAAACTCGAACTTATCGTCTGACTATCGAACAGATTTTTTGTCTACTAGCCAACTCGTCCCCTGGCCACCACTTTGACTATGAACGCCTCAAACCATGGTTATCTAAACATAACATCAATGTCATTTACAAACAGTCATCTACATAAATTCTGGCCCCACACTAGGATACTATGTATCTTATTGGATCCAGAAAGAGTGACGTCATAAACATTGAAGATCTGTGTTTTTTTCTGTCCAAGCCGGGATTCGAACCCGGGACCTCATGTTTAGGAACACACACACACAGCGTCAACCTCAACACCACAGAATTCTTCAGAGAAACACAGTACTCGCTCCGCTTATCAACCCGCCTCCAGCGCCCCATCATGGCAGTCGCATTTACTCTCGTATGCGCCGTAACTGTGCAATAATTCAAAATTATGAGCTGCTTTACGACTCTTCACGGCAACGCTTTAGGGGCCCGTGTTGTACTAATACGGGTCGCGGGCGTATACTCAGGTTTTAGGGTAAATCGATTGAGTGTGGAGACAGACAGTGCGGGAGTTTGCTTTTTGTCAGGCTCTTTTGAAGGTAAGCGATTACTTTTAGTGAGCTGTGCGCTGTTTCTCCCACGTTTTGATTGGTGTCGGTTAATTTCATATTTGGCTCTTTTTATTTCCGACTCGACCTCCTTTACGGTTTCAACGGCTTTTTGGGAGCCATTTAGACAACTTGACTTTTCCGATGTAGAAAAGCCTACGGAATTCTAGTTGTACTAGTTTTATCGTCAACAGTGTCTTCTTGTGGTATTTTTTATATTTATAGTAAGTAAGTGATGTGACTGTCTATGCCTGATTTACTTTAAAACAAGGAGTATTCAGTACGGCTAAAGTCAATGCTAAATATTTATGTATGTATAAATGGTTAATTCTGAAATGTTCTCTCCTAACTCTTCGTTCTAAGTTTCAAAGAAACTTAGTACTTATTACTTTACTATCTTTTTTGTAAAAAGTTTTTGTAATTATGTAGTAATTTGTCCTATATAGAGCAACATAGTCGATGTTAATTAACGAACTAAAGCTCTTTAAATAAAGATTATAAATAAAAGGAAACTTCGTTAGCTAAAATTTTTGGCATTTAGCTAGACCCAAGCAAATCTTTAAAACGGATAAAATATATAGACTCCCTCTATCCATCAGTATGACAGTGAGCGATAGCGCGAGTATCCAACAGTTAGCACGTTCTGCTTATCTGTCGTGTGTCTGTCTGTCCGTGGGAGGAAGTAGCCTCATTTGTTACCTCCTTGCAAAAACAAGAGCGTTTTGCCGTAATTTATGTGGCTTGTAAGTACCACTGTGTGAGCATAACAATAACCGTATTAAGATAAACATTTATCTATAGGTTTGCTGGAAGAAATCTCTTAATAGAGATAAGCTCGCCTTTGTCATGTGTTGTCCACTTTCAATTGTAAAATGTGTTATTTTGTGCAATAAAGTATAAATATAAAGATAAAGATACAGGCACATACATTGCGTCTGGCCCCACACTAGGATATCCTGTGTTGTGGGAGCCAAAAACAGCGACGTCACAAATGGTTTTCTTCCTTCCCAGTCAGGATTCAAACCTGGGGCCTCTTGCATGGGAGGCGGAGCCTCGAAGAAAAACGCCACGGAGGTCGTCATGAACGCAAACCACACACGTGTAGCAAACACAAAACTGGAAGATAAAATATGTAGCGTATTATGTCCCCATTGAGGCGCTCAAGCCTCTACTCGTATTCAAGTAAGATTGATCTAGAAACTTAGTGCCCGCCCACTAGCTAGAATATGCTAGTGGCACTTAAAACCATTCTACCTCAGTATAGATTGATGGACTGTCAGGCCAGTAGTCTTAGTACTCGTATGCCTGTTCAAAGTCCACGGCCCGCGTTTTTCAATCTACCCACATCGAGATAATGTTCAAAACCTTTGAAAAAACATTACTATGGAAAGTGGAATGGATTAACCAGCGGACCTTTGAGTGACTAGTAGGGTAGGCAACCATTGCCATAATTTTTTAAGCTATGCAATACTACCTACAACGAAGCATCTTTGCTTATTTATTACTCAAACACATAACTCAAACTGATTACAAATCATGACTTACAAAGCAGCAACATTTATAAAACTTTAATTCTATCATATATCTAACATCACCGCGTATTCATACACTTACATTCATTCTTCCTACGTGAAGGTAAGTCGTAAATTCACAGTTTTCTAAAACATGATAAATGGAAGACAGGATTGGCTATTATGCTGTAATGTGCCAATATATAACGCGTCTCAAAAGGCCATGAGCCAAGTTGATAAATTGCTTGGCGCGGTGTCTGTACGCGCGTTCGGATTTCTTTGTCATTTGTATTGGTATTATCGAAGGGCCATGTGTACCCTGGAAACTTGAACTTTACTTAATACTTTTATTTTTGGTTTGAATAAATAACCTTAGCTTCTTTCGTTATCTCTGACATTTACTTATCTTAATCCCAAGCTGTTTGATTAGGTACCTCAAATTGCCTTTTGACCAATAAGAGCCGCTATTATTGATGTCAGGACCTTTATTTTAAAGCTATGCCATCAGTGAAACGTCAATTTAAAAGGAATTGGGGTAAATTATGAGGTCAATTATTTAATGGCGGAATGACACAAAAATAAAGTCGCTTTGATGTATCTCGCTCAGTTTTCCTAAGGTCAAAACGCACTTTAGCGGCGCGGCGCGGCGCTGCAGCGGAGCGACGCGGCCTCTTCTTAACGCATTACAGACGCGCTGCACTATTCTCTTGGGCCCAAGCCTGTCGCGCCGCGCCGGTACGCGCCGCGGCGCTCCGCACCGCTCCGCTGTGGTGCGGTTTGAATCATAGTAATTAGTAGAAATAACATTTGGCCGCTTCCTGCCGCGCTGCGCCTCTCCGCGCCGCGCCGCGCCGCCGAAGTGCGGTTTGACCTTTACCGTTATTGAAAATCAAAGGCACTACTTTATAGGCCCACGGGTCCACAGCCCAGACATTGACATATGTTGAGCACAAAAAGTGGCAGGTGTGTTGCGATTTTATACCTTACAATGGTTGTTTTTTCCGCAGTGTTAATTTATAATAGGCGATTGATCACCAATTGATACGGTGGCTTTGGGCGCGCATAAAGGTTTTCAAACTGTTGAGTTATGTTTGTGTCGGATTATGTTCTTATTAGTGTCAAGGTTTGAGTTAGGGGATAAGTTGTTTTTTTTTTAAATTGAGTACGGTCACTGATCATCGCTGTATGAAATATCTGATTGTGTATTCTTTTTGTTATACGTTTGAGGTGAACGCAATTAACTTGCGTAGTTGTGCCTCTGCCCCCCATATGGGAAAAGGCGTGACGCTATGTATGTCTGTATATAAATTAATTGAGAGTTTTTCTTTTCGTTTTTTAAAGTGGCGAGCTAACCTCTTTTGAGGTTGCTTTTGCCAGTGCCAAGTGTGTTTAGTCAGTTGCGCGAGAACTTGAACGAATGTTTTGTTGATCTTATGGCTTCCTAGGCTGGCGCGTATGCTGTTGGCTGCTTCGACTGCAGAAACGAAAATGAGCGGACGGTCGGAGTCGGAGCATTGCGATGCTAGAGCGTGTAGGCACAGATTACTAAATAGTTACTACGTAACAGATACTTCACTCAGTAGGAAATTTCCAATACCTACTGCTATAATAGCCTACTTCGTCGCGTCAGCAACCGCTGCATGCTAAAATGTGCCTAAAGGCTCAAGCGTACAGTTGTGATCGCCTCGCACCGCGCGATCTCACACTAATCGCAGGGCTGGCAGACATCGCAGATACTCCTACGATACGAACACAGTTCAAAACGTGCGTGCGCTTGGCTTGCGACAACCATACTGACGTTGAGCGCAGGGCCATAGCCGTGAGCTCCGAGAGTTCGGGCGGGCGGTAGGTAATTATAGCGCGCGGGTACATTCAGTGACGGAGGGCTGGTGTAGGCTGGGATAGTTGGCCGAAAGCGCCGAAAAGTTTCGTCGAAGGCGTTTCGCCAAAGACTTCAATGAAAAGACGACACCTCCACATAGCCCGGGTCATCACTCATCATCACTCATGCTTATCTACTGTATGCCACCAATAAATTTATTGCTAAGTGCGGCATAATGATAATGTCAATTCAGCAAACAACGCTACTCCCTTAACAATTGTTCAAACAGTAACACTCCATATTGAGGCCAACTGCCACTACAAACCTTACTTCAGCTCGGACCCTATATTGATCTAATTTGCGTTCTACATAAAGGACATTAAGAGTCGTTTTAGCGCATGTATAGTGCTGTATTTGAGATTTTTTGGTTGTAGATTTAGGTGTGTGTGTGTGGTGAAGCGCCATCCATCATCGGTAGATGATCGATGACTGTTGGCCAAATATCGGAATTTGTAGGCAGAGAGCGATCAGCGAGTCCGTTTGACGAAATTAAAAGCAATCGATAAATCTAAACGTTTTAGGCTGGATTTTACAAACGAAAGAGTAACTTTTACTCGAGAGTATCTTCTACTTTTTCATAGACACCAGTATGACACCTAGATCAGATCTGAACTGTCCTCATTTTGAACTGTCATCTGTCGTACATACAAGTTATCCCCGGTGTACAAGCACATCATAGACGACGGCGGGGCAGCGGGCGGCGGGAGGCGCGGTCGCGCGCCGCTCAGCAGCAACTCAACTCATCACTTAGAACGAAAGCATTGTCGCGATCGCATCTGATAGCTTTGACTTGTATACATACTCACCTTTTGACCTATTATAACAACTTAAACTACAGTCCACTCTTCTCTTATTTACCTGGCCTATCTATGGTCCTTCGCTACGTCAAAGAGGTATCAAGTTAAAACCTGGAAAAAGGACGCGCGCGCCATTTTGCAAGCTAAGTCAAGACAAAGGGAGCCCGGAATTCAGTTAGCCGTTCAACACACATCGGTCACCGCAACAGCGAGGATATCAGCATTCAGCACGACTAGCATCCGGAAATATCAAGCAGCAGCTTCAGCTTCATCTCATCTCCGACAGCAGTCACGATAACGGACGAAAAAGGGTTTGGTAGCAGCAGTTGTGAGTTTGACCAATTTAACCTCCTCTGACCCCAAACATAAACTTCATATCATTTTCGTTTCAGCATATCGTTGATTACTGTGTCTTTCATACAAATCATTCAACCTCGCATCAACATTCATGCAAAATCATTGCATCAGATTTTTTTTTGCATTCTACCTCACATTCATTAATATTCAACATAATTGGGATAAATCGCTTTAAAAACCCTCCCAAACAAAACTGATATCATATTTTCATTAATTGTGTTGTAATAAGACCAATTACCCTTACGCTTCAGGTTTCTTCGCCTCGCTTTGCGGCGCACGGGCGTGCGTACGTAAATTACAGGCTACAGCCTACCTACCTACATAGCTTGGTAAATTACTCAGCGCGGCGCCTACCGTTGCATCGTTCATAAAAATAAGTATCTGTTACATAATTACATTCAAAAACTCTCATTAAACATGCCAGATGGATCACCCCTCGCTCTGAAAGAGATAAGTTCAATAGAACTTCTCTATACTTACAAAAAAAGACGAGCCACACACAAATCAAAGGTCACTATATTCAAAAATTATCTTGATTCTTTGTCCTCAGCCAATCAGAAAGGATTATCAGAATTAGATCTTTTGCAGGTTAAAAATCGCCTTGAAACCTATAAGTTGTTGCTACAAGCTTACGACGAAAATCAGACCTTAATCGATGAAATTGTCGGCATTTCAGAAGAGCAGATGAAAGAGCGGGAGCAGTTTGAATCGGATTTTCAAACTCAGCTCGCGCTTGCCATGCAGCTGATACGAGACAATGAATCTGCCACCGTCGTCGACGGGTCTGTACAAACAACTCTGGATGCAAGTGTAAAAAAGCCTTTTATCAAACTTCCAACGATCGACCTTCCACGATTCTCAGGTGAATATCATAATTGGCTTGAATTCAGAGATACATTCGTGTCACTCATACACAACAATACAATTATTGATAAAATTCAAAAATTTCATTATTTGCGTGCATCTTTGCAAGGTGAAGCCTCTCAAATCATAAAATCACTCGAAATGTCATCAAACAATTACACAGTGGCATGGGAGCTAATTACTGACCGTTACAATAACAAACGTCAGCTGGTGGGCAACCATGTTCACTCACTATTCAACTTGAATCACATTCACAAAGAATCTTCTGCGTCACTGAGACAATTGTTGGACAATGTAAACAAAAACCTCAGAGCCCTTGAAAGTTTGGGAGAAAATACACAACACTGGGATACTTTAATTATTTATCTCGTGGCAAGTAAATTGGACTCGGAGACGCTAAGATACTGGGAAGAATTCAAAAATACACTTGACGACATGCCGCATCTTCAAAATTTAAGAACCTACCTCAAAGATCGTGCAGATCTATTGCAAACTCTTGAAGATAGCAAACAATGCAATTCAAAAGTCGACACAAAATTACAAAAGCAGGGTACACAAATGACCACAAGCACGTCATCACGATTTCCTAGTTGTCCTATATGCAAATCACAACATTATTTGTTTTCGTGTCCTGTTTTCAAACAAATGACAGTGGAGAAAAGAATCGAAAAAGTTTCGAAACTGAACGTATGCTCCAACTGCTTGTATCAAGGACACGAAACCAAGTCATGTCGTGGCGGTACCTGCAAGTACTGCTCGCAGAAACATAACACAATGTTGCATTTGATGGAACCACGAGCATCCCATACGACACTAACAAGTACCCAAGAGACTTCAGTCTTACTATCAACTGCCCTAGTAAGTGTTATTGGCAGTAACGGTGAACAACACATCGCCAGAGCATTACTAGATAACGGTAGTACCTCCTGCTACATTACAAAAGAACTCTGCACTAAACTAAATCTTCCACTACAATTAATTCAGGGTTCCGTTTCAGGCATCAATCAACAACACACAAATATATCTCACAGAACAAACATACAAATCAAATCATTACACAACTGCTACGCAGTAAATACATCATGCTTGGTACTTGATACAATTTCACCTTCAATACCTAGCATACGCATTCACACTGAGGGTATTAACCTACCTAAACACATAAAACTCGCTGACCCGCAATTCTGTGAGCCGGCACCAATCGATCTTCTACTTGGTGCAAGCATATTCTGGAAGATAATGGGTAACGGTCGAATTCAGCTAGGCAAGCATCAGCCAACATTACAGGAAACTGAATTGGGCTGGTTAGTTTCAGGTTGTACCCCAGATATAAATAGTCAAAAAGACAATGCATGTTTTTTCACTCACAATAGCCCCGATCAATTATCACGTTTCTGGGAATTAGACAGCATGTCCACATCTCAGGTCAATGACCCGTGCGAAACAGATGCGTGCGAGGTTATTTTTCAACAAACGACAACAAGACAAAGTGACGGACGTTTTGTTGTCACTATTCCATTCAAAAAATCACCTGAATGTCTGGGCGATTCTTTTTATCAAGCTAAGAAACGATTTCTTTCATTAGAACATCGCATGAATTCAGATCCCATTTACAAACAACAATACTCAGACTTCATTACTGAGTACATTGAGCTAGGACATATGACACCTAACCAAAACACATACACACACACAGCAACACCACTGACTCCCGCGTATTATTTACCACATCATGGTATAATTCGCGAGTCAAGCACGACAACAAAATTCAGGTCGGTATTTGATGGTTCGGCAAAAACCACAAATAAATTATCACTGAACGACTTGCAATTAGTAGGTCCTGTTGTTCAAGACGATCTCATTTCAATCCTACTACGTTTTCGTCAGCATAAGTTCGTCATATCAGCAGACATTGAAAAAATGTTCAGACAAATATTAGTCGTGGAAAATCAGAGACCCTTACAACAAATTCTGTGGCGTTTCAATCCTACGGAACCACTTAAATCATACACCCTTAATACAGTCACCTACGGGACGGCATCCGCGCCGTTCCTCGCTACACGATGCATCAAACAAGTAGCCCTAGACTGTGGCCAGGGCGATAGCACAAACACTTATGACAATCTAATTTCAGAAGTCATACGTCACGATTTTTACTGTGATGATCTTTTGTCGGGCTCAGATGACGAATTCAGTTTATTAAAAATAGCTGAAGGCGTCAACAACGAGCTCAGGAAGTATCAATTTCCACTTAGAAAATGGCTATCAAACTGTCCAGCCGTTTTAGAAAAGCAAGGATTTGCAAATTCAAACAACATGACTATTAATTTAGGCACAAACGATCCATCAAAAACTTTAGGTATCTATTGGAATACTCACAATGATATCTTATCATATTCAGTTCATTCAGAATACACAACACAAAAACAAATCACTAAACGCTCTATTCTTTCCACAATAGGGCACATTTTTGATCCGCTGGGGCTCGTAAGCCCTTGTGTGCTCGAGGCAAAATTAATTATGCAACAGATGTGGCTTCAAAACATATCATGGGATAGTAAAATACCGGTTTCAATGCAAACACAATGGGCAACGTTCGTCCAGTCATTATCACTTATCAATCAGCTGACTATTCCTCGCCGCGCATTTCATTGTTCACCGCACAACATAGAAATTCACGTGTTCAATGATGCTTCGAAAAATTGTTATGGTTCTTGCCTGTATATAAAGAGCTTTAGCTCGGATGGCAGTGTGAATGTTCAGCTGTTGATAGCAAAAGGCAGAGTAGCCCCATTGAAAACACTATCAATCCCCCGACTTGAGTTATGCGCGGCACACACCGGCATAATCTTATGCAATAAAGTTTTAAGTTCACTTCGTAACGAAGGTGAAACACCAAAGTGCTATTATTGGAGTGATTCAATTATAGTTCTATCATGGATAAATTCACCTACCCACAAGTTGCAAGCATTTGTTAATCACAAAGTAACGGACATATTAACACATAGTCAATCACAATCATGGTACTACGTACCTACAAAACAAAACCCAGCAGACATAATCACAAAATGCACTAATGCACAACAATTAATTAATTCTTCTTTGTGGTTTTCAGGACCGGAATTTCTAAGAAATGATGATAAAAGTAGCTGGCCAGAACAACCTGCACACCTCAGCGTATCTGATCTTCCAGAAATCCGGTCACATTCGCACTTCACACAAACAAACACGCAATCAAACACAACTCAGTCATTCATACACAATTATTCTAATTTTAACAAACTTATACGTATCGTCGCACTCATACTACGATTCATACGTCTTTGCAGAACAAAACGTAGTAAAACAAACACAATCACTCAATCAAAGGTAATCACTCCTTTGTCTAGCAATGAACGAAACTTAGCAAGGTATCAACTAGCAAAAATAATTCAGCTAGATTCGTTCCCAGAAGAGTATCAAATACTCAAAAATGGTAAAAAATTACCAGCACAACACAGACTTAATTCGCTTAATGCATTTATTGGTGAAAACAACCTTATTCGTGTGGGCGGAAGGTTAGCAAACTCCCCATACAACTATGATAGAAAATTCCCAATTTTGTTGCATCCAGATCACTATATTACAAAAATCATGTTTCAAACATATCATTTAACACTTTTACATGCCGGCCCACAACTATTACTCGCTCACATCCGTCAGTCATACTGGCCAGTCTCTGGTCGTAATCTGGCTAGGAAAACTACACAAACCTGTGTCACATGCAAAAGGTTCCAAGGTAGAACTGTGACACCAATCATGGGACAGCTACCTGAGCAAAGATTGCACGCAAATTTTGTATTCAGTGACGTAGGAGTAGATTATGCAGGACCAATTATGATAAACAATCGTAAAGGGCGTGGAAGTGTATTAATCAAATCATACATTTGTATCTTCGTTTGTTTTACAGTTAAAGCTGTGCATCTAGAGTTGGTCACAGATATGACAACAGAATCATACATAGCTGCAATAAACCGATTCATATCTCGTAGAGGCAAGCCAAATAACATATACTCCGATAATGGGAAGAACTTGGTAGGAGCTGCGCGCGTGATAACGAGTTTTCTTAAAAACCATAGTGAATCAATTTACAGTTGCGCCGCAGAGCAAGGCATCTCATTCCATTTCATACCCCCATATTGCCCCCACTTTGGAGGACTTTGGGAGAGCACAGTAAAATCAGTTAAATACCACCTCAAAAGAGTATTAGGTTTAGCCCATCTCACATACGAAGAAATGTACACACTTTTAGTTCAAATAGAAGGCATTCTAAATTCTAGGCCATTGACGCCACTTTCATCTGATCCGTCCGATCTTTCAGCTCTCACCCCATTTCACTTTTTAATTGGTCGAACTCTAACTGCACTACCTCACCCACAGATGTCCGACTGCGACCCGGCACGGCTGCCCAGACATCAGCGGGTCGAATTGCTGCGCCAACATTTCTGGAGACGATTTAACATGGAATATATTTCTCAGTTACACCAGAGAACGAGATGGCAACGCTCGAATGGCGCGCTGACAGAGGGCTCCCTGGTCATCGTAAAGGACGAGGCGCTACCTGCAGCACAGTGGCCTCTTGGACGCATCACCAAGCTTTACCCTGGTCCCGACGGAGAAGCACGCGTGGCAGACATCAGAGTTCAATCAGGGACGATCAGAAGGGCTTTTCACAAGATATGCCCACTACTAGACACATAATCAAGAAGACACATCATCATCATCAACCTCAACTCCACTGCTGGCCCTGGAGTATGTACAAGCACATCATAGACGACGGCGGGGCAGCGGGCGGCGGGAGGCGCGGTCGCGCGCCGCTCAGCAGCAACTCAACTCATCACTTAGAACGAAAGCATTGTCGCGATCGCATCTGATAGCTTTGACTTGTATACATACTCACCTTTTGACCTATTATAACAACTTAAACTACAGTCCACTCTTCTCTTATTTACCTGGCCTATCTACCCGGGATAGTTATTCTCATATAACTTTATGTTGGTGAAATCCACCCTTAGCAAACTTTTCTATATTGAAATAATATTCCTACTTACTGACGCCTGCATCTTTGTCTGTATTACTGTAGGAATTAAGATGAGTTGAGGGGGCCGCGTCGCTATTTTTTTTTTTGTTTTGCGTTGCGTGGTCCCAACCGGTATAAAAAAATTGCAAGTGGGGATCCTTAATTAGATCCAAAATGAAAAGTGAACATGTAGAAAAATATTAGTCTACTGCACACAAAAAAATCGTTGAAATGCTTCCTCTGTTTTGATTGTAGTTTAAATACGCCAGTTTTTGATGTCACAAAGTAAATAACAGTTAATCGCGATGAACAGCCACCTGACTGCGAGGTGAATGTTCAAATATAGGCGCGTTTGTAAATATGCTACTTATGTGACCAGGCTGTTATTTAAGTAGGGAATCATTATTTTATAAAATGAATAAAAAAATTAAAAAAATATAAATAAAAGGTATCTGAAGAGTAGCAAAATCGTTATGAATTCGAAACTTAGTTTGCTGGAAGAGATCTCTTTTTAGAGATAAGCTCGACATTGTACACTTTATATTACCTATACCGTGTTTTGTTAACTTTTTTTTGTGTGCAATAAAGAAATTATGAAATTATGAATAATAACCCCGCCCCTAATCACACTTTAAAAACCAACGTGTTTTTTCATTTATTTTAAACGCGTTTTTATAAACTCTTTAAACAGAATGTCATGTTAACTGCTGCACAGATTTTTTTATTTTAAGATAATTATATGATTTCGTGTATTTTATGAGTGTAATATATATATTTTTTTCTTTACACTAGTTTTATTTGAATATTTTCTTACGGAAAACGATGGAAAATAATTTGATGACATAACGTACTTATTTATAATGTTTGCCACCAAAACCATTCAAACTTTAGCCACCCCACTCTCTTATTACTTCCCTAGCACAATATTTGTTAAGTATTTAGCGTTATCTCCGAATTGTACAGCGTATTTGTGCCTCACCTATTTACACAGTTGATAAGCGCAATGTAAATCTTTATGTCATAATGATTAGGTATGACGTATGACAAATTGGGGGTTTTTAATGAAGTAAAAACTTTTTGGAGACTGAACTTCGGGTTCAAATTAAAAAACGAGTTATATGTTACAATAATACACGAAACATAACATAAAAAGTAAACTAAACTCGTATTATGTTAACGACATCACGTCACGCGTGTGAAAAATAAAATTCAACCAAAAATACAAATGGCTCAATGACAGCGCAATAGCGATAAACATGAGATCTATTATTGAATCAACTAAAACTATGCAATAAATCATGTATCCACAAATATTAACTCAACCACTCTGGTATCAGTGTTGCTATACAATACAATTCTAAGCGAAACGTCTAGATCCCCCCAACCCTCGTCCTCAGATAGAGGGGTGACGGATGGAGCCCGTTGACGATGAAAGATGACCTTCCTACCCCGTGATTAACGACTTGCCCATTCATCATGCCACGCCAGGGACCTTATTCTATTACAAAAATTGCAGCTCAGTGACAGTGATTTAGTTTAAAAGTTGACATTTATATTGGTATTTTTACACTTTCTTATCATTGACATTTTATTTATATTTTACTTGAAATTTCATGTGATTTTTATATTGGACTTTATGTCTGGAAATAAAAAGATTTATTTATTATTATAGTGATGCAACAATGACGGCCACTATAAGTATTTGTTGTTTGGTGTTTTGAGTGATTGATTTGATTTTTAAAGATTTTTATTAAAACATTTAAATACATACTTATATAGGTACCTAGTGTACATTTTTCCTAGGTAAATAAATAAACAGCATAAAACATACAATATTTAATAATCGTTAAATAATCGATTTATCAGGCTTGGCCTCTTAAAACTCTTAGCAGGTCTATTTGAACATAAACAGGTTAATAGGGAGATCTCATGGGCTATCATAGGTTTCTTTTGCTCGCTTTGAAATAGTATGCAAATTTTAACATTTATTGAAGGTAATAATTGGTAGGCATCGAGTCGCATATGTGAGAAAACACATTACCGTACTACACAATTAGTCTATAATATTATATTATAGGTCATCCATAGGAAAACTTCAATAAAAGCAAAGGATGACATAATCCAGTTAATCGTCTAGTTTAGTAATAACGATAAGGCTGCGCGGTGTTTTGAGTATGTATCATTTTTAGACAAATAATTTGAGAAAATAGGGGTATCGCTAAAAAATACACATTGAATGGAATAGGGATGAAGGAACATCAGAAAACGGAAAAATAATGTTGACCGCCATTGTCAGAGAGTCGTAATTTGACAGGAGAATCGACGTCCAAACCCTAACCAAGCCAATCCTCACAAAGAACCTTATTTCCAAGCTACCAAAAAATATTTTAGGTTGGTCACACCAGAAACCAGAAGGACCCTTATTTTCTTGCTGACATAGGCGGCTTTTAGTTGAGCAGTTGGATAAGGCTCGGTATGACAGCTGGCGTCGAAAGTGGACTACCGGATTGTCGGATTGACGTCTTGAGTTTTGCAGATTATAGCACTAGAGTAGACTAGTACCGAAGACGCAGGACACTTAGCTAGGCAGAAGGTCGGATGGACCAAACCAAGTGGGGAGCGACAAGTCCAGTAGGTAGACCACCTGCCCGATCATCCGATTATAGAGTCTGACTAGTCTAATTTGGACGAGAGTGCTTTTCTATAGCGGCCACACTGCTGTTTATATTATCTTCGGTCATCGTGACATTGATGTATTATTATAGGTCACCGTCAAAGTATGAAAACCATCATTCTAGATACATCTGTAGGTAAACTGACCAGTATCACTGTAGAATGACAGATTGAATTTTTTGCCGGTAACATAAACGTATATCCAGTGACATATACACGATGTTACAATCATAAATTTTTAGGGTTCCGTTACCGAAGGGTGCCAAACGGGACCCTATTACTGAGACTTCGCTGTCCGTATGTCTGTCTGTCACCAGGCTGTATCTCATGAACCGTGGTATCTAGACAGTTGAAATTTTCACAGATGATGTATTTCTGTTGCCGCTGTAACAACAAATACTAAAAAACAAAATAAATTTAATATTAAGGGGGGCTCCCATACAACTAACGTATTTATAGATAATGGTACGGAACCCTTCGTGCGCGAGTCTGACTCGCACTTGGCCGGTTATTCTATATCTAATTTATGAACACAAATTAAGAACCATCTACCACCTCGGACCTCCTTGAATATCCAGGCCTCCTACTCTAGCTGGTTCAGAAGTTGGGATGGCTAATTAAATGGACAGGCGCAAGGGAAATGCATAAAGGCCCCGCTCAAGTGGACCAGAAGAAGAAGAAGAAAAAGAAGAAGATCATGCTTGAAATATAATATTTAAGTAGATGTTTTTGTACGTTGACAAATCTGTAAACTTAATCCGTTTATTTACATTTGATGTCAGCAGAAGCTATCATATTAATCACTTACATCGTGTATATCAAATAGTAATTATCACATTACCCCCACAAACCTCTCCGAAGTCAGCGTCTCAATTCAATTATACTGCTTCAAATTACCCCCCTCGTACCCCACCCCTCACTCCCCCTTGACGATGAATGATGAGCCTTGGGCTACACAGTGATAAACTCCTAAACTGCTTTAGCTCTGTCAGTGGGTATGGTTTGTCGTGCTCTAACTTTTATAAATACTTTGAAATACCTTACTGATTTTGTGCATATAGGTCTACGTGTTGTGAAGAAAATGTTTGATAGATATAAGCTCACTTTTGTACATTTATTCTCTATTTCTCATAGTATTAAATTTTATGAAATGAAATTTATTTTATGAAATAAAGTATAAAGTTTACCAAATCTCTGAGATCTAAAATTTAGGTATTTTTTGTAGTAGGTACCTATCCATATCCAGGCCTTAGATCAACTTGCAAATGTGAAATGGCAGAGGCACATGCCCATTTGCGTATAGTTATATGATAAAAATCAAACATATGCATTATACTTTACTTGATTTACAAATATTAGATTCATTCCGTTTCATATATGTGGGTTATGATTATTCTCGCGTCACAAACACTACCCTGCCTCAGCTCTGACTACGTTTGAATTCACACGCGTTTTGAAACTACGCTTTCTAGACATTGTGATTAACGAGTATAAGGTCCATTCATCACTTCGGGCCCTGCTCGTATGACATATTGCGTACAGGGCAACAGTAGTACGAAACGAACTTAACAGTAACATTAAGTATTTGGTTCGAGGAACTAAGATAATTTGGATTATCACTGTATTTTTATCTAGTAAGTAGGTACTGCTTTAATGTGCATGGTCTGCGATATACGATATCTACACCTATATCGAGTGATTTTGTAGGGGAATCTGTCAATATAGGTCTCGATATCTGAATATCGAAGGCGCGAGAATCGACCCGCTAAGGGACGATTCTCATTGACAGATTCCCATATGAAATCACTCGATATACGATATCTACACCTATATCGAGTGATTTCGATAATGAATGAAATAAAATTAATATTATTTGCAAGAAAGCAGTAAAATGTAGGATCTTAACATTAAAATATGTTCAGTGTTTTTAGCTCATGTTTATGCATGCAAAATAATAGTTACATTTTTAATTTATAAATTAGTACAATATTCTTGTAAATAGATAGTTTGTCATTTAATTCTCATTTATACATTTAAATCAAATTTATACATTTAAAATGTCGTAAGGTTTGTATAATTTTATATTTAATGTCACGTTTTTAAAATTGAAAATATTCTCTAATGCTATAAAAACTTGTAGTAGCCACTTTGTAAGATTATTTTTTACGGACTTGCTATTCATTAATAGAAGCTCAAATACCTGACAAAATGGTAGGCAGTATACATTTTGTGCTTCACTGAAATGTGGACGTCATGACGTCTCTGAAGCGGGCATTCAGTAGCAAGCGACGACAAGCGACAAGACAACGGACGTTTATGATGCGATACCACGCTAGACGGAACGAGTAGGCTTTGGAATGGAGGCGCCAGGTAAGTAAGGCACCCGAAGTACCTACTACAGACGTTTACAAGGGGGCGCCAGTTCTACGCAACTTAATGCAACGAACCTGCCAAAAAGCGTTGGTTCCACTTGTCACCGCAAGCCAAAAAATCGTTTGAAAGCCGTATTTGATTTATTGAGAAACGAAATCACTATGCTCTTACATTTCTTTTTACTTTTGATGATTCCTTTTTGTGTAAATAATTAAGTTAAGTAGTTATGTATTTTGTATTTTGTTAAAGATGCCAAAAAGTTTGGAGCCCAAAAAGTTTGGAGCTGTCAAAAGTTCATTCACTCGCTAAATGTACTAGCTATACTTTTTCCACGAGCTAAAATTGGCTTTATACAGGATGTAACAGAAAGGTGTAGTCATACCTATTTTAAGGGGTTGTTAGGGACATCATTCTGAGCAACTTTCACTCTGAAACCGATTTGATCATAGCAACTTTAATTTTCACTTCTCTATACAAATCCTGACCGCCCGCCCGGACCAAAACGTATGGAGCAATGAAAAATAAAGTTGCTCTGATCAAATCGGTTTCATAGTAAAAGTTGTTCATAATGGTCTCCCTAACAACCCCCTTAAATATGAATACACCCTTCTGTTACATCCTGTAGTTAAAAGCTTAAGTAGCTAATCTTCAAAAGTTATGTAATCTCGGAAGATATTTATTTTATCATGTAGTGCAGTGAATGAAAGACAGGACATCTATCGCAACCTCCACCCAACCTCATTTCGACTTCATGTCGTAACGAGGCCGTCTTAATCTTCATCAGGGAGTCTGAATGAGTCATGGTGCCTGCACCAGACCCACTTGAGCGGGGCCTTTGTGCGTAACGAGGCCAATGGGTTAGATGATTCGGCTCCAGTCCTAATTACTCTGAGAGTTAAGGCAACGTCGCAGTTCTCGGCCAGTCGACGTCTTGACTGTCACGAGCGCCATTACTTCCGTCTTCAGCCGTTCCGTTTAGTTGTCAGCGGCTGGCAGGTTAGTGTTGGGCTTTTTGCAATATCGATATCGATTGTTTAAAGTATAACCTAAGATTCGCATGAAATTAGGACACCGGTACATACGTGATTCTACCGTGTCTAGGGAATCTGTGACTTCACTACAAACAATTAAACATTCTAATAGAGTCATGTTTTTCCTCACGAACCTCTTCTTTTAGCGGCATAGCTTCAATTCCAATGTTTCAGCTGTTGATGATGATGTCAGTGAATCTTTCAGACTAAGTTTAGTCCCAGCGACTATGATTGCTCGTAAAGAGTTGTTTGTATCCCGATATGCATATAACATTGACATATGGGCAGATAGGTTCATTGCTTCTTCTTCTACAGTGAATATTTCAACCCTCTTCTTATTACGATTAGTGAGATACAGCTCGCTGACGGATAGCTTTTGGCACCCTTTAGGTAGATATGAAACCCTAAAAAAGTACATATCGACTGTGTGACCTCCCCATCCCTAGCCCCGGCCACGAGCATACGTTACAGGTTTCTATCGGGCGCAAAGACGTGTCAATTAGTATGTCTGCGAACTGAGATTGGACGTAGACTGAGAACTAGACAATTTCATACAATGTATAGGTAGTGAAAACAAAACTTTACTGAGTTTATTAAATTCATAAAATCTAGGATAACTGTTAGCTAATTTCGCGTATGTGAGAGTTTTATGGCCGCGTGCATTTCCCATACAAACGTAATACAAAAATGATTTGAATTTGAGAAATACTTTAACGTATTTAGACTGTTAATCGGATTTATACACTGTTTACGCAGGTTCCTGCTCTGTATACCAGGGTTCCTCTTCAACCAATTTAAAAATATTTTTAAGTAATTTGAATAAGAACCTTGGTATACGATCAGGAAACTGCGTAAACAAAACACTGTATTAATCCGATTAACAGTCTAAATGCTTTGAACTAGTTCTCAAATTGAAATCATTTTTGTATTACGTTTGTACGGGAAATTCACGCGGTCACCGGTCTCTTAAGAGAGAGTTTTATAAAAATACAAAATATTTTACGGCAGTATGATCTGTGTTTTGAGATAAAATAGGTTCTTGTTAACTTTACATGTTGCTTTCCTGGATATTTATCGACTTGTCCGAAAGATGTTTTGTACTACAAATTAATATGTGAAGAGTAAAAATTATAACTTCTATTTTATCTAAGTTAAGCCGCGTAAAGCCACAATAAGTGGGTCATATCATAAAATGGCTACGATCTCTATCGCACCTTTACAATGGACGATTAAAATGAAAAGGATTATTTTATTTATGATCAATTTTAATTGCATTATCTTATCTTGATGCGCTGTCGTTGTAAAACCAGTAATGAAATGAATGACGCCATCTTGGCCTCAATAAATAACCGGATAAGTGCGAGTCGGACTCGCGCACGAAGGGTTCCGTACCATTATCTATAAAAAACCGCAAAAAAAAATGTATGGGAGCCCCCCCTAAATATTAATTTAATTATTTATTTTTTAAGTAAATAATATACTCAATATATTGTGAACATTTTAAGCGTCTACCTGCTACCATTACCAATATCGAGCAAAATGAGCAAAAAATCACGTTTGTTGTATGGGAGCCCCCCCCTAATATTAAATTTCTTTTGATTTATAGAATTTTTTGTTATAGCGGCAACAGAAATACATCATCTGTGAAAATTTCAACTGTCTAGCTACCACGGTTCATGAGATACAGCCTGGTGACAGACAGACGGACGGAGACGGACAGACAGCGAAGTCTCAGTAATAGGGTCCCGTTTGGCACCCTTTGGGTACGGAACCCTAAAAACATGGCGTTACGGCTTTTCTTATACGCGGTGCAGGCACAGTTGACGTTTACCCAGTTATTTAATACTCCATTTCGGGGTTTAAGGGATTAGCCCAAGGCTTTTATAATTAATCTGCACATGACACGTATTTAGGATAGCTAAATGTAAAATATCATACCAGGACCTATTGAATGATAATAATATACGTTTTAGATAATTACTTATTTATTTTCAATTTAATTTTATTCATTTAATGCTATTACAAATTTATATTAAATTAATTAATGTTAATATTGATGATAATGCATGGAAGTTTTTAAATCTGATTTATTAATGAAACGCCGAAAATAATAAAAATCCATTTGTTAACTTATTAATTACTACACATATTAATTATGAGAATAAAGAGGCTTTTTATCTTTATCTTATCTAAATGTAAAATATAAAAAGATTTTTAAAGAACCTATCCCCATGGACAACTGTGCCTCTGCCGCTCCGCATAGGAAAATTATTATTATTATCCTTAAGAAATACTTTCGTAAGGTGGAACACAGGGCCCGAATTCTATTGCACACAAGCATACCACAAGCCTGGCACAAGCTTCAATTCGACGCATTTGGTATTCTACTAAAACTGGAATCGCAATTCACAAGCGCCAGCCTAACGCCAGCCTAATGTCCGACAGTAGAATACGAAGTAGGCTTTCGTCAGACTGGCGCTTGTGAATTGCGATTCCGGTTTTAGTAGAATACCAAATGCGTCGTGTTGAAGCCTGTGCCAGGCTTGTGGTATGCTTGTGTACAATAGAATTCGGGGTCGCAAGTAATATTATGCACCGTTGTAATAATAACACAAATCTAACATACGGGCGGTCAACCAACATGTTTCTGTCACTGACAACTAGCGCAGTGGTAGTTGATTATTAATTTAATACCTGTTCTATAAAAGTAAGCATGCCGTGGTACCTACAATAAATTAATGTGCCACGTAAAAAACTAAAAACCAACTGGCTCAAAACACGTTTTTTCGCAACAAAATTAATCATAACCACTATACTTGATTATGATAGATTATCGCGTGCAGACTGTGTAGACATTTGCAAAAACAGTTCACGATCACGATCCTGCAAAAAAGTAACGCAAATCACGATAATCATTATAAACGTCCATTACTAAAGTGCTCAATAATTTATATGCACTTTGCCATTAATCAGTCATCGAATCAGCACTATATTAATCATCTGTCAATCAGCTGTCAGTCATCATGACGTTTTATTTAGCCGCAACTGAAATTGAACATACTGTAGTTCGAGATAGGGCAGTAAGCTCGTGTATGTTTTTTATTAGGGTTCCGTACCCGAAGGGTGCCAAACGGGACCCTATTACTGAGACTTCGCTGTCCGTCTGTCTGTCTGTCTGTCACCAGGCTGTATCTCATGATAGCTAGACAGTTGAAATTTCACAGGTAATGTATTTCTGTTGCAGCTATAACAACAAATACTAAAAAACAAAACAAATTTAATATTAAGGGGGGCTCCCATACAACTAACGACATACACAGCAAATGCTGGCCAAGTTATATTTCTGGAGTTATAAATAATAAAATATGAATAATAAAATCGCCATCTTTCTTTCTTTCATACACCATTCTAACATGATGACTAGAAATGTACATACAGACATATACGCGCGTTTTTGCATTATCATGCAGTCCATCAAGGGACCGAATGAATTAAAATTATCATTATTGATATGAGACGTAGATACCTCAATAATAAATTTTATTATTCCAATGAAAGATCATACATTTCTTTATTAATTCGGTCCACTGTCATCTCTTGCACTACTACACCAAAATTAATTCGCAGCAAAGAAATTGAAGCGTAATTATAATAACGAAACAGTAACGAGTAATTAGCCTATTACCGAAACACGCAATCGAACTGGCATGCCTTTACCCGACTGACTTTACATAAGGAGGGTAATGTTTCATTATATAAACGATCATAAATTAAAATGTTTAAATGTTATGACAATTCAATAAATTAAAATGATCATCTCTAAAAAAGTAAACAGAAACCACTCTGGCATGTCACTTGTTTGCCATAAGCGCTTATTACATTACGCTGTCGGCAGGGCGCGATTTGTATAGACGTCTCACTCTGATGGAACGACTAGAAAGAGACAGTGAGTCAGACAGGGCCCTGCCGACAGGGTAGTCTAATAGGCCCAATAGCGAGTCTAGGTAGTAATTTGCTAGTAACTATGTAGCATGACAAACGAGTACACTGACGAAACTTATACCTTAGACAGTACGTCCAAGTCTTATAAGAATAGAAGCACTCACACAAACGCATTTCACAGGTCTCGCCTTCTGGCCCCCAATTCTACAAACGGGTGGCCTGCCAGTTGCTGTGGCAAGGGCGCAGAAACCCGTTTTGGGCTTGGCGATGACGCTGGGAGGTGCCGCGCTGGCTGCAAACAAAACTGGTTTCTGCGCCCTGGATAGCAACTGGCATGCCATCCGTTTGTAGAATTGGGGGCCGTCTTTAGCAACGAATAAATATAACATAAGTGGCTCTGTATCTCTACCACACAATTTAGGAAAAGGCGTACCTTACCTAACGTAAATTTGCATCCACTTGCATCACTTGCAAGTGCAGCTAATGTATTCTATTTATATCAGCACATGACAAAATAATTGTTGCAGGTAATTAATTATGAAGCACTCCGTATTGTAATTGAGTTCTGTCTGACAATGCAATGACAGACAACCTGTCTATTATCAACTTGTCAACAGTCATCCGACTGTCGGATGTCACGCTTATGATGTTGGACCGTTGAATAAAGAAAGGAGATTGATAAATTACTTAAAGATTTGACCATAATTTGAAACAGAAGCATTTATACATTCAAACCATTGCGAAAAAATAACTAAGTTATTTAACACCTTGACTGCAATTGCCCCGGAAGCCGGCAATTTTTTTTTCAAAGCATTTGAACTTTATTATAAGTCATAAGATTAAAAATCGCTGGCCATTGATTTAAGGCTCTTCAGTGATAATAAAATAATGATCTGTAGTTCTACCTCATAACGTGACCGAGAAGACCCGGATTAAAATTCCGGTCATTCCCGGCTGTTTTGTTACTTTCTTAAATTTTATACAGGTTAAAGATTAGTTTGAATTACTAATGTACTAAGCCATAATATATTAAAACTAGAGATGACGAAACTAAACTGGAAGCATGGACAGCATGGAACATTCATTAATTGAACACCAAAATAACTCTCTTGTTAACAAGAGGCCTGAAGCTGTCTTATCAAAAGAAAGCAGACCACATCGTCGTTATAGAAATAATACAAAACTCCTGATACACAACACTTGGTCATCACTAGCAATTAGCTAATTACACGATCCCGTGTGAGATGCGCCGCCGAGTTTGTCAGGCGCTGTCGTTTCCGTCAGTTGTCAGCTGTCAGCTGTCAGCGGTCGGATAACGCGCGTCACGTCGTCAACGAGCGTCACACATCGCGTTTGGATTGAGCGATATACTTTTCACCAGTCCGTTAATGAGAGTGTTTAATTTTAGGTACAGTCTGAATCTAGAGGCGTCACAGGTAAATTTAAAAACATGTTGGAAAATACAATACCTGTCAACCGAACAAAAGACCTAGTATTTAGTTTTGATTGGCTTCACCGATCCCCTGGGTAAAATTATCAAGCAACAAACATCCAGTCAAGAAAATAAGAATAATAGAGGTTGAGAGATATTCAATACAGTTCATAGCTGTTTCACAGCACTGTAGCTTAATTTATACTGCTGCCACTCCCAACAATATCTTTGACATCCTGTCAGTCCAATTTCTATTCAGTCATTTTATTAGCTGCTGCCAACATCCATAATTTATAACTGTCATTTAACTCTGGCGATTAATTGTGACTCCAGAAAGGCAAGCGAATTCTTTATTAGCCGAATGCACATTGTTGTTTGAATAAAATGCTGTTTGAATAAAATGCTGCTTAAATATTGTACTGGCTCTGACAGTTACGAGCGAGAGACGGTAGGCCAAATTAATATACAATGTATGAGGCGACACAACAGTCTGAGGATTTTGTTTAGGGACTTATACTGATCTGCAGATTACCCCATTAATTAATATTGAAATCGAAATGGTAGATAGTTTGGGATCTTAAAGGGTAAATTGCTTTAAGAACCTAAACTTGCGCTATAAATATCATGGTAGGTAAGCCTCCTGGAAAGAAGCTTAGTTTTTGACTTTCACTCTTAGCATCAAATAAAACTTTCTTACCATCTTAACACTCCAAGACATGGGACTAAACGTACCGTCATGTTGCTGTCATTGTGTCGTGTCGGTTTATTTACAGGTTCACCATTTGCACATTATTTATAAGAGCACATTTGCACATGTCGAGAGGCAGGGCTCACGTATGCCAGGGCTCGTATATGATTTAGTGCTGTTTTGTGTTGCATTACGAAAGTGTGGCTAAGTCATCCCCACGGAAAGAATCTTTATAATTGAAACAAAAAGTAAACTTTAGAAAAAACCGACTTCCACAATCCCTATTTGATTAGATTCAGTTTAATACAAACTGTAACCCCTTACCCCCCCCCCCCCCCTTGGGGAATTAATTTTGTCAAATCCCATCACAGTGCTACCCCACGCTACTAAGGAACCTCTGTACAAAGTTTCATGGCTCTAGGTCCACCAACTTAGGCTATGCGTTGCCTGCCCGCCAGCCACGCATTGTATTTGTACCTAGTATTGAGCAGATCTGGTGGCCATATGTGGTCTTCATCAGCAGTTCCGCATCACAATATTATGCTTACCATGTGCATTTGCACGAGTTATTATGAAAAACACAAAAATCACTATAGGTCTGCCTATAATATTTGAAGAGTTCCCTCGATTTCTCCAGGATCCCATCATCAGATCCTGACCTGGTGTCAATGGGACCAATGGGAAGGTAAACCCTTTCAAACAAAAAAATAATTTTCCAAATTGGTCCACCCGTTTAGGCGCTATCGGGGAACATACATAAAAAATAAAAAAAAAAATAAAAAACAAATATCCGGACGAATTGTAAACCTCCTCCTTTGGGAAGTCGGTTAAAAAGAGACCTATTTCAGAGGCGTCGCCATTAAACTAAAATGCGAGTTTCGAAAATAGAACATTATTATTACGGCAAAAGTTTGGTCACTTGGTAAATGTTTGGTCACATTTTTCCAACAGGTTCATGCATTTCCTGTCCGATCCTTTCTAACCATCACTGTAAAAACACATACTAACATAACATACGTCACGCCTTTTCACTTGGCACTTTCAGCTTACGATATTTTCCACCACTGTTAGAGTGTCCGTATAAAGTACTTAAGATAAATGACTTATATCATGGGTACGTATGGTCAGCACCGGGATTCGTACCTACACCTCCTGCGTGAGAGGCAAGCATGAAACCCACTACGACCACGGATACTTACTTAATTTTTTCTCCTTTAATGAAGAATTAATGGCTGTATAGTAAATCATTTCCAGAACGGTTTAATGATACCTCATTGACTTTGATTAAAGAGCTCTGTCTATTGCTGAACCATGAAAAAAATATGTAGAAGCCATGATGATGAGGTAAGTACGTTTTGTCTTCCTCTGTTCTGTCTGTACCCTGAAATGCATATGGTCCCTAGTAAAGTAGTAATACAATACGAAACTTCATTTACTAGGATTTCTCTCTAAAATTGAACAGGTACGTCGTATGATAAACTCCATAGTATTGGTAGAAAAGCTGACGTTGAAGCTTATGTAAGTTTGTGTCTTTACATCCCGCGTGCTGAAAACAATTTTAAGTCAATTAATATGTCATCATAATCATCGTTTTCAGATCAAATCAACCAACAGCGGGACATAGACGTGAAGAGTTAACTAAAAATATGACCACAAGCATATTTTAGGAAATAACTAATTTCATTCATTCATTCGGTAAAAAAAGTTGTTCAGACAGAATGTCCCAAACAACATACTTAAATATGACCACACCTTTCTATGTGATATACCATGTATAAATGCTGTAGATCTATTTATCTGTCTCTATCTATGCAAAATTGGAATCAAATGCCGAATTCCAATAGGTACCTATCAGAGTATCAAGCAAGCTGCTTCTGTGCCAGCCAATAGCATCAAGTAGCAATAACTGTTATAGTTTTATTTAATGCGTTTTTTCGCTACACAATCGCAACGCAAGTTAAGATATTAAGTAAGGTATTTTGCCTTCTCCAAAGCACCTAGATCGCTCACGCACCACGCAGATTGCTATGGGCTAGCAACTTGTCTGCGCAAGATAAATGAGCCGAGATGATTGACGATCTGCGTCGTCACGGCCTCCTAATGTCTATAGCTATTTGGGCGCAACTTGGTGTATGGCGGCGTGCTATTAAACACTGAAGAAGCAACAGCTATTTTGAAGATCTTCCTAAAATTATTCGCTGTACGTTAGTGTTGCTAAAACTCTGGAGTGGCCCGTACAGTTTGTAGCCCGGAGGAGTTTAAGGTTTAAATTAGGAAATAAGTAAAGAATTTGTCGAAAAATTCTTTTATTATGAGAAGTTCAGTTTTCCATCAGTAGTTGGTGTTAGTAGAGAACTTTCTGATTGACTGCTGGAATCTCGGGTTGGGATACATCATAACAGTTACTAGGTATGAAAAGAGTTTCGTTCATTTGAAGTGTGAGATTAATATGAAACAAAACGATTAACCATAAAATCGTAATTTTAGACCACACACATCTTTACTACCTATCTTAACTTTAAACATTTTCACTTAAAACTTCTTTAAACGCACCGCCCATACAATACAATCACTACCTTGAACTGCCCAACACAAATCATCTACAAACATTAGGCAAGTAAAGAAAACTATTTTAATTGATGATCCGAAGACTGCTCAGTACAAAGGATGATAAATGTTTCTATTCTGTAAGCGTGGACGGACAAACCTATTATAGGTTTGTACATACAATATGTGTGGTCTTGCGATCGTAGATTTTCTTAGTAATGCAGAAGTGGTTAAGTCTCTTCAATATTTATAACCCTCGAAGCGATAGTTCAGCATGGTTGTCTGTGTGTCTGTCTGGCACGAGCTCTCAGACAGAAGATTAAAATTATTTAGTAGACTTTACAGCAATGTTTTATACCATCTAAACAAGTAGAACAAAATGGCCAATATCACGAAATGAGAAATTTTGTGATGAGACCAAGACATGCTTCATTACTTTTGTTTAATCTCGGCTGGGAAGCTAAAGGCCGAAGCAATCTTACGCCTCTCTAAATCAATATTGGGCTAAATCGCAGGTCTCTTCCTATTTAAGGTTAGCCTGGGCCATAGCCCAACTTTTATGGTCGGCCCTGATCTGTGTTGATAAATCTACTACATCATTTTCAACACGATTACAACACGGGCCTTAAGTTCTTTTGCATTTCGAAAAAGACAAGATGAGACGGAAACACAAAGAAACGGAACACTTACAACATTACCGTCGTGCCATGTCACTATAATTTAACATCATTAAACTATTCTACTATGACACTTCGCTGTATAATCAACGCCCATTACTGTTACTGAATTATATGCGAAGGAATATCATTTGACACAACCCTTGCGACTTGAGACAGACATTAATACTTGACAACCCTAGTTTCCATCCAGACAACCGATTTTCGCCTGTTCGTCAATAAAAATAAGAGTGTAGGTGATAGACAATCTGAAATGGGGCACAGTCATGGCACAGTGCTGCAATGTTGTGAGGTACAGCCGTCAGATACAGTAATTTAAAATGGATAAGAACGTTATTTGTTAAAGGTGGGACAGCGTGTAATTACTAGTATTTGACTTGATGATAGGGTAACGAGAGTGTAATGTGATGGTGTTGTGGCTATGGAGAAGGCTCTCGTAGCGTAGAGGTAGTAAGGAAGGAACTTAGGTGGCGTTATTTTGGATCTGACATTCCATCATGAATAATACAGTTCCCGGCTCGTAAGAAGACACTGAGCGACAGGAATGGCATGTTTTTGCAATGGTTACAGTGACGCCCGAAAGTATTATAATTATAATACATATACACATGCCATCCCTGTCGTTTGGTCGTTTGCTCTTCTAGTCGGCAACTAACTGTTAGCCGTAGAGATTAAACTAATGGTGTCAATGCAGGAGATTCTGGTTCGAAACGTGCTGACCATGCACTAATAAGATAATTGATGTAGGTAGGTATCTTAGGAATCTTACCGGTTGTTACGTATTTCGGATGATACTTTAAGCTGGGATTCTATCACTATTTATAGTATCTATACTAGCTCGTTCAAAGGGCTAAAGTACCCAGTCCTTCTGAACTGTATAACGTTGTGGGTAGGTTAAACATCGCGGTCCGTGGACTTTAGATGAACGAGCTAGTACGTATAGTAATATTCGTTAAACCCCTCCACACACAGTCAGCGTGGAGGAAAATGGCTCAATTTTATCCTTATCACTCAGTGAAGATATTAATTGTCTACCTTTATCTATTTATAAACCTCTTAGCGGCTAGTACAATCTTTGTCATGTAAATTTTACCTTCTCCAAACATAAATGCCTCGCTCTTTCCGTCGCTTTCGCATATGATAATTTATGTTCGTTGTCGAACGGTGAACGATTCCTATTATTCATATTTACCTCTAACGCGCTGTGGGCTCGTGATATATTGACTGGAGGAAATTGCTTTGCGCACAAGAGGTGCCGAGGGCAGCACTCGATTGGTCGACGTGGTTCGATCATGAGTTTTTGTTTTAAATTATGGTATTGTCAGTGACATTGGACCAAAAGAGTAAGGACAAGTATCATTTGTTAGTTTTGGGATGCCTAAAATTTTTAAAAGGTCCTTGTCTAGGCACAAATGTCATTTTCTCTGTCGAGCCCGAGATTTCTCGACGTGTCTCGCTCTCAACGCGGTGCGGGAGAGGGAGATGGACGATGTCTCTCTCGACATTGAGAGAGAGTAAAAATTGCTATGCTAAGCGTACAGATCTGACAGACAACCGATGTTGTATGAAAGGTACTCAAATTAAAATGAAAAATTAAATACAATAGGATCAAATACGTCAATCAAATCTATTGTTCTACGCTATTCATATTACACAACTTATAAACGTGCTTTCTTATTGATCATGATTCGTAAATATTGGTCAAAACCAATATCAGTCAGTAAAACGCATTTAAAAGTCTGCACAAATAACACCACCTTAACAATCTGTTTTCTACGAGATGAAACTTCGGAAGGAAAGCAAGTTGTTAAAAATAAATAAGGGCAGGCGTACACAAGTTCACAAGTCGGTAACAATAAAAATGCTCGTTGACGTTGACAAATTGTCGGTAGGATACCCTCCTCCCCACTTCACTGTTGGGGAAACCCACGAAAATTCACGAATAAGTAAGTACCTGTAAGTATCCCGACCAAAGTTAAAAAGGTTTCGACTCGCTTAGGTGTACTTTTTCAATACCCGATTTTCACCCACGTGACCCCTGTTTAAGGGAAACATATGCTTTCTTGTAAAGTTGGGTGTGGAGAATTCAGAAACAGACATAGGATTATTAATAATATACCGGTACACACTTACGTTCATAATTACTTACAATGGAGTTTTGAAAACTGTCTAAATGTGAGTGCACCTGTGCAACTGCCACCCCGAATGGGAAAAAGCGATACGTTTACCTACGTTTTTTTGTTTAGAAATAAGTAATAATAAACTTTTTTATATTACCCTGCATATCCAACGTAATAGCTTCATGTTTCTTGAAGCTGTTACGTTACCTGTTCTATTACAATATGCATACAATTTCCATTCAACATGTAGTCGAAAATATGACCATCATTAGCCTAACAGCCTCTGGAGTACATATTCATCAACGGTTCAAACTCAGCAGTCATTTTACGAGCCCCGACCGCGATAATAAGTTATAAAATATCCACACAAAGCACCTACACTGTTGTGTTGCAGAAACGTCTGTTGCATTTGTACTGAGAATGTAATATTACAAAGTAAAGAATACAACAACAACACAACGTTTTTTTTACTCACGTGTAACCAGTTATTGAAACCTGTATATTAGTTATAATTATTTACAATCCATCCAGTCCTTAGACCGTAATACCTTAATACTCCAAGATCCATTAATTTCGTCAGTGACTGAGTGACTGACAATTGAATGAAACCGTGATACCGTTCCTCTAAAACTAAAATATCTCCGTATATCAGCATGTATGTGTCAAATCAAATATGTTTACGTCAACCCTGGCAATATTAGATTGCGAATTGCTTGATCAGATTACGAATAAGAACGAAGAAAGGAGACAAAGATAACGTCGGCCAGATAGCATAATCACTCTAAAAACAATTCTATAAGGATATATAACCAAAGAGTCATACGGAAGCCACCTTCACCTCTCAAGTCTGACGGGGGCATGAATAAATCATAACAGTTGCTAGTAATAAAGTAGCTGTGTTTATCTCGGCGTACATTTATCACTGTTCTACTCGCCCAGTGTTCCCTGACCTCTTGATCACAGTCACTGAGCTCCTCAAGATTTTAACACACCTTTTGGACCTATGAGAAGTTTTATTTTGTGCGTGCAGGAGTATAAGGTGTAGTGTTCTTCTTCATCTTTTCTATGAATAAGTTTGACAATACTATATAATTTTAGGAGTTGTCAAATTGTTTAAGAGTTTAGAGTTAATAGACGTTCTAGCTAGTGCACTAATTGTCTAACAGAAGACAACTTTGATTTTATATGCATTTTGGAATAAAAATGGGAATAACCAAAGGCGCCATAAAAGACCATGCATTCTGGCCAACGATATAATATAAGCTTGTAACTATCATCAATCAGACTTGTCGTTATGAATGATCGGCGCTCAGTTGCTTAATGTGTTTCAGATAGTACCATTGGCTATTATTATTGAAGTATGCTTACAGACTAACGTTTATGTTCAGAGACCATTGAAAGTTAAAACTAGTAAATGTTAAATTTTCAGTTAGACCGTTTACTCATGAAAACAAAAAGAGAACGGCGATGACTGTTTGATGATGGACTGAGTTTGACTGACTTTTTCTAAGTGGTTTGATACACAAAAATAAAGTTTTAAATTATAAAGATTATTTTCTTCCAACAACTCAGCGTTCGACTGCTATTTTATTTGATAGAGATTTGACACAAAGAAGAAACATGATGTATTTGTTATTTTCTGTAACGTTTTATTTATCTCCACTTTAATATTAAAATGTAAGATTGAGAGCCTAGTCTTTATCAATTTGTGAATTATGGAATACAAAATGTACTCTTTATTTAAAAACCGTCCAACATTAAAGCCGTTTTCATCCGTTCCACCGCATTCGACTTCCGCGGCTCAAGGCCGCGAACCGTTGATTTATGACGAATATTCATTTAAACAGGCGCGCTGTCAGATCGACGCGATTAACAACGCGATTTATGTCGCGCGTCGACCAAGTGTGTGGGCAGCCTTATGTTAGCTGGAATGTCATTCGTTTTGTCGAGCGTTGACAATTTGATTTAGTTGTATCGCTTTGTGAGTTTATTTGTGTAACGTTTGTTAATAAAGTTGTGTTTGTTAACGTGTTTAGTGTTGATTTAAGTTCTCTTTTGAGCTTCCAATTCGACCGAAATAAAATTGATTGTTTCAAATTAAACAATCTGTCAATAAATGTCTAGTGCCACAGACATACGAGTATACAAACCACTTTTTCATCGTCAAGGGGTGAAAAAGATCGGTAAACCTAAACATACATACATACAACACACATCTATAAATCATACATTACATTATGCTCACACCGTTTTCATGCAGATACGACCTCCACTTGCTACGACACATCTCTCGTTTCCTCAAAATTCAAAAGTCTCTTCTACAAGCTTGCCGGATTCGGGTACTTGCTTACATACTTCAACTAATAGAGTAACATATTATTATTATTATTTGCTGATCAATCACAATATCATTATGAGAATATTGCTTCGCAGTATCCACGCAACTACCACGTATTGCCAATATTAACATTTTGATCGTCGATTCTGCAACGTAATTGCATGTTCTCAGAAACGTTTAGATATCGTTTGAATTGGACGATAAATTCACATATTGCGTGGGCCCGCGAATGCCGCACAAAAACTTTATTGAATTGTCTCTAGAATCGGAGCGATTCTATGGAATCGTGTTTGTTTGATGACATAGTTTATACATGTAATTCACTCTTTGTTGCTGTAGTGGCAGCTAACAGGAATACACTACACAGTCATCGAAAATTTCATTTCTGTATGTACCAGAGCTCCGAGGTCTAGTGGGTTTAAGAGGATTGTCCAGCAAAATGCCCATCTTTAAAAATTTATTCCAGCAGTTTGAGATACTTCCTGAATCCAAAATAAAAATATTTATTATAAAACAGTCCTTTGGCTAAAAATGTTTAAAAACATCATAATGTCATTAAAAACTATATGAAAAAAATAATAACCTAATAGTTGTTTTTCAACCGACTTCAAAAAAGGAGGAGGTTCTCAATTCGACCCGTATGTTTTTTTTTTTTCCTATGCTTGTTACGCGATAACTCCGCCAATTATGAACCGATTTGAACAAATCTTTTTTCGGTGTATAGGTAATACCTCAAGGGTGGTCCCATTGACACCAGGTCAGGATCTGATGATGGGATCCTGGAGAAATTGAGGGAACTCTTCAAATATTATAGGCAGACCTATAGTGATTTTTGTGTTTGATTGGTCTGCTAGCTGGTCGATAGGTCTGCTAGCAGCGCCTAGAGTCTAGACTCGAAATAAAAGCTCTTGGATAGATATGGAGTCTCACTTTTATTTCACATTTCTGGCTCAAGGTGTTGTCTGAGTCACGTCTGTCTTGTGTCTGTGTCAAAAGTCGTCGTTTAAAATATAGAATGTCTGTCCGACAGTCTGTCTCGTCATTGTTGTCAGTCAGCCAGTATCCTCTGCCAGCCAGTGTCGAAGCTGGCCAAGGAGTCGCCGCGACAGTGTTTTTCATAATAACTCGTGCAAATGCACATGGTAAGCATAATATTGTGATGCGGAACGCTGATGAAGACCACATATGGCCACCAGATCTGCTCAATACTAGGTACAAATACAATGCGTGGCTGACGGGCAGGCAACGCATAGCCTAAACCGGTGGACCTAGAGCCATGAAACTTTGTACAGAGGTTCCTTAGTAGCGTGGGGTAGCACTGAGATGGGATTTGACAAAATTAATTCCCCAAGGGTGGGGGGATAAGGGGTTACAGTTTGTATTAAACTCAATCTAATCAAATAGGGTTTGTGGAAGTCGGTTTTTTCTAAAGTTTACTTTTTGTTTCAATTATTACCTAAAACGAGTTATTCCAGAAATTCTACAAGAAACGCTGGTATAATTCTTATGTGTAAAATCGGTTTTTGTGCAATTTGCAAAAAACACACTTTTTGCACTTTTCCATTACATTCTTTATTTTATAATTTTTCTTTTATGATTTGTGAAAATTTCCACCACCACAAACCCAGTTGCTAATTTTATCGTTACCAGGCGCCTCACGCAGGAGATGCAGGTTCGAAACCCACTGACCATGTACTGAGATAAATCATTATGCGGATGTTCTAACGGTGATGGAAAACATCGTGAGCAAACCTTCATTACTCCATAGCTGCGGCGATGGGCTTGCCCCCTATCACGCCAAATGGAGTATTGAATCACTGGCTAAAAGTGGGCACAGTTGTGCCTCTGCCTTCCCTATTATGGGAAAAAGCCGTGACCGTTATGTTAAGGTATGTACCAATGATGGTCCATGAGACTAAACAGCCTACCGACGGACGAGGCAAGGAAATTCATATTATATGCAAATTAGATTACAAACGTCGGATTTTATAATTTTCTTCTTGTTCGGAGGTAAGTTGAGTACGTTTGACACCTTTTTAGAGCTGTTTCACAATACGTCCGATCCGAATTCGATTCGAACCCGTGGAAATGCGGTTCGAAGTCGTAGTACTATTTCTATGGTAGTTAACGCACTAGATCCGTCCGTCATCCGTTCATGAATCTTCATCTGTGTTTTCACTTGGTCTAAGATCCGAACAGAGCTCGACCTTCAGCCATCTGTTACTGCGATAAAACTTGGTTTTTATAAAATTTTGCATGCTAGAAAACACATCGCGAGTGGGTTGCCTAGAAAAATCCTGGCAAGACTATGATTAATTAATTAACGGTCAAGTGCGATTAAGAGTTGCGTGTTAAGGGTTTTGATCACACTTGTAGATTGCTACCTCTCGTAACTGATGCAATTAAGTTACTAGTTAAAATACAAGTTGTCACCCATGTAATCAAAATTGTGGCATAAACGGTCATAGCTTTCGATTGCATTGACCTAGAAGGTTGATTTTTTCACAGCTTTAAAGGACTATAGACTTGTTACAGTTGGTATAAATTTTAGCTTGATACGTTTACGCGTTCTCGATATAAAAGGCCTTTTTTAAATGTTAAATTAATCATAGCCTTTACAGGATATTGCTAGGCAACCCACTCGCAATGTATTGTCTTGCATACAAAATTTTATAAAAACCAAGTTTCATTTTAGTAACAGATGGGTGAAGGTCGAGCTCTCTTCGGATCTTAGAATAACTGGTTCAGAATGGATTCGGATCGGACGTAGGTAGGCCGAAACCACTCTTACGATTGCATGATTTTTACACTGATTTCCCAGTTACTATGTATAATGTATTGTGCTATACTCGTAATTAAGAATATTTCTCAACCCGAGCTATCTCGGCACTATAATATATCTACAATCATGCTGTCGGTACAACCTCCAGTGAAATCAAGATACGAATGAAGCAGTAATTTAAGGTTGTACGCAATTCTCTTAACTGCTCATTGTGTACATGATTTATTTTACAACCCTATTACTTTCACTTTATCGTCGGTTTCAATACGTTTATGAAAAGGTCGCTGTTATACGTTTTATACGATGAATTAAATCCCTAAGTGAGTCAAAGTGTTTGATGGGCTCTCAATTCATATTATGCAGAGTTGAGGTAATAGGCGGACTCCCGGTCACGTCCCGCATGTTGAAATAAACGTGAATTTAAATCAACGAGAATACAATCTGGTACAATCCGCCCCTGAACAGCTGATCTTAAATCCTGCATCTCTTCTAGCGCGTGACAATAGGTCGGCTAAAAAAATACTAGTGGCTCTGTGAGCTGTAGACCTCGCGAGTATGTCGGTGGGAAAGCTGAACTGCTAAAACACATAAAAAAAATAACCCAAATAATTTTCTTTCAATAACACATACAAACTTATGAATGTACCTGGTTACGTACATGCAGTATGAAAGTAGCCGCACCAATAACTTTGTAAACTACATTTCGCGATCTTTTATACAACCTATTGACTTTTTACTAAAATTATATAATCTGTTTCACTCTCATAGTCTTTACAAATCCAACGACACCTCATTTGTTAATATCCATCGAGCCGTTTGGGTTGTAGCGATTTTTTTACATTTTAAAACCCCATATCTCCGCCATTTTGAAAAAAATCAAAAAACTGGCTCGAGTAAAAAATTCTATTTATTTTTTCAACCTGCTCACAAAATTTTACGAGAATCGGTTCATAAATGCGACCTGTAGAGGAGAACAACCGGACATACAAAAGCATTTTTGCCCAAACCTGAAACGGAGACGCTTCGCTCGCTTCGCTCGCTCATCTGTTTCACTCTCATGGTCTTTACGAATCCAACGACACCTCATTTGTTAATATCCATCGAGCCGTTTGGGTTGTAGCGATTTTATCTCCGCCATTTTGAAAAAAATCAAAAAACTGGCTCGAGTAAAAAATTCTATTTATTTTTCCAACCTGCTCACAAAATTTCACGAGAATCGGTTCATAAATGCGACCTGTAGAGGAGAACAACCGGACATACGAAAGCATTTTTGCCCAAACCTGAAACGGAGACGCTTCGCTCGCTTCGCTCGCTCGGTCAATTAATCACCCAAATCTCAATACTCTAGTGGACAATAAAAGAGGTTAATTAATTTCGCAACTCTCGATATAACGATAATTTATTTGACAGTTTAATGAAAATACAAAATGAATTGATACATCTGCCCGCTGTAAATAATTATTCACGGGTCGAGTTTAACAAGTCTTGATCGTTTAAGGCGAAGTTTAAATATGACGTTTATTCCAACACTCAATTAAATGTATGATCTTGCTGGTAAAGTTTTTGAATAATTTTAGTCACTGTAAAACCATAGAGAAAACAGGAAATTGTGCCATTTTGCTCACTGTAGAAATGGGCTCCCATTTTCAATGTTGCAAATTGTATTAAATATGTTTTAGGGTTTATTTATGTTAAGATATATATGATTAATGTGTATTCATATAGGTACTTAGGTGTTTATTATATTCAGTAGTTTAGTAATATAATTTATTTATATTTTATTTTTTACTTTAGCACATAGGCCTACCCGTTTTGAGTTTTAAAATGTATCCTGTCCATCCTGGGTTTGCTGGAAGAAATCTCTTTTAGAGATAAGCTTGCCTTTGTTCATGCCTTTTCTGTATTGTTTTTGTTTTTTTTTCTGATATGTGCAATAAATATATACGAAATATATATACGAAATCGCACAACGAACCGCAAACGATTTCATGGTTGCCCGCCCAACCATAACATAACATAACGTGACGCGTGTTCCTATGTGGGGTAGCAGACGCACAATTAAGCCCACATTTCAACATTCAATATACCTACTTTATTGCACACAAATCAGTACATTATGACAATTAAAAATGGAAATAACATGTACAAAGGCAAGTTTATCTCTATCAAGAGATTTTTTCCAGAAAACCCAGGATGGAAAGGAGAAATAAATCAACAATTGGTAGATCCAAGTGTACAGCGTCAAATACTTAAGTGAAATAAAAATAAAATAAACTACATACAAATACGTACACAGATACCAGAATTATGGATTTTATTTATTGTGCACTAGGACTATTCTCTCAGAACAATCTGTCCTATCTCGCCTAGGTTTTCTGGAAGAAATCTCTTTTTAGAGATAAGCTCGCCTTTGCCTATTTACCTTTGTTTTAAGACTATGTATCACATTGTTTTCCGTGCAATAAAGAAATTATGAAATTATAAATAGGAAATAAAACACACATAAATGCAAATACTTAAATTAACATTAACATTTAGCCAGTTACCCAATACACCATTTTGTATGTCCCTACAACTTATTCCGAAACATACTTTCTCTGCTGACTTACATGGCTTACAACCGACAATTACCAGCAATACATCGCAGAAGATAAACGGCTCTCAGATGAGTTATTTATGATCAATACAACAGCGTTGAGGTGCAATCGAAATTGTATTTGAAGGAGTATCCGGATGCACAACTGCCATCTCAAAGGTCGAGTATCTCTCATGTAAGTCACAGCTAATGCAACATTTATGTAGAACTTTATTTGAGAGCAGTTTGCTTTTGGCCATAGAACTGGAGACTGGATATTATCAGGTCAACTCAAATCAGATCACCTGCGATCATTAGCTGTCTTTTATGTGTCAGATATACTGTAAATTAAGTACCTGTTAAATAAACGATTTTTCAATTTCAATTACCACAGGGTGCCCATCCCATACAAATTAGAATTAGTAATACCTTCGTAAAAAAGAGATGGGGAGAAGAGTAAGATTTGTACTTTAAACGCCATGGTTTCAGTTATCATACTTCTAGGTGGTGCTAATCTTAGAGCAAATCCATATCCAATATATCTTGGCGCCATCTCGTGGTATTTGTAATTTTTCGATGGTGCTGCACCAAGCGAAAATGGTCTCGAACTAAAGAAGCGTCCGTATAGCATCTCAGTTTACGCCGGTGTCACATTTTGTTCTAGGTGGTCTATCTGTATTAGTTTATTATTATATTATAGTATCTGTGTTTCTACTAAACTTATATTCAGTCAGAAAAGGATTATTTTCTGCTAATGTAGTAGAGCTATCTGACTAACGATTGTTAGATCAAGCGGTGTTTGTAATCAAATAATGGACCATCTTCGTAGAAGACATGGATACAATACTCCGTGGAAGACAGGGAGCACTTATCCAGTGGAGAGCGCATAGATACATTTTCCTTTGAAACACAACTCACCAATTTACGGGCGGCGGGGGACGAGGTAAGAGAGCTGTGATTGGTCAGCCGCTGCGAAACTGTCTGGCGGCCCGTCATAGGTTGCGTATGTGAACGTTTTTTGAATACAACAAACGTTTGGAAAGCCGCATTCTCACGCAGGCGCAGGCTACTGGATATATAGTCTCTGGTAGAAGAGGTAGTCCAAAGGGTACTTACACAAGCTTTTGTGTCAAACACGCCAGAGACCAAACACAAAATAAATAATCACCAGCACCATAAATAAGCCCCAATCACCAAGTTATCATCTCCAACAACTCACATTTAACCCACTGAGGATATTACCTACAAGCCTCTTTATCTGATGCGCCGTATATTGAGATCTAAGGGCGTAACCTGCCGTCGGTGCGTTCCTATAATTTACGTCCCGATGCCGTATAAACATCGGTCGAACATTAAATATGGTAATCTCGACGAGAACTCGAAGATGAATGCTCTTTGTCCGACGAACCGAGGTACTAAAACTAAAGGGTGTGGTGCGATCATACGATTGCACGACCAGTAATTATTTAAATACATAAAGGAGTTGAGAGGATTTATCGATAGTGGCTTAGGTGGATTACAAATGGGTAGGTTCGTTTTGCCGTTTATGGATTTGATCGCCCCGCTTAAAGTAAGTAAGTAGGGTTGGGTTCGAGCCCCGGCTGGGGACAAAAAAAGCCCCAGGTCTTGGATGTTTACATGTTTGTGATGTAGCTGTTTCTGGTTCCCACGACACAGGGTATCCTAGTGTGGGGCCAGAAGCAATGTATGTGCCTGTATGTAATTTTTTATGTTTATGTTTTTATGTTTAATTACAAAACGGCCGAGGTTACAAATGGAACAGACCTGAGAATTGCCTTTGTGTGAGTTTTTCCATCAGTTTATGAACGTAACGTAACTTGTCCTTGTTGGCTTCGTCGGTGAAGTGACTCTTGTCAGGCAGCTGAATATTGGTCACTATTATCCTCTTCTGTGTATTGGTCCTGTGCGTGCACGCATACAATCATAGTTCTATGATCTCACCTTCTTTCCTGTAAGCTATCTTTGATTTGAATATCTGATATTCATGTAGTTGAAAAACAAAATATAGACAATTAATAATACTTATTGTAATTACTTACTGGGAAGTCTTGTTATGGGTTTTGTAACAGTTTTTTGTGAAATAAAACAACTTTATTATATTTAAAAAAAACAACATGTACAATGGCGAACTTTTCAATAAAAAGATATCTCTTCCAGCAAACCTAGGGTGGACAGTAATATTTAACAAAAGGTAGACCTACTATGTGAACAACGATAAATATTAAAATTATTATTATACATTAAAAAAAACATGAATTATATAATACATAGATACTAATAGAGGAATAATAATACATACCTACTGATTTAGTTATATTTTATTTTTAACTTTTTTAGGAGGATTATTAGGATTATTTATTTATGTTTCTAAAATTGCATCTAATGAAATCTTTTTTTTCAAAATCATATTTTATTTATAATTTTTTATGTGTAATTGTATGTTAAGGTGGAGAAAGATAGAATTTATCTTCATGTTTTTTTTAATGGTGATTTGCGTTGTTGTTGTTGTTTTTGTTGTTGTTGCTTCATGTTTTTTTTAATGGTGATTTGTGTTGTTGTTGTTGTTTTTGTTGTTGTTGTTAAAACAAACATATTAATACTATGCTTGCCAACTAAGAATAGGATCGCGCTTGTAGCCACTCAGTAGGATCGCGCTTGTAGCCACCTATGTATATCTCAACTTGAATTACTTCTGAATATTGAGATACTTCACTCGTACCAAGTTTTAGAGTATCACACAGCACACTCATTATATGATTTAACTTAACCTAACGACCGTTGCAGACATCCCTGTCAGATCACCACTCATTACTTCCCCACACATTAGCAATCAACACGCCCCACCATAAAACAACCGCAACGCAATGCAACCTAGCTCAAAACCACGCCTAGTTAACCTTTAGTTAACACGTAAATTATCTCTACAGTAAAGTCGTTGTGCAGGATAATACCCCACGATTTACGGGGGCGCACGCCAGGCGCTGATTTACACCTTCCTCCGTCCAGCGATAAATTATGACGGGCGAGAGACTTACCCGCAGCCTAGGTTTATCAGCTTTATATCTACGCCCTTAGAGGTGGTTTTTGGGGTGGTGAGACGCAAAGTTATGATTGTGGAGAGCTGTGGAGCCAAATCGACGGTGTCGGCTACTGGCGCAGGTTATGATGTATCGTTCTCTTGAATATATGGACTGAGATGAGTTTATGAGGTGAGTTTTTTGTTAGTAATACTGTTTTTGGGTATTGCTGAATAGGGTTGTTCTTTGAAGGGTTACCAAAAACCGAAAGGATATTCTTAGCGGTTCACCAATATTGCTGGTTATTTAGACATATTTTTGGTTAGCTTATCGCCGCCGTAGCTATGCTTATTGAAGGTTGCCTCACACTGTAATCCTTCACCGTTAAATAGTCCATATACCTAATGTACTAAAGATAAAAATTACTTATTTATGTCATTGCATTTACTCAGCATAGTTCACGCCTGAGACCATGTATAGCTCACAGTAAGATAGTTATAGCATTGAACCAGCCACAACTGAAACTAAGTTCCAAGGTTCCTAGTTCCGTTTTCCATTCGCCTCATATTTATCACCCCCAAGTATATGTTGCACTTTAAACACGAAACAACCGCGAGGAAAAGACATTACAAAGTCGCTGTATAAGAGCTGGGAATTATGACCCTTTCAGCAAGGCATTTAAGCAGAGCATATTTCAAAAGTTTCAACATATTAAGCAACATTTATTTTGGCAGTGACTTACCCATTACAGGCTTAATATGGAAAGAGGCCAAGTAACTATGAAAAATATGTCAAGTTGTAGTTAGTTTTAAGTGTATGGCTGTACTAAAAACAATATACGATTCTACGTTTAGAGTGTTAGTATGATTAAATATGATTTTATTCTTGATGCATCGGAGTGAGTGCGATTGAGAATTTAGTATTTTGCTAACTTTACTTACCTACTCTTAAAACTGTCGTGTCTAGAGTTTAATATATAATTTGTCCTTGTTTATTTGTTGTTTTTTAATGAAGTATTAAAATCGAATAATAATAAACACGTGTGTCTAGCTCTATAACGAGTACGTGGTTTGAAGTATCTCATACCTAGAGCATGGTTCTCGCGCATTCGATAAACAATATCTACAATTCTACACCCATATCGAGTGATCTCGTATGGGAATCTGTCAATATAGGTCTCGATATCCGTTTATCGAAGGCGCGAGAATCATACCCCTAAACCGTTACTTGAAACTTAGTTCATATTAATCTCAGTCTGTGTCTTATTACAAAACACAGACAAAGACAGTAGTAACTTTACTCCTAGCCTCTTTATTAATCTGTGTCCAAGCATTAAGCCAGTATTAACGAATTTTAATGTTAATAAAGGTGGTGTAAGAAAAATTAGTAGCACATATCTGACTCTCTGTCGGAGTAAAAGTATTTTACTCTGAGTTCAACTTACTTAGTCTCACTTCTTCGCTCTTTCACTTCCCGTTTTCCGATTGAGCTGCAATTTTGTATACGTATGTAAATAAAATGACAGTACAATATTTTTGACATGGATGTGATCTGATGATGGAGACGGAAGGTGGCTAAGATAACTCTGATACCAAACGACACAACCCTATCGAGTTTGGACTCATTTGATTTGTCTTGACAAGTACTTTGGTCCCGCATGGGGTTCAGGGTCTGATGATAGTCCATCCTAGGTTTGCTGGAAGACATCTCTTATTAGAGATAAGCTCGCCTTTGTACATGTTTTTTTTTCATTATTAAGTGTCTGTATTCTGTTTTTGTGCAATAAAGTATAAAGTATGATAGAGCGAAAAGGTGGCTAAGGGAACTTTATTATCAAACAAACCAACCTTATCGAATTTGGTCTCATTTGATTCGTCTTGAGAAGTACCTTTGTTCCGGCACGCGGTACAAAGCGTGTTTGTTAGTTTTTAAAACCATATTTCTATTAATAAGACGGTAAGAGCGAGCGAGCGTCTATGTAATAATTAACATAATATTATTTTTCATTCTAAAAATAACAAAGGACCTCCAACAGGCTTATGTACATTTAAAAATGCTCCATCATATTTCCAAATCTTTCCCCCAAGCCCCCCAAGCCCCCCGTGGCCCTCCCCGCCCCTCAACCCCGCCCACCTCTAATGAGACACTCAACTATTCTTATTTCGAACTAACGACCCGTGGGCGGACCCGCTCATTATGATCGAATTCATTTTCATTTGGCAAAACGCGTGAATAAGGACTTCGGGTCGAAAAGGTGTCGCGCAGTGAAAAAATAATAACAATGTTGGAAGAGAAAAAGATGTCGCGCTGTGAGAAAATAATCATGTTGGAAGAGAAAAACTCTTTGGGGCCTAAGTATGTAAAAATACGCTGACCTTTCAGAAACCTATCAGTGGGTCTAGTCAAAATGAAAAACGCAAATAACATTCGCACGAAAAGATAGGAAAATGTACGCGATTTGACATTTCGGGACGCAAGGTAGCTAATAATGAAATAATGAAATAATGAAAATTTAAAAAGCAAATTTTCAAATAGCGTACATATTTTTACCGTTTCGTGTGAACGTTATTTGAGTTTTGCATGTTGACAAGACCCACAGAAGCTGAAGTTTGAGCATGTTTGTATGGCATGGAATGGTGAATAGATAATAATTATAATTATCATTGATATGTAAATGTAACCTATATAATTTGTAATAACAAATCATTCGATTACTAAACTATTGAACTACATCTAAAACTATTTTTAACAAGTTTTTAACACTTAACAAATTTTTTTGTCATTATTACAGACAATACAAACTTATACTAAATACACCTATAAAAATATATTGAATTAAAGTAAACAAATCTTGAGCATTTCAGGAGAAAATATTATTATGTCCCCTAAATTTTTCAAGTGGCTCTCAACCACGCCTACCAACTGTGAACGACCCAACTCTTGAGTGACTGAAAATTTCACTACTTCACATCCTGTTACTACTTCACGGCGATAAAATCAACTATAATGACATTCCTTAAGGTGTATTTTCGAATGGGAACAAAATGATTGTTAAAATAAGAGCAGTTTAAGTCGTTTTACTAATTACGTCATTCGTTAAGATGTTTGTCTGAAGATGAGTGGGGCGGAGACTGTGAAAGAGCTCTTGTGAAATTATTATTGCTTCGGGATGTCTTTTAAAGTTTGTTTCTTCTAGACTATTACAGATGGAGTGGGAATTTGATGGAGTACATTTAGTAGGTAATTGGACTTTATTTGAGAGCATGAGCACTTTTTATAAATACCTACTACTACTACTAGCAGTAGTTCGCACTCCATGAAACTTGAGAGATTGAGGCAGATTCCATCTAAGGAAACCTTGAATCTTGATCAAAGAGTGTGCTCGTCAAGTCAAGTCGGGCACATCCTCCTCTCAGTTGTCGTCGGTTTTGTATTCTACGAAATTGTATTTTTACATTTATTGCACTCACAACGAAATACATGCAACTGTTGTTTGTGCCCAGTGGCACTTCCATACTCCAAGCGTTGTCTGTGAGATTATCTGCGCTGCGGTAAATCACGGCTGCCGTGACCTGCGCTATCGTGCATCTGTGGCGGCGGCGCAGGGCTGCCTGGTGCCAATTGAAATAAATAAATAGCGCTATGGTGGGGAGATCCGAAATCAAGCAAGATCGCATACTATAGTCTATTCGTGATAAGAATGCAGTAAAGCCATCACTGTCCGGCGGCCTAGCCACGCCCCGTAACCAATCAAATCGTTTCCAATTATCAAGCCAAGTTCACAGTGACCAGTTGAAGGCAAACTTTCGAACGCGAAGGTTGTGTCCTGTCCTTTTAGTGTGTGTTAACAGATTTAAATTTAAATTTCACTACATTCTTATCACGAATAGACTGTAGCGTCCGATGAATAAAAATAAGATTAAAAAAAAAGTTTATTCCAGTCAGGTTTTAACACAAATAGTAGGACTCCCTTGGTAAGTTTACAAAAAACCTGTGTCAGGGGAGACCGCGCCTTCCACATTGGAGCGTCGTCGGCAGAACAGGGAGCACTTATCCAGTAGAGAGCGCATAGATACATTTTCCTATGAAACACAACTCACCAATTTACGGGCGGCGGGGGACGAGGAAAGAGAGCTGTGATTGGTCAGCCGCTGCGAAACTGTCTGGCGGCCCGTCATCGTACATAGGTTGCGTATGCGAACGTTTGGCGAGCCGCATTCCCCCGCAGGCGCAGTCAATTGGATATAATAGTCTCTGCGGCAGAGCCAAGAGCACGATAATAAGCTTCAACCTTTTACTCCTAATATTCGAGGTCCTATCCTATCCTATCTAACATTATTTATATCAAATCATTTCCATCAACTGGAAAACAGAAGAAAGGTCGCCCCAAAACAACGTGGTCACCTTCAACAAAGAGGCCGCCCGCCATTGTGACCTCAGATTGGTCGGACCTAGAACAGATGGCCCAAGATCTGAACAAATGGAAATCTGTACTGAGAGCCGTATACCCTGCTGTAAGGGTGTCAGGATGAGAAATATCAGTTTACACAGCTTTCCGACGATCTTTTGGCACGAGGTGGCACTAGGAACTAACGCTTGACGATGACAGGTTCATTGCGTTAAGTTCCGTAGAACTGCCCCCATGACGTCACTCAAGTTCCAAAAAGATTGTTGAAATACCAGGCAGCCCTACCGCACTATGCCGCGGGTCGTGCGAGCGTTATTGAATTTTGCATATTTCCTCATATCGAGGGACATCGCCGTGCCCGCACATTGTTCCGACGCCGCCATATATCGTGCGGGAGCTGCCACCGCAGGCGTACAGATGGCAGCACTTGCTTTGATTTAATGCGCGGACCGCCGCCGCTCGATGGCCGATTTTGCTGAGTTTTTCAAGATGGCGACTGTCAAAATTCATCTGGATGTAGTTTTTGCGAGTAATAAAGGGACTTGGACTTGAGGAACTTGGAGATAGTTAACCCTTAGTTAGTCGTGCCAAAACAGTTACATAAGTAGTCGCGTGGGGTGTTCAACACCCCAGATACGTTTATGAAAACATCATTTACATGCAAAATTAGAATTAAATTATTTTTAAACTTATATATTAATCGACTCCTAAACCCTTTTGTTATGTCAAAAAAATATTTAATATTAAATAGTAATAATTTTGAAAACATCCCGTATTCGGTGAAACAGTTTTGGCATACGACATTCATGGGGTCATTGCACACATGTTCATGGCATTTGATGGACACATTCTTTAGTTTTCTGTCCTTGGTTATTGGACAAACATGACACCTTTTGTACATAGGCGATTAGCTAGTACCAGAAGACGAATTATGGCCCTCATCTTGATGACTCCGTTTTAGTCGTTTTTGCAACAATTGAGGCAGAATGGGTATGCCTACTCTTGACAATTGATTACATTTAAGCCCTTGCCCATCAAATGATCATTTGTATCATGTTTTAAAATTGTAAAAAAATGCGTCATCATAGAAGAAAAGGTAAAAAAACACAAGTTAATTGTATGGGGACACCCTTATTTTTAATATTTAATGTTATATAAATTATTTGTTGCTATAGAAAAAATTGATATCCACATTTTGTGAAAATTTTAAACCATTATCTATTACGATTCGTGAGATAAAGCCCGCTGACGAACGTACAGACGTACTGTGGAAACTTTGTTACAGCATCCCGCTAGGCACCATTCGTGTACGGAACCCTAAAATGCATCATATAAAGTTAATTTTCATTATCCTCGACGTTTTTATCATGGTGCATGGCAGAAAGTTATTCAAAATTTATACTACGTAAACGCTTGCGTGGGGTGTTTTACACCCCAGAAGCGCTCTACAAGCAAACCCCCAGACAACTGAGTACCGCTTGCGATTGGATTACGAAGGTCAAAGGCTTTTAGGAAGCTACTAGAACCGCTAATGCGGTAAATTCAAAATCTAAAAAGTTATACACTTTTAATCACGTTCTGGGGTGCGCGACACCCCACGCGACTAATTAAGGGTTAAATAAGATGGGAAGAAAAATCAGCATGTTCCTCAAACACAGTTTTTATGAAGCTGTTTGCTGCTGTAAGCTGCCTACTAAAATCTAGATACCCCAGCAGGCGTAGAGAAAAAGAAAAAAAAATTCTTGTTTCTTCTTCTGGTTCCTTTATGAGATATAGCTCGCTGACGTATGGAAAAAGAGACAAACAGATACTCTTTATGAAAGGGACTTTATGGAACTCACTGGGTACGGAACCTCAAAAAGGTTGAAGAGTAGAAGTAGAAGAGTCTTGCTTTAAAATATCACTCGTAACGTTCTCATCACTGCGACATAATAGAATGGTTTTAATTTGATCTTTACGACAGTTTTCAACATAATAATATAAGATTCAATATTTTAATTCACACACATAAAATACTAACAGAGTTTTAAGTAGCAATAATTTCCTGAGAAAAAGAAATCTTCTAACATGTTTTTGGTTACTAACTATTAAGATGATGATCTATACGCTTCGTTTAAGGTGGGCCTTAAATGCAGCGTGTATTTATCTCGTCTAATATATTCCCTAGTGTGTCAGATCAGCACTTAAGGGGGTGCAACACCGTCATGCTAAACATTTGCAATGAGCTACGGTATAAAGTATCGTGTTAAGGTGGTGGCACACGAGGTGTACAAATTACCGTGCCTATAAAGTATACACAAGCACTAACGTGAACAAACTCAAAGTAAACGAGGTTTGAAGGTGTTTGTCGCTTGCCGTTTGTAGTTTTGATGTTTGACGCTTTCATTATGGCTTGTAGAGTGCTCGCAATATATAGGTACCGCCATCCACGATGACGCGTGACGTAGCAATTTGCATCTTTGTCTTTCAGCAGAGTGCCTCGATGAAAAAGAAAGATGCATAAAGCTACGTCACGCGTCGTCGTGGATGGCGTTACCTGCGCGCGTTCGCAAGTCGAATCTTCCTCAGACGGCGGTGTCCAGAACGCGACCACGCCATCATCGCGCGAGCAAGCAAATCGACCATCACGCGAATTGTCCAAAAATTTTATATGGACTTCTTCGACGTCAATATGTTTGATCGGGGATTCACGCGATGGTCGCGTTCTATTGGGACTTCAGGACACCACCTCAATCATCTCATTTGAATGAATGAATGAATGGTGCTTCTCCAGCCAGGGATCTAATTCTCGACGACCTCTGTGGCGCAGCGGTTGCGCATCTGCCTACCATGCGAGAGGTCCCGTGTTCGAATCCCGGCTGGGGACAAAAAACCCCCAGGTCTTGGATGTTTACATGTTTGTGATGTCGCTGTTTTCTGATTCTCACTACACAGGGTATCCTAGCGTGGGGCCAGAAGCAATGTATGTGCCTGTATGTAAATGGTTATGTTTATGATCCGGTATTTTGGCCGGTATACCAGAGGCACAAGGGAGGCATGGAAGGGAGCGTGATAAAAAAAAACATAATGAAAGAATACGACTCGCATGCCATACCTAAGCGAAAACTCTAGGTTGAGACCGTTTGGACGTTCCCGCAAACTTTTGCGGGAACGTCCAATCGATCGTTCATTCGGTCCCCATTAAAAACCATTTGTCAGAATATCTAATGGACTGTGTGTGCTACAAGTGTATCTTCGTCCGAACCTCGCTAGCGGCGGTTTGCACGCCTCTTCCATGTAGCGGCCTCTGATAGTTGCCAATTTATTATAACAGCCTCAATTGCCCTTGCCCATACTTTACCCCAATCAGGCACATTCAATTTGCTGTTATGGAGCCTATTTGATGCTTCGGGCTATATAAGGTTAACGATTAAAATTTTGATTTAGAAGACCTAAGTATACTTTCATAATTCATAATTTATTCAGATAAAAAGTTAGGAACATAGTTGTGTGGATCCCAGTCTCCTAAACTAGGTTTATCACCTGTATTTCAGGAGGCAGGGCTCTTCCATTATTTGGTCGTTGAATTTTGTAACAAATTTAATAAAACACCATCTAAAAAGTAGTTTATGAAATGGGTAATGAGATATGTGAAGTGTAAGTGTGGGTGTGTGAGGAAGAGGATTGGGAAAGACTATAAAAATACTATAAAAAGTGTAACCTGAAATCACCTCCCGAAAATAGCTAGGTATCAGGTTTTCTTGCCTTGATTCTCGGTTTCTATAATGTTGAAAGCACAAGTGGTTATTGCAGGAAATACACTGTAGTAGCTTAGGTGAAGACTAAAGTCCCGATAAGTTTTCGAGTTAAAACTAACAAACGGCATTGTAGCTCCGTCACAAAGTTGAATAAATATTATTTGAAAAAGACTCCCATTCATTGACAAGCAACCTCATGAAATGGCCCGCCTGAGGGTCCGCCAGGTCATGAAATGTACAATTTTGTATCACCAAGACATATCCATAAGGGCAAGTCGTACCTCCAGCCGTGGACAGATAGCTAGTTATCCTAGCATTTTATTAGGCTATAAACAACAATTCGTATCCGGTACTCGCGGCTTCTATTGCAGTGCAGCAACAAATTGTACGTGATATATCGGCCGCCATTACTGAGGTGGCCATTTGGTTGGAACGTGGCGGGAATGTATTTTTGTTGTAATTGTTCCTTCGCGTTCAGAAATGGGTGATACTGATGTTACTGCAACGGTGTCAGTGAACTTTAGGATAGGACCCTTGTTTTAAACATTCCCTTGACCTCCCTCATAGACCGTATCTGTACTGACAAAAGTAAAAGCTCTTTATTAATCTGTGGCCAAACCAACGTTCAAGCAAGCGGATAGCAGGGCTTAGGTGGACATGGACTAGGCAAGTACTCTTATTACAGTGTAAAAGAATATAAAGATGACAAAACTGCGTGGTCTTTACCATCTCAGCGCACAGAAATCCAAAGAGGGGCGATGGACTGAGTCAGTACGGCTCTCTAATCTTCGGTGTATTTCCTTAGACGTAAGTAGAAATACATAAAATTGTATTTTTAAGGCCCTCACATATTTTAAAAGAGGTACGGGGGAGTTTCTTGCCATTCTTTGCTCCATCCCTAAGCCCACAACTTCCGAACGCGCGGTAGTGTACAAAAATATTAATATTACTAGATGAAAACCCGGCTTCGCTCGGGCTCGGGTAAAATGTGAATGTGGGTACAAAATGAAGGTAGATATTTCTGTAGTTATCGGTTCTCAAGGAATATTAAAGGCAAAGCAAGGCATAGATTCGTTTAGCATCGTTCATTGTGTTTAATAAATATTGTAAATTAAAACTACAAATGTTTTTACTTAAATAACTTTAATTTTAAATCAACCTTAAAATAAACGAACTTTAATTAACAAAACAAATAGTTTTTAAGGTTTACTCTCGGTAAACCTCTCTGTTATAAAGCACCCAGTCTTTTTATTTACTTTGGAAGGTAAGTATGGTTAATTACACAATAAAGAACAACATTTTTACTACAACAACAACATTAGAACAACATTATCATACAATTTATCTATACAGGGTAACATTTAATTAGCTGACCATATTTTGGGGAATGATAGTACCCATCATTATGAACAACTTTCCCCAAGGAACGTATGGTCGCAAAAAACAATATTATCATTTTACCAATGCCTTGTGCTGATTCGCTATCATTATTGTACAGGCTATCCATTAAATTGTTATAGTTTTCGGCTCTGAGCTTTGTTTGATTCATTCGAAGAAACAATAATCTTTGAGATTCAATTCTAAGACACAATATTCATGAAAGTTTTTCGGCGTAAAACAATGGGCTAAAATTTTTACGAACAGCAAGTCTGTACTGATAAAATTGTAGCATTGTAAGGCGGCTTCGAGCAGTTCGCCTTTCTTCTCTGTGTTGAAGATTTTCATGCCATCCAAGTTCTCCATTAGGAAAAAGTAAAGGAAATGCTAATGGGTCAATATTGGGACTGGTTGATTTTAGTGTAGTTAAATGTTGAGAATATTCTTGTACAGAAAAATCTATATTTAATGGAGGTTCGCCGTTATCTCCTACAAAGATGACCGCTACCTCACTATTTGATGGAGTATTATACCGACGCAAATCAAGTGATTTATGTTTATAAAACTGCATTAATACTGAATGTTTGGGTCGATTTTCTGAGGCTGCTTTTAATTCCTCTTCAGCTAAAATTGCAGCCGCCCTTTTGTATATTTTGACAAAAGGATTGGATACATTGAGCATTGTTACGATTTTCGGCATAATATTATGTTTCTTGCACTCAATTCAATTTTTCACTGGCTTCCTCAATGATTCTGGCTTCTGCCAACAGAAATGTGATTACTTTCTCTGTGACAGAAATGAATGGCACGGTATTTTGTCTGTGAACTATGAATCGGCATTTTCTTCTATTAAAGCTACATCCACACTATCGTTCCGCACGTTTTTGTTGGGATACCATGTTTAAAACGACCATTATAGCTACATCCACATTTCCTTCGGCATGTTTTTGTTGGGAAACTATGCCTAAAACTACCATTAAGCTACATCTACACTATGTACTAATCGTATACAGAAAAGGAACATGAATGCAACCGCAAATAAACGCAGTTTACCGGTTTCTAACCCTAGAAGACATGTGTGAAGAGACCATTGTCTATGGCTCTAAGTTACGTGGCCAATATGGCGCCTGCGATTTGTCTGTTCAGTAACATTAGAATTTAACAAAATACTCGACAATCCGAATTTTGCGGATATATGTTGTCGACTCGAAATCTATATTTTTTTATGTTTTATTATTCAGGTAAGGTTTTGATTGAGTCTACCGTACCCCTCGACGGAATTATTAATATAGATATATTTTTTTATGTTTTATTATTCAGGTAAGGTTTTGATTGAGTCTACCGTACCCCTCGACGGAATTATTAATATAGATATTGACGTTGACTATAAGCAATCTGTATGATTTTATGGTCAATAAAAAAATTTGACTTTGACTTTGACTTTGCAAGGCAATCATATGGCTGGCGTAGGAGTAGAACAGGCATAGATTTATTCAGGCTGTAGAACAGGATAGTCCCAGCTTTTATCAACCCAGAGGTACACCTAAGCACGAAGGCCCCGCGAGCGTCCAGCCACCGACAGCAAGATTTTATCGCTCCTTCGAACCATTAAACCAACCATAATGAAGTTTCTCCGACGGATAATGCACTGGGGCATTACGCAATGATTTACAAGGGCGGCAATAAAAAGAATTTAAGGGATGACCCGCAGTAAAAATAGCGGTTCGGGGGGAAACTGGGCAATAAAGAAGAGGAATGTTGTGCCGGCCGCGCGGAAGTGCTGTCTGTGAATGGTTACGACCTCCTTTGTGATACGTATAGGCGTTTTATTGGGTTCTCGGGTGAAGGTGGTTTACTCTTTTCAGGGTTGAAGTACAAGACATTTTGAAGGAAGTCACTATCTAAAATGTCTTGATACTTTTTGATAATAAAATAACATTCAAGTAAAAAATTAGGGGATTTTCTGACTGAATTGAGAAACAAAAATTGTTCATAAAATTGTGACAGATGGCGCTGATTTGATAAGGATTTCATTAAAAGGTCTGAAGGAGTGATCTTTAACCTCCCTCATTTTACAGTGGCATAAAACCCATCGCTCGCCAACGATATCTGATGACAAATTTAGAACTACTAAACTTTATTTTTTAATCCCGCATTATTCTAGAAAGGACCTGAGAAAAGTGTTTTTGTAAGTGCTTCCCTCCTTTTATGACTCTGACGCTAAGCTATCCATATAATTCTTTTTGTTCTTCAACAGGCTTATTATAAGGTATTCTTCTCTACTTCCGACAAACATTTTCCATTACTTAACGTGAAAATTAAGTATTCTTTCGAAAACTACAGTACGAGTACAATGATCAGAATTCATCCTTTTTCTTCTTCATACAGCGCCTCTCCATTACTAGAGGTTGGCGATTAGCTTTCCAAATTTCTCTCGGTTCTTCGCTAAGCGCATCAGCCGTACTAGGCTGGCCACTACCATCTATTCCCTGATGTTGCGAAGCCACGACTTCCTCTTTCTGCTAGCGCGTCTTTTCCCCTCGACCTTGCCCATGACAAAGACTTGAAGAAGTCATCGTTCGTGACTTTATGGACCCAGTTTATCTTCAGAATCCTCCAATACATCCTATAGTTGTCTAAATAGTTATTTATCTAGCATTACATCATCCAAATTTATCCTCACAATCTGCAGTCTGGGACAAACCTTTCTGAACATATGACCTATCTAATCTACACTTACAGTGCTCACATGTGTGAAGAAGAGACGAGAGTCAACCCCTATCTAATATCAGATCAATGCACATTCAAACTCAAACCTAAGCAGCACAATAGTATTGAAACCCAGCCGACTGAATGCTAACAAAATTGTCTCATCATTCCGATTTTTTGTTACAAAAACAGCCACTAATAGGGTTCTCCCTGGGGATATGACCCGGGGGGTACTTCGCTTATTGCATAAGCTCCACTGAACACAATCAGCTCTCAACTAACCACGGGGGATCGAAATTAAATCCGAAACGTGAAATTGATACTGAATTATATTATATTGAAAGGATGATTAAGTTTTTTAATACTTTTCGAGAAAGGATTAGTTGCGATATGTCGAAAAGTTTATGTTCTATATTTCAAGTGTCATGGGACGGAATCTCGGAATGGTTTTTATTCTCAGGCCGGAATGCTTGATTTGAAGGAAGGCTTGGGAAACTGTAGAGTCAGTACGACAAGACAGGACGGTATAATTTTCAAAAGCCTCCTTATTTTCTCCGTCAAATTTTGAGTTGCTGTTAAATAATATCTTAAATCCATCAGGCCACAATCTCTTACCAAAATCGTTACAGCACTATTTCACATCATTGTTCTGTGTTCCCATTCATAACCCATGTTATATTCTAAGCTGGGGTCGCATGCCACAACCTCATTTGTCAAAGCCTGCCAAATCAATGCAGCCTTGTGTATGAGGGTAACATTAAATTTGTTGCCACCATAACTCAAAGCGGTCGGGAGCTAGTCATAATTTAGTGGCACAATGGCCCACCTACGGGATGTAGGATTAATGGGAGCGCCACCTAGTGAGAGCTTTCCTTTATTAAATGTGTGTTTAGTGGTATGACCACAGAAAATTTAATAAAATGTTTTGTGTCGGTATGACGCACATTATAAACGATTTGACCTGGTCAGAACATATCTTTCGATGACAGGAAAATATTTATATTCTTTTCAAGTTTTATGTCCAGAATTAATTAATTAAATAGTAACTGTTGAAAACGGTGTTAGAAAACGTCGTCATAAGAAAAGCTTCATATATCCTTCCTATACATAATCGCAAACCGTGAGTATAGCTGTGTCTCTGCAACTATGTTAAGGAAAAGCGTGACGGTACGTAGAGAGGGACAGCTACCTACTTAAATTAAATATCCAACAATGTAAACTGCTGCCATCTAGCGGAAAAATTCAGAACAGTTTAGCAACCGGCTTAACAAGGCGACGGCGTCTGTACCTCGAATACAATGTAGTATTCTGTGATATTCAGAGACGGCGCTGCTGGTTGAAGAGATTTTATTTTGTTTTGTACCGACATCTTGCATTACATTCCGAAACTACGTAAAGTTTTGTAAGCATCAAATCAAAGTACAAACGAGTTTCAGTAATATCACAGGGTGCTCATCCCATACAAATTTGAATTAGTAACCCTACACTAAAGAGATGGCGTGAGGAGTAAGATTTGTACTTTATACACCATGGTTTCAGTTAACATACTTTTAAGTGGCGCTAATCTTAGATTAAATCTTATATGTATATCTTAGCGCCATGTCGTGGTATTTGCATTTTTTCGATGGTGCTGCACCAAGCGATAATGGCCTCGAACTAAAGAAGCTTCCGTATAGCATCTCAGTTTACGCCGGTGGTGTCATATTTTTTTCTAGGTGGTCTATCTGTATTAGTATAATATTATAGTATCTGTGGTAATATATTATCAGATGGTACTGCAACACTTTTTTAGGGTACCGATTCTTAAAGGAAAAAAAAGGAACCCTTATAGGATCACTTTGTTGTCCGTCCGTCTGTGCGTCAAGACCTTTTAAATCAAGAACGCCTGTACTTATCATGCTGAAGTTTATATCAATAATAATTGCTAAGGCCTGTCGCATATAGCTGTGAAAAAAATCATCATTATAAGTCAACGCAATCGAACGGTACGACCTTTACGGTGTTAAATTGTTGGATTTTCATAGATTATCGCAATGGACCCAAAACCTAAATTTGGCACTGAGCAAGGTCTTATAGCACTAGTAAAGGGAAAAATCTAAAAACTGCAAATTTCTGTCTTTCTACAAAAAAATGTTGTTTACATGGATGACATCACACTTTAGTTTTTTATGTGGAAAACGAATTATATATGTTACGCTCTCTAAGTTTATTTGTTTTTTTGTTTTTTTTTTTGTTTAGTAGATCGTTATTTGAGTGTGATCAGAACCCTTGGTGCACGAGTCCTGCTCGCACTTGACCGTTTATATTTTTAGGGTTCCGATCTGTTCCGATCCCACAATCGTAATGTAGAATAGGTAAGTTAACAATGAGGGCTATTTGGGAGGTGTCAAACCACTAAACTAAAGGAACTAAACTGACAACCGCAAATTTGACAGCTCTTGCGCGGTGGACACAGATGCAGTTTTCATTTTAATTAGTTTAGTTAGTATAGTTCTTATCGCCTCCCAAATCGCAGGCAATACGGATGCAGAAAAGCACCAAAAAGCCAAAGATAAGATTTTGTAGATACCTAATAAAAAAAGGCCGTGGATGATTTTTTAATATTTCTTCATCATCATCATCATCGTCATCCTCAGCCCACGTTAACCCACTGCTCTGGGCATAGGCCTCTTCTCTATAGCGCCAATCTCCCCGGTTCTGTGCCAATCGGATCTCTTCATGTAAGGAATAAAATAAGGGTAGTATTTAAACGAGCATCAAAAAAAGTCTAACCTAACCTAACCGAAAAACTAACTGAGCGACCAAATTACTGACTGAGCCACAAGTCGCTGGGCGACTTGTCCCTCAGTCAGTAATTTAGTCGCTCAGTTAGTTTTGAAGTGGATCGTTTTATTATATTCCATAAAATAATAGTAGTTTATGAAACTGTTGCATAATGAGGGGTATAAAAACCCCTTTGATAGGTATGTGGATACAAAATACAAAATGATATCAAATTCAAATTTTTATGTAGAAATCTAAATACACCAGTTACGAGGTAACAATCTAATTACACCAGTTACGAAGGAACCCTTGGTCCGCGAGTCCTACTCGCACTTGACCGTTTATTATTCTGTAACTATGTACATCATTCAACGAAAATGGGGTGAGTAGGTACAAGGTACATTCATATACAGACAGATACATGGAGTAAAAAGACAGCTCTTCTATTTTAAGGCTTTAAATGGTATGTACCTACGTCATAGTGAGCTTGATCATTGCATCGATACCTACCTAAAATCGGTAAGCATGACAAAAATGTACTACTGATACATACCCACATAAAAAAACACACACATAAATCCAATTAAAATAAACGTAGCCCATTAATTTTCCCAGCGAAGGGACTGGCTTTTACCCAGATACGAGTTAGATTGAGCCATACTCCATCACGCTGGCTCAGTGTGAAGCCGTAAGTCCTGGCTATTATCGTTATTTAGCTACAGGTAAGCCGGAAGTACATTAAACGGCATGCAACGCAGGCAAGTAACGTACTTTGATTGCTGTATACATATATATGTAAAAGTTACTCTATGCTGTATACTGTATAGGAATCGTAGGTAAAGGTTCGGGGGAGTTTCTTGCCCTTCTTTGCTCCATCCCTAAGCCCACAACTTCCGAACGGGCGGTAGTATACAAAAATATTAATATTATATTGACGTTGACTAAGCAATCTGTATGATTTAATGGTCAATTATTTTTTTGGCCTTGACTTTAATCCCTATAGAACCGCGTCCACCTTTTCTACCTCTCGTATCTGTCTCCGGCAAATAATAGCAATGTCAGACCCAAAGGAATTTATAGACGGCAATCAAACTAAGCTGCGGATAAGATAAAATAATCAACTTACAATGTTGCTTTTATAATACTCATAGGTAGATACAGTGAATTTAATTTTAGCTTATTGGTCCGGTGTACAAAAGCTTTTTAAATTGCAACTAAATTGCATTGTTAGTGATTTTTTCCTTCAAAATCTGTGGGCACGATTCCTGGGTAGAGCAGAACAAATTTATTTTTAAAACAAATTATACTTTGGCATGAAATGCCAGACAAAAAATAATGGCAACATAATTATGTGACATATTATGGCACCACTGCGTGATTTGATTGACAAACCAAGCTAAAAGGAAAGATTTTTACGACTACTACATTCTGACATTGAACTATTGATTATATCTATTTAAATTAAAGCTAATCACCATTATAATCCATTTTCAATATGTTGGGTAATAAATACAATATTTTTTTTTATTTACAATTAAATTCCAATTAAATTTTTAATACCAATTATTTCAATTTTCTATTCCATTAATAACATAACTAATTTCATTATTTAATTTAGTTTTTCTTATGTAATTACTTATATAAATTAAATTGTGTAAGTACTAGAGCCACTCTTGTGCGTCCGCTTTGGCCCTGGCAGAATACCAGCGTCACAGATTCGTCTGTGACATTGCTGAGTCAGGGCCATTTCACTGCCGTGGTATAGTCACATAACCACACAGCTGTAGGTGCCTACTGTTTTTTGTTAATTGTTATTAATTATGTGTGTGTGTACCATGTCCAATGAATAAACGAGTTATCTATCTATCTATCTATCTATGTCATTGAAATAAAGAAGCAGTTAGCTGCAAATGTTGCCAACATTTAATGTCTAGACTAGAATTTCTTACCAAAGTATTGATAAAAATATTTGATTTAAAAATAAATATGCAGAAGCAGCAGCAACAAAAGCAGTATCATGTTTCAACTAAATCAGTGTCATGCTTCGACAGTTATTTTTTATTTACATATTTAGTTCGAGGCTTCGCAATAATGAGCCTTTTAAATGACGCCCGCCGCCCCCATGGGGGGGGGGTACCTATTGAGAGTTCTCCTTTGTTTGACAATTATATACAGGGTGACTGTGGAACCCCTATATTTTAAGGGGTTGTTAGGGATATCATTCTGAGAAACTTTCACTATGAAACCAATTTGATTAGAGCAACTTTATTTTTCACTTCTCCATCCAAATCAGCTGACCAAATCTACTGGGAAGTGAAAAAATGATGAATGAAATTAGGGATAAAAACCCCTTTAAATATAGTTTGGAGTTTGACAGCCACTCTGTGTATTTCATAACCGGCTAAAAGTGGACAGAATTGTTCCTCTGCCACCCTATGTGAAAAAGGCGTGAAGGTATGACTGTATGATAAACAAAATAAAAAACATTGCTGCTTATTCTGGATTTCGTTATTTTCCAGGACATCCTGTATTATAGTCGAAATAATAAAATAATGAGGCATTATTTTAATTTATCTTGGACAAAGAGTAAAATTGGCTATCCGCGCATGAATCAAGAAGGAGGGACGGCGGACAGGAGTAAGAAGTTTGGAGTTACGTGCTTTATTTGGGTTCTGCCACACCAACTGCGAAAGGAACGCTGTTTGCAATAAACACTATTATGGGTCGTAAACCATTCACAAAATCCAGATCCATCACTTCAATTTACGTAACAATGCATGCAATAATCATAAATACACATATTCGCTTGTATTGTATTAGGTCAATAAATTATTCCAAGATGAATTATTTAAATATTCAAGAACCGGCCAAGTGTGAGTCTAACCAGATTATCTAGTCATCCGCATGCCAATATCTGGAGCTCGTTGATAACATTCATTCAATGATATGAAATAGATAAAGTATATATATCTGATTTATATATTATGTGATATCGTAAATAAACTAAGCGTGTTATCAATCACGCATTTTCAATGATAATGGATTGGAAAACATTTTTATAGACGGTAATTATAAAATATCATAGCGTCACGCTTTTTCTCATTCAGGGTGGCAGAGGCACAACTGTAATAAAGGTGATAATGGTATTTGAAAACAGTAGATAGGTATGTTTAGATGTTACTTTAAAAGCCCGAACTACGGTTAATCCTAGGATTTACCGGTAAAACCTAAGATTTACTAACTAGTATTATGGCAATGTTAGTTTTGACGTTTCCTTAGTTTTTAGTTTTATCGATTTGGAGTTTTGGCGGCCATTCATGAAAGTTGGTAATTTTGAAAGAACAATTAAAAATAAGCTAATCTTACTATGGAACACATATACTTAGCTAAATAATTTCGGGGCTGAGATATCACACGTTATATTAATTTCACTTAGTACAAAAAGTGTAACTATGAAGCTTTTATATCTCAGCCCCGACACGATTTACAGCAATGCTTTATCTTTGAATATATTACACGTACACATAATGGTAGTGCAAATAACAATAACAATATTGGTGGCCGTTTATACAAAAAAATACGCCAATGGCACAAACTAAGTTACCCAAACCCCTTTGTGATCTTCCTTTATTTCGAGCTTTGCCAACATCCACTTGGTAAATCACAAGATTTACTTCAAATACATGGTAAATATCGATATACGGGGTGTAACAGAAAGGGGTGTACAAGCCGAAAGAGAGTCGTTAGGGACATCATTCTGAACAACTTTCACCATGGGACCGACTGATCTGACATGACATGACATAAATAAAACCATAATACAGAAGATAACGCAGCATCGTGCCTTTTTCCCATCGGGGCGGCCACGGCAGAGGCACAGCTGTGTGTGCCCACTTTTAGCCAATTTTTGCGTGACAGGAGGCTAGGCCATCGCCGCAGCTATGGAACGATGAGGGTTCCATTACGATATTTTTCATCACCGTTAGAACAACCGACCGAAATCAGAATTGGTACTTACCAATTTAAAATATTTTCATATAATGATTTGACTGATTGGTAATATGATTTATAATAACTGTGTTGATTACTGATTTGGTTGAAATAAATAAAGACTAAGTTTTTTTTTCTTACTAAAACCAACAATTACCAACCAACCGCCTCTGGTAAATCCTAGCATGTACCAGTTTATAATGGGTTCACCTTTTTATTAACACGTACATTTACTAAGGCCTGTGCCCCTCGGTGGGGACATTAATGGGCTAAACTAACTAACATTTATTTACATGCTCATGTCGGTAAATCTTAGGTTTTACCGGTGAATCCTAAGAACTGCCGTAGTTCGGGACTTTAAAGTAACATGGACACACAATATAAACTAGATACTCTCAGCTCCATAAATTTTTTGCATAATATCGTGACATACAAATACATTTTACCACTCACTCTAGGTAAGCCGTCGATAGTTAGTCGTACTCAACGTAACTCAATAGATTGCTTTTAGTCCATGGAATTCGTACCAAACAAGTACTGGTGTCTACATTTACATCAAATGAGGTAGGTAGCTCTGATATTTTTACGATGAAATGGGTAGGTAATGACAAATTCAAGTTCTCCACCTCAAAAGCCCTTCGGATCACAGTTAAATACTTGAAAATTGTCGTTTTTCCCTTTTTTATTCGAAATCAGTACATATTTGTTAAAAAATGCGTGTGAGTAAATCAAGCAGGCAGGAAGTGGCCTATTTAGTTTTTAGGGTACCGTACCCGAAGGGTGCCAAACGGGACCCTATTACTAAGGCTCCGCTGTCCGTCTGTCCGTCGCACGAACCGTAATAGCTAGAAAGTTGAAATTTTCACAGAATGTTGCCACAACAACAAATACTGAAATACGAGACGTGTTTTTAATTTTCTTTTAGTTTTGTTTTATAGTTTTGAGTGCTTAAGTTGTGTTGTACGAATGGTACGGTACCCTTCTTGTGCGATTCCTACTCGCACTTGACCGATTTTTTGATAACGTAAGTAAAACATTTGTTTTTAAAGCTACCCTATCGGAGTAAAAGGATGCCTATTATATTTTCATCAGGATTTGTTAAAAGTTTCCGTTAGATTAGAAGGATTAGCGCTATATCACTTCAAATATTAGGCATTTGAAAACCTATACGAGATAATACATTATACGTGACTTCAGATGTTCATAACATGTTTATGCTATTTTACTTTATAAGACCGCAATTATCCTACCTACCACAGATAAACAAAATTAAATTAGCTATTAATTAGATAATAAGATAATACGGTGACATTTTGTACATTAATCAAGGTTTTTATCACCTCTGATTTTATTGCAATAACATTTAAATAAAAAATCATTTGCAAATATGGTGCTGTGAGTGATACACGTTATTTGTACTTATTTACTATTATCTACATGACTTTTATGTAGAAGTATAAGGTGCTGGTATATAGTATAGCTAGTATAAGTGTGATGTACATTTCCTCATAAAAGTAAGTACTTTGGAAATTATATTGGTAATTTACGACCGTGTTGCTCTCATAAGAGAGATAAGTACATAGTTTTTTTTCTTGTAAGTGAAGTAGTCAAATTAGCGTAAACAAAACTAAACATTAAAGTACAGTTATTACTAGTAGCATTCCTAACTCTTTATTAATCTGTGCTAGTAGTAATTCTAAACAAACCTAAGCATTAAAGTTCAGTAATTCTATGTAATCAATGCAGGGGAAAAACAAATAAATTAATAAAGTTTTGAAACTTACGTGGTATGATACCTTTGGTAATCAAAACACACAACTCTCCCCCCCCCCTCCAGTTGACGCTACACCCCCCCCTCGCCGTGAAGTTTGTACCCGTTAACAGTTTTTCACTTTTTATTCGAAAACCGTACATAATTGTTAAAATATGTTTATAAGTAAATCAAAGAAAACAAAACTTCGTGTCGATGACAGATTTTTTAATTAAAATTGGTCCAGTAGTTTGACTTTTATGGGGGTCGAAAATACTGCCAAAACAATCAAGATGGATTTTCAGTATAGAATCAGTATGTGTTCCATCTCTTCTATTTTTCGGTGTTTTGTTTTTTTAGACGTACCTATTATAATATTCCAGGATGGCACAAAACACCGAGCAAATCCAAAATAAGAACAGAGAAAACCAAAATGAGCCAGAGCAAAACAAAATGTGGGACCCTCTCACTGAAGGCGTGCGATGGGTAGAAAAGTACGCGGAATCTTTGGAAAAATTCTTCGAAAGATTACCAGAATTCATCAGCACTTTTATAGCCACCTTGGCTGTTTTTACTTTGGGTGCTACACTGAGAGGTAAGAAGTTTCCGGGACAAACACGAGTTTGTCGGGCGTTGTATGACAAATTGCCGAAAGATGTGTTTTGGTAAGAAAATGCTAGTGTGTGGGAATATAAACTGTATGTTTACTATGGGACATGTATTATTAAATAATTCAATTTAGTTCAAACACTCAGAAAAAACTTCAGATAAGACTTATGAGGTTTCATTTGCTTCATCCTTAATAGTCATTATATTGAATGTAGATTGTAGCTGTTACGATGTCTCCTGTTAGTTAAAAGCTTCCTCTTTTGCGACCGTCCAATAGTACCTATTTTACTAAAGTTACTCTTTTACGTCATTAACACACTTTACATATTTGTACGTGTGACATCAATATCAATTTTAAGATAAATGGATTAATTACATAGCTACTGAAAGATTAAGTATCATTTTTAAATTTCCTAAAGATAACGCTATCGGTCATTTAATTCAATAACGTTATCATATTTCAATTAAAGTCTTCAAGGTCTTGGGAATAATATTTTTATACGACGAAAAGCGGGAGATTAGGATTTGTTGCTAAGGATACAATATGATTTCTGTTTCATGTACAATATAAAATACAGTTTCCGAATAATTTGTTTGTCGAGAAAAGTATGAATTGCAAAATAATGCTAACAACGAAGTGTAATACGCCGAATTCCCAAGAGAAGCTAACAATAGATTGCTGCTGACTGTTTGATAATGTCGCTAACACACAGTGCTATCTACCAAACAGTTTTGCGTATAGTTTGTGCGCCTTGAGAGCTGCTGCTTATTACATTACGCTGTCGGCAGGGCACGATTTGTATAGACGTCTCACTCATATGGAACGACTAGAAAGAAACAGCGAGTCAGACAGGGCCCTGCCGACAGTGTAGTCTAATAGGCCCATTACCTTGACAAAAGAGAGCGTTGATCTTTGCTACCACAGTGTACCACCGATGTATCGCTTTTCTTAGTAAACGTATGCGACATTATTATCGCTAGAGTATGTACAAGTCAAGTTCGCTCAAGCTCAAGGAGCATGATTCTCGCGCATTCGTTCTCGATATCTACACCTATATCGAGTGATTTTGTAGGGGAATCTGTCAATATAGCTCTCCATATCCATATATCGAAGGCGTGAGAATCGTGCTCAAGGTCTTGACTTGTAATACGATATCCAAAATATAAGTAGGTACAGTGGTAGTAAAGATCAGCAAGCGCTCTCTATTGTCAAGGTAACGCGCACAGCATATACCATATAATCTTCATCATTTCAACTTCCCACAACAGTTTAAAATAAAATATAAATTCAACACTATTTGGCCTGTTGTGCATAATCCACATTCCACCAATTTTAATCCCTTGAAAATACGCTGGAATTATGAAATGGGTGAGAGTATTAAGTCTACTGTTGCAAATCAGTGATATGAAATGCATTTTATCGGACAATACAATGTAGGTATATAAAGAAACAATCAATGATCAGACCTATTATGGCATCTGATTCTATCTCAGATGTTCTAGAGCAAACACTACTAGCTCGCAAAATATACAAAAGTGCCCAGTTATTTTCTTCTATTTTTCATAGATTTTGAACTTCATTACTTCCATATTGAAAAGCTAAAACAAAGTGTATTTTATATTGTATTAGCTTGTACAAGTGACATTAAATTAGCTGATCATATTTTGGAGAATGATAGTAATTATTATTATTATTATTAATCGTTTAATAAACAACTTTCCCCAAAAAACACATCGTCACAAATCACGAAAACAAGAAACGATTACAAGTTTCTAAGGGAGACCCATATTTTGTTTTGTTTGCGACTATAATATAGTACAAAACTTATTATGTTTCAGTGGGAAAGTTGTTCCTGACTTTGGCTTTTATTCTTCTTCAAAATAATGGTCAGCTAATAAATCAGACAATTGATTACTACTTTAAGAGAAATGCAGAGAAGATGATTATGTCTGTATTTGGCTGGTTTGTGCAATAAATTAAAACTATTTTTATTATTGCAGGAGAATGGGTCATAATTCTAGTCACAGCACTAAAGCAGATAACGGGTCACACTCACACAGAGAGGAATGTCACATCAGAGGAAATCCTTGGGCTATTCACTCAGCAAAACCTGAAACTGTCTCACTTTAGCTACTTCTTCGTCGCTGCCCATATAGTATCTTATAGCATATACTTTCTAATTGGAGGATTTTTACATGTAAGTTTCTTCAATTATGTACAAAAAAAACACATAGCGTCACGCCTTTTCCCTTACGGGGTGGCAGAGGCATTGCGCAACCTAATAACATTATAATTCTAAAGGTATATTATGAAGTTTATGCTTGAAGTTTTTTAACACTTTCGATTTACATAAGTTACCTACGCTTATGGGATATTTTTCGAGCAGTAGTTATCCGGCAACTTATTAAAACTATTTTTACACAGGCTGTTGTTTTGGAAATCTTACGCCAAGCTCAGAGGTGGATATTTACATGACACTGAAACTAGGTTTTTTTTTCAGAAAACTAGTTTTTTTTCATTTGGAATAAGTACCTACATACACAACTTACAGCTATCCAACGAACGTATCTTTAGATTTATCCAATCCATCTTTTCTGTAATCTCTATATGATTCTCAAACGAGTCTTATGTGGAGTCCTCGTGTGGTCACAGTGTTTTTGTTCTTACTAATTCTAAACTTTTTTGTTTTCTCTCATTATATAGGTAAAGTGATTTATTTCAACTGATTTATATTACAGTGGTACTTCTACATGAAGCGTCGGGATCGCGCCAAAGAATGGAAGATCCAACCAGACAAATGGCTTTCTCCTGAGCTCGAGCGCCATGAGATAATGGTCGGGACAGTATCTCTCTTCGTCACTGGATCTTTCTCCGCTTTCCTGGCATGTTATATCTATAACGGGAACCCATCGACGGTCTACTACCAGTTCGATGAATATAGCTGGTTGTGGTTTTTCCTGCAGTTTCCGGTCGTCTTCTTGTATATTGTAAGTTTTATGAACATTTTAATTAATCAAAGTAAGACTTATAATAATAGGGGTAATTACAGGGTTACTTTTGTGTCGTAACTCTAACATAATTGTTTCTTACTCGGTAAATGATTGCGGTTTCAGCTAGTATTTAAATAATGACAACTGTGAGTGAGTAATTTAATAAAATAATAAATTATCCTTAGTAATTCTGAATGTTTAGACACCTTACAATTCATGTTAAAACCTTTTTCAAATGAACTAATCAGAGGGTAAGAAGTGCCAAAATCAAATAAGCAATTCATGACAAAGTCAAAAGACATTTGCGCTTGTAGAGTGTGTAGTGTAGGATGACCACCTGACCCTGAACCAAAATAGGACATATATTTATTTTTTTTGTACCAAAAAATGATGAATTCGCGAGCTCTCTCTCATCTACAGCATAACATTCCTAACCGATAGGCAAACCTACGGTTACTTTGTTGCTATACGACCCCGCAGTCACCCTGTTTTAAGTATTTAAAGTAAGATCTGTCTGAGCGGAAAAAATATCTTAGTAACTTGGATCTGAGTGAGCGGAATAAAAGGCCTCTACCTCTAATTCCGACTTAAATTCAATAAAATAAAAACTTATCCCTATTCTAGGACTGGGTTGTCACAGCCACATATTATCTTAAAACTTTATGCCTCATCTTGATACAGTCTCGGTAGCCAGACAACCCAATATTACGTCACAAGGCGAACCGTATCACAAAACAGAACATTTGAGTATGAAGCAACAAACACGTGTTACGAGCGCGTCAGTTTCAAAGAGAAATTCAAACAGGGTTAGTTTCCATAGAAAACCAGATTAGTTTCGTCAGATAACACCAACAGGTCGCTATTCTATACTTTGAGTGTACCTACTGTAAACTAGTTAATTTCAAAAATGCAAAGAAAAAGCTCGACCCTGGAAGAGATGGAAGGATGACTTTAAATAATTTTTTTGAATTGATTCCTATATTGCTTTATACTTTTGCTTCTTGCCAAACCATATTCTGGGTTTGATTCCCTTGAGAGTACCAAAGCAAACAATTCAAGGGACTACACTTCAGACTTGAGCAAATCATATTAACTTTAACTTGACCTTTACACATTCCTAAGAAAGTGGGTATTGACAGAAAGAGAAAGACAATGAAGAGACCCTAAAATGTACCTTTCCCCTTTCAAACATGTTGCTTGTTCACAAGGACTACACAACTTACATCATCCACCGCCTCTACCATACCCCGTGGCTCTACAAGCACTTCCACAAGCTCCACCACAAGTACAAGCAGCCGACGGCTTTCTCCGTGACCGCGATCCACCCTGTGGAGATCATGCATGTTCAGCTCACCGCCTGCCTTCCACTCTTTACTGTGCCTGTTCACTGGTGTAAGTATAATGCTATATGCATAGATACTATAATATTATACTAACACAGATGATATACCACCTTGAACAAAATATGACACCGGCGTAAACTGAGATGCTACGGAAGCTTCCTTAGTTTGAGGCCATTATCGCTTGGCGCAGCACCATCGAAAATTGCAAATGCCACGAGATGGCGCTAAGATACCTACATAGGATTATTCTAAGCGCCACCTAGAAGTATGTTAACTGAAACCATCGCGTTCATAGTACAAATCTTACTCCTCACGCAATCTCTTTTTTTACTTAGGATTACTAATTCTAATTTGTATGGGATGAGTCAGTATTATAGTCGGCAGACAGATAGGTACCTCACCGCCTGTCGTAAAGAATTCATGAGTCTGGGGTTCAGCTATCTGTTTGACTGACTGTACTATTTATTTATTACTATATTAGTTATTTTTTCTATTGATTTTATCTTGTATGTAATTGCAACTTAGCAAACCTGATTCATTTTTTTAGTTAGCCTATATGGTGTACCATTGATGGGCTCACCGGTTCGAGCCGAAATCTGATACACCGGTAACTAATTGATAAAGTGCATAATAATATCGCCTTTCAACTGTTTGGTGTTCAAGATGTGATTGCATACAATACAATACAATACAATACAAAATCATTTATTTCACCTAAAAGTGTACATAAAAGTGTTCATAAATCTAAATACATTAGAGTTGGGGAGATGCACTATTCAGGCACGCACGGGTATCAAAGTAAGATTAGATTGTGGCTCCCGCACTAGGCACAGCCTGTATCGCGGGAACCTCTACTGTTTATAATGTTTGGTGTACATACATGATGGTAGCAGGTTAAAACAACATGAGTTTCAATTTAAAATAATAAGGTAAATATTTTAATAAGTAATAGGTGATGATATGTAATACCATGATAAAGCTAAAAGACGAAAATTATTATGGTAATGCAACAAAAAATTTCCACTTACTTTTGTGTGTGTGAGGGAGAGGGTGAGGGTGTGTGTGTGTGTGTGTGTGTAGGGTGTGTGAGGGTGTGTTAGGGTGTGTGTGTCTGTGTGTGAGGGGGTGTGAGGGTGTGTGAGGGAGGGTGTGTTTGTGTGTGCGGGGAGAGTGTTTTTGTATAAATAATAAATACAGGTAGAGTATTTCTATGATTGTGTTCCAATGAAGTTTTCAGTCTGGTTGTAGTTCATGCCAAGAAGCCATTGTCGTATTTTGTGTTTAGCTTCAGATGGTGAGGCGTGTTTGATGTCACAGGCTTGAGCGACCTTATTGTAAAGATGCGGATGCAAAAATGGGCCGAATCTTTGTGCGAAAGATGTGTTTGTACCCATCACTGGGAGTTTAAATATCCGACGTTCAAGCATCTCATTGTAAGAGGCGGAGCAGAGAGCCTGTCGATGCATGTTAAGGGAGACCCTAAGAATAAAAAGTTGGCGGATCGACAATATTTCACATTCTTTGTAGAGACTTTCCGTGCAGTACATTTTAGGCCTCCTGTACATAACTTTTAATATGGACCTATGAGCTCTTTCAATGGTGATCATGTTAGTTTTGTAAGACCCTCCCCAGATCGAGATGCAGTAGCCCAGTACCGACTGGCACAAGGACAGGTATACGAGTCGCAAAATCTCCGCGCTGGCTCCATAGGGTATTAGTACTAAACTCAGGTTGCGCACTGGATTGTGCTGTGCATCGGGTTTGGCTTTCATCCTAAGAGGCGTGATGTGAATGTAACAGGCGAATGTTCTAGCCTGAATTAGACATAGTATGGGTTAGGTTAGGTTAGTTTAGGTTAGGTAATTAGACATTTACAGGTTAACAACAGACCAGGCCCCCAATTCTACAATTGGATGGCATGATGGTTGCTGTAGCAAGGGCGCGGAAACGTTTGGGGCTTGCCGAACGTCGTCGCCGAGAGACTTACCACGCCGCCGCGCCCCGCCCCGGCTACAAACAAAACTGGTTTTTGCGCTCTCGCTTTGGACACTGTCAAGCCATCGGTTTGTAGAATTAGGGGCCAGACATGTGAATTCGAAATGAATGACAGACAGACATCGTTTCGTTAAATTACTTGCCCGACGGAAAAGCCATTTGATTAAATTACGTCTCTTACTTAACGGCCCGTATATTTCATCAAGACTAATGCATTCTGTACACCTTGTTTAAGTTATATTTCTTTGCTTTCCAGTGCCCTTCTACATTGTGGTGCTGTACAATTATTACCACGGCATCATCGACCATTCTGGCATCAATTTCAAGTCTCAATGGTGGCAGCCCTGGCAGCCCGACGCCGATTTCCACGACAAACATCATGAGTTCTTCCATTGCAACTTCGGATTCAATATGGATGTGTGGGATAAGGTGGGTAAACTAACTTAGATAAATCTCGATGTTGCCACCCTTTGGGCCTTTATCGGGCCTAATATTAAGCCCACTTATAACTAAATCACATCATGGACAACATCTAGGAATGGAAATTTCTCTCATAGACTAGTTTTTATATCATTCATTACGGTATTTGAAAAATTAATAACAGCTACAATAGCAGACTACTTAACTGTGATTTTTGAGATTAGTCTATTAGAACTTGCAGACATTACTTATGTTGGCATTTTCTATATTTTTATGCTAAAAATGGTCTAAGAATATTCTAAGAAGAAGAGACGAATCTCCATTCAGAGGTAGAGTGAGCTACATATAAATATAATAATCCTTATTTATTCATGATATCCAAATGATATAGATTTTTCACAATGAAAGACACTTATCAGAAAGAGAGATAACTTTTAATTTTACCTTTTTCATTTCAGTTGCACGGAACTAACAGAAAAATGAACCTAAAATACACAGAAGAAACTTTTCACGGAACCGCCACACTCCTTGATTCCAAGAAATCGGAACTCAATAGCTCCGTCAATTGTGATATGAAGAAAACGAAATAAACTTGAAACCATTAAATATAATAATTGTATGATACAAATAATTACAAGTACCACTTTGTATTCTCAGAAAAAATATAAAAACAGAAAATAGTGACGTGGTTCAATTTCTTTATTTATTTACTCATACTCATACTCATATATTTATTGCGTCATTGTGGTACACTTTTATTAACTTGTACGGTCGTCCGGAACCCGGAGGTAGCTTCTTCTTCTTCAATATTATGATCTTGAATTTAAAAGGAAGAAAGCAAAAGTTACGCTGTCTAACATTCTGCCAATTTCAAGCGCTTTTATAGATTTCACAGCAGAACTTTGGTTTTCTTTCGATTACCTGCAAAATTTTAGTTCATGTGAGAGTGTGTGTGAGGGTGTATGTATGTGTGTGAGGGTGTGTGTGTGTGAGAGAGACATCTGTTATTTCGGAAAAAAGCTTCACATTATAACGGAGTGTTCTCGGTCTAGCTAGACCCACCGGTGTTCTCAATAATTTATCATCTAGGTCGAGCGGAAGGAACAGCCCTTCGCCTGAAGAGCCTTAAGAGCGTAGTCGGTCTGCGACAAAATTGAGAAATAGGTATTTGTACAAACTATTGCCGTCGCGTTGCGCCCAAGCGACCGCGCTATCAATGTGCGTGTGAGTAGTCTGTGTTCGTGTGCGTGCGTAGATACCACTCCCGCGCCCGGCCGCTTTTCGTTCTGCGGTCTTTCAGTTGCATTTGCTATCGGCATCGGTCGGCGTTTGCAGTCTTTGGCATTTACGAGCTACTTACTCGATCAAATTATTGTGTTAGACGTTTTTTATTGTTTACAGTCTATGCTTTACTGAACTGACTTGGCTTGTGTATCGGATTTTGAGTAATTATATTTACGACTAAAGAAAAAACGTAAGTACCCACCTATTATTTTTAAATATTTTACCTACTTCAAATAGATAAACGAAATGCAATACATACATATTATATTTATCTAAAATACTATAACTACTTATTGATAAATAAAAATTTACAAATGTGGAGCTATAAGTACCTAATCATGGTAATTGTTGTTTCAGATAAACCTTCTTTGTGATGGGTAAAAGAAATAGTAGATTGTTTACCAAGGGAGTAAAGAACTATTTTTAGGGCGAGAGTGTTTTTTGAATCCTGAGCGACCGGGGGATTCTAGAGTTGAGTCCCGAGTGTAACGAGGGACTCAAAAGTAGAATCCTGAGGGAGCGAGGGAATCAAAGTACATCACTCGAGCCAAAAATAGTTTTTACTCCTGAGGTGGACACTCTACTTTTCATCACCCTCTATGAGAAAAGTAGTAAGTAATCAATAAAATAACATACATGTACTTATACAGGGTGTCACAGAAAGGGGTGTACATGCGGAAAGAGGGACATCATTCTGAACATCTTTCACTATGGGATCGACTTGATCAGAGCAACTTAATTTTTAACTCAGCACTAATTATTTTTACAACTAACTAATTTTTATCGGTGTCAATCGATTCGGTCGATCGGATTATTTAATCTGTGTCGAGTACGCATTTTAGTACAAACTTTTTTTTTATTGGCTGCGTTTAGGGTCTGTCGGCCTGAGTGGTAGTGAAACTGATTATTGACAGCATTTTTTTTCCTTTGTACTGGCAACAAAATTAAAAAGTTACTTTTAGTCCCTAGGGACTAAATGACCTACTTTAGTCCCTGTTTGTCGGGACTAAAGTAGATCTTTTTGAATAGATGTGATGAAAACAAAATAAAGCGCGTTTATTCTTGAGCGCTAAAAGCATAGGTGTATGTGGCTGTTTACCTGACGACCTTTGTCAGAGTCTGAGATTTAGACGAAGATTTTACTTTATGCTCTATAACATAAAATTTGATTTTATGCTGGCTATACCCGACATAAAGACGAACTTTACGAGCATGAGAAGTGAAAACATCATTTACGTGTAAAGCGGAAGATTCATTTTGCACCGCGCACGGTATTAACCAAGTAAGTATTTAAGTACCTATGATACTTTAAAGAGGCTGGAATCGACCTTGAATAGCATAGCCGGATTCCACTTACTCCAGATGGTCATTAGATAAATGGTAACAATGTGAAAGCGGCTACAACCTGGTAAACCCCCGCCTAACGAAGGCAAAAGGGGTGTTATGACTTTGACGTGTGAGTCACTCTGTCTGTGTATCTGTCTGTGTGTCTGTCTCTCAGCTCGCGGAGCGTAAACGGGTGAACCGATTTGAATATTGTTTTTTTATTCGTAAGTAGATTTCTTGGAGCATGTTGTTGTGGTATATGTCGAGCTGGTCTGATGATGGACTTCGAAGGTGGAAGTGGGAACCCTAAGATGCTTACTAGTAAACCCGTCGAATTTGGGCTCATTAGATTCGTAGTGACAAGACCTTTGAGAATATGGTACCATTGGGCTGATCTGATAATGGAGTGCGAAGATCGAAGGTGGGAGCTGGAACCTTGGGATGCTTACTAGTAAACCCATCGAGTTTGGGCTCATTAGACTCGTAGTGACAAGACAACAGAATAAATACACTCGTAGTGAAGACGAAATATGCCGGTAAGAGAAAGGGTGGAAATGAGAACAGAATAAATACACATATTCAATTATTCTTGATCGATATTGTTTTGTTTTATTTAAAACTAGCTGCCCGTCGCGACTTCGTTCGCGTGATTCCCTAACCCTGCTTGATAACTACCCTTACCCTACCACTATCCCTACCCCTACCCTACCCCTACCCTACTCTACTCCTACCCTACCCCTACCCTTACCCTACCCCTACCCCTACTCTACCACCACTCTACCACTACCCTACCTATTTTCCCTTAAGATGTTTTTTTGTTATTTTCTTATTCTGGACGGAGACAAATGCAACAAATCAAAAACCTTGAAAATCGATCCAGCCGTTCTCGAGTTATAAGTGTTCGAACAAACAAACACGACTTACTTTTATATATATATAGATAGCCAATCTTCTTTTGTGTTCTGATTCCAAAAAAGATAAAAAAAAAATATTTTTGCTTTTGGAGAATAAAATTAAAAGCTTCAATTCTGTAAAATAAATAGGCGGTTCAAAGGATTTTTCTGTGGAAACGGCATACAGATACCAAACTCTGTACAAATAATATCGATAATGACGGAAATCACTACATTATCGATAAAAAAAATCGACAGTTGTCACTTCCCTATTTGTATACGTATTAGTCTGACCCCCCCTTACCCTTGATCTTTCCCCGTAATGTGCGATAGGGACAACCGCAGCTCAGACCGATTTTCACTACAAAATCTTGACAAGATCGATGCTTTGTATTCCCCTGTTTTCTCCGCCAAACCTGCGCCGATTCAAATATGTTTGGTGTTGAAATTTAGAGGAAGAGTAGATCTATGTTTCTATTATTTTGTTTTAACGTAAAAACTTTTCATATTTGTCTGGTAGTCATCTGAATATGACAGTAAAAATGAGGTAATTTTTAGGTTTTCGAAAATTCGTATCTGTTTTGGTAATTATTTTTTGGGAAAAAGTAAATGACAGGGACATACATACAGGTCACCTAGATTTTATAAAAAAAAACGAGTCCTCTAGAGGGATAAACCAGGAAGGAAATAGGGGAATACGTTTGTATGGAAAAATGCTGATAGGATACCCTCTTAACGAAAATAACAAGGAAATGAGCACATCTTTACGTGATTTATGTGAACGAAAGGTTCAATGGTCAATTAAGTGTAAGATTAGTTCCTTTAAGTAGTTCTTGTTCTTGAAGGATATTTAAGCAGATTGTAAAAGTAAACAACAGTGTGGCAGAGGCACAGTTATGCCAACGGATAGTCAGTTGTTAATACTTTACTTTTCTTTTTACGAAGCTTTGTGCGTTTATTTGACATTCAACATATATAATATAAAATGGATATAAATTAAGTAAACAAATTTTGGGATAGAAAAGCAGTTATAGCATAACAACATTAACACTACCTTGCGTTTACAGTTTCATTGACTGACAAGTATCCGGTCGATTTTTGTTTACAGAAAATGCACAGGTTTAATTCAGTTAACAGCTCGTAATAATGGGCTTGTTTGAACGTTGTGTATTTGCACATTATATTTCAATTCTTCGGTTCGATTTTACGCTTTACTTGAACGCACTACTACTACTGTGATATCTAACACTTGATATTTTCAACTCACATTAAACCTACAAGATTATTATTATTATTTATTTATAATAACGATATGAATGGCAAGGGATGCAGAAAGTAATACTATTGTTCCTGCCACAAGTCGATTTTCTAAGGTACAACCCATCTAAGTTATAGATACTTATCTAATTTACAAACTACAGGATTTTTAATTTTAGTACAGACGCTTATTTGGGATCAGAATACATACATACATACATTTTACTGAGCTGATAAACAAAGTGTAACCAGTTTCAGGATTTACAACAGTTCGGTTCGTTTTTGCAATAACAACGTGTATCAGCGAGGCTTTTTCTTCGTAAACCGTTTCACGCGTCAAAATTCTTCGTCTAAAAATCGCTTTGGGCCTCGCCGGCCCTGAGAGGCGAACTTTGCCGTACACTACACATGGCTGTGAAAAGCCTCTTGCATAATGCATTAAGCTCTCGACTGTACCTTTGAACCAGATTATACGCGCAGTTTATATCAGGTTTTTACAGAACTTTTGAAGTGAACGCTACAGGGTACGTTCCCTTTCGAAAATGTATTATACTATCATAACAGTTCAGCTAATAACGGTTATTCAAGAGTTCTGTCTGCATAATTTCATTGTATCTAATTCACAGATAAACAAACCAGAATCTCAAGCGACTATTTGCCTGCGCGAAAAAGTGTTTGATGAGATTAATGAACGTAATGAATTGTACTTACATTAAAGAGCTACTGACATTTCAATAATTTCCAATTCAAATACTTTTTCGATGAATATCTTATTGCTCCCTCAGTGTGCGGTCGAATGCCATATTTCCATATGTTTGTATGTCCTTATTTTATGCAGTATATACCTACGGTGATACTACGCAGGGGAAATACGCCAAAATACACCGTCCCAGAGCTTAGAGTAAATATGTATACGTAGTAATATTAACTCAATGTCCCAAAGTTCATATTTATTTTTTGAACATACATTAACTATTGAAAAATCTTCGCCTATTTCTACCAAAGGTTAGTATCGGTCATTGGAAGTAAGGGACATGGCAGAGCTATGGTATGCGTCAATATCTCTTTCCCTTTCCAAGAAAAGAAAAAAAGTAGAAAAGAAGAATGAGAAATGGCTCAGTCCACGGAATAATATTAATATATAAAAAACTGTTTTTATAATTCTCAATCCCATATACTTCTCGGCTTTTGGCGCTAAGTTTGCTGCTCAGTCAAGCTACTAAATGTCAGGCGCAATGAGATGAAACAAATTCAGGTAAACACGACATCACACCATTTGCCAAACAGCTAAGTTATAGTACGGACAAAAGTAGCGCCTACCTACATCTCGCCACAACTCTTCAATTTGTATATTTTGCTTTTCAACTTTTGTCTTTTCAGACCAAATATATTGTGTTATGAAAATCTGACTATTTGCATTCTAAGTTGATAGTTACACTCACTGAAACTCAGTTGCAGAACGAGGAGAAAAAATTGGCGTACACTAAGCCTAAAGTGTTTTAAGGCACATTAAACGTAGTCCAGACAGACCATTCCCTGGAGAAGTAATGGCCAATTATGGGTTAAATGTCGGCACAATTTGCTCAACAAATGGCGCGAAATTACAATATAATGACTCCGAAATGTTCTAAAAAGTAAAACTTGTAATTTCGTTGTGCATTTGTTGTTTTGTGGTGTTTAAACGGTAGAAAACTGGCGAAATTGTCGACAGAACGAGACGAGTATGTAGTTATTGAATACATAATAAGCATGTTTATTAATTTATTTATTTAATTAGGTCCACAAAACGAATTACCATCAAACAAACAATAATAGGACATGCACAGAAAAAAGTTCTGGACTGCTCTCCAACGCATATGAACACAGATTATGACTACATAAGTGAGGCGGAACATAATCAACAAACTATTTGCATGTATACATTAAACAGGACAAATCATTGTTTTTGGTCCCACAGTAGTGAGAACCAGAAGATGCGACGTGAGTGCTTAGCTAAAGACCCAGGAATATTTTTAAATATAACTTAGCTGTCATTTTACTTCCGAGAGACAGCGCGCCCCCCGCGGCCTGAGTTTCAGAGTCAGTCAAACTTTAATTTAACAGCTGCTTTATGCTTCACTTCCCAACTAATATGCGACTAATATGAACGGTAGGATGTAAAAAAAAATATTTGAACAAGATTAGGTCTACAGCTACATCAATTCATTATTAACACCCGTAGGTATGCTTTGTCGTTTTTTTCACTCGGTTTGCCCTCGTCTAAAATGTTATTCTGATTGAATTCTATGAAGAAGCCTTGACAGGCTTGATATAAAATCTAGTCAAGGAGCTGTCAAGCAAACGACTAAGCACCGGGTTATTTATATTTATGTTAATCCCTTTTACTCAAACTGATTCTACTGATACTTTTACAACACGATTTTAAACAAGCTTGTCTTAAACAATGCAGTGTTAAAAAAACTTACCATATTTTCCACAGCTATTATAACGCTAATGAAAGCGCTGTAGCGTGTGGGTCACGGCCCTAGAAATCGCAATATGCGGCGTTTCGTGAACAAAAGATGTCCTTTAACAGGATTGATGATTGAAAAAATACTGAACTTACGTCCTGGATCTGTAAACTAGGTACCTAGGCTACTTGCTAAATTACAGCTTCATAGGTCAAGTATATTTTTTTGTCCATACAAACTTTCGCCCCTCTCCCACTTTCCCCTGCATCAGAATTCCAAGTGGCTCCACTTCTTTAATCCATGGACCTACAGATCAATCCTATCAAAGGAAATCTTTTGTTCACGTAACGCCGCATGATTAGACGTAGAATGGACGCTACTGTAAGTTCACTGAAGAATTATTTTGAAAATCGGGCCGTGCGCTGCTCGATAGAACGACGGATTTACACATAATAATTTACATATTATTGTGGGATCGGAAAATATAACCCGGGGTTGCTTAAATGGGTGCTGTGAGCGTTCATTTTAGATGGCCCAGGTAGCAATTTTATTACGTTTTGCTATAGAGAGTATTGACGTAAATTTTAGTTTTGTTTTTAACTGTGTCTAAGGAAAGCTTTTCTTAACATTTAAACGCCTGTTAGGTCAACGGCGGGCGACCTCACCCTGCCTGAAAACTATAAGAAAAAAGCATTTTTTTAATAATTGTCGTTTAGCGGGCTAATAATGGGTACATCATAAACTGTGCGATCTTAGCACCATTATAATAGTATCTAATAGATGTAGTTACGGGTCACCTACCATGGATCGAAACGCAGCCACGACGCGCAGTAACAAAACGCGTGCGTGGTGTTTGCGCGAGGCGCCGTGAGACGCCTTCTCAGTTCAAAACAAAAGAACGTTAGTTGAAAAAAATGTGCAAGCGTGTGACCCGCGAATATTCTAATTAGACTTTATTGACACTGTTTTGTGGCTCCGTGAGCGAAAATACGTGAATATCTATTGTGTCCTGCCGCTAAACAGCTAAAACTACTAAAACAAGAACAATTGGAGAACCGGCCGGTCTTCTGGTTTCCGTGAAGCGGGAAATTGGTAAGTTGCTCATTTGTTACTGTTGTTTTGAGGCAAGGATCGCAATTCGGGTTAGTTACCTCAGAGCAGCTACCAACTCATATTTCTAGTAGGCATCTACTTTATACAAGGTGTAAATGAATTAACGCAAATTGAGAAACCACTTTGTTAGGGTCATCATTCTGAGCAACTTTAATTATGGAACAGATTTGATCAGAGCATCTTTATTTTTCACTTCTCCATACAAATCAGCTGATCCACTCAAGCCAAAATGTCCTGGGAAGTGAAAAATAAAGTTGCTCTGATCAAATCTGTTTCGTAATGAAAGTTGCTCAGAATGATGTCTCTAACAAAGTAGTTTCTCATTTTGCGTTAATTAATTTACAACTTGTATACAGTCCACATTTCGAAGTATATTCTTCCACCGTGTCTTCGTAATTCACATATTCTCATAAACCTCATTGTTTTAATGGTTATTATGATGAGGTATAGGTGATTATCAATACGACCAGAGGGGCGCTTTCCTTGAGACACCTAAAGTCATTAACAAATAAAAAATCTCCCAAAACCTAGAGTGAGCGTTGGAAACCTTTACAAGTTTTTTTTTAAGAAATAAACCGCCACGTGTGATGGCTATCGGAATTGCTATTATTGTAATTTTTTTTTGATAGTTAGTGAGAGACGCTGCTTGTTTAAAAACCATCTGTCAAAATATGATGACAATTGAAACTAAGAAAATGACCTTTATCTCTTTTCTTCCTTAATCATTAAAGTCTTCACAAAATAAAAGGCCCGTTTGGATAGTTCACGCACATGAAGTTTTAACCCCTAATGCGTAAATATAAAAGCCAACTGTTGCGTCCAAGCAAAGCGTACCAGTAGCACCTAAAAACCGCTTCTATTACCTACGCGTTAGGGGTTAAAACTTCATGAGCGTGAACTTTCAAAACGGGCCTTTTATTTTGTGAAGACTATAATCGATGTCATTGCAGATAAGCGTTCCCGCCAAGATATTTGTGAACAGCAAACATACTTACTTACCTGCTACCAGCTATGACTGTCTGACTGATACCGTTTCAATTCATGTTAGCTATAAGCTTCTAAGGTAAACTTGTATTAATTAACGTATTCGATACGCGCTGGATACGTGCAGTTTATACCGTAAGAAGATACTCCGGTAACTAAAACTTTGCCAATCAACATTAATCCTTAATTGCACCACGCAGCCTCTACTTTATTGAACCATAGATCAATATCTCGCGGTGGCAATAACATACCGTCAGACTTAGCCGATATGTATAAGAAGCTACTGAAAGAAACTAAACCTGCCTCTGCAACCCCTTTTGGGAAAATACCTGACGCTATGTCATCCCCTCGTCTTAGAGAAAATTAACAATTGTCAAGTAATTGTTTTGTTAAGATGTTACTGATATTGAGTGATCTTAGATAGATGAGTCACATAAAGCCGTGTGTGTCCCATTTAATCTGAGGACTCAAAATAAACTTGTAAGTAAGTTGTTACTGATAAGTTTCTTTTTAGTGTGCAGGGATCCTGTGTATTCCCTGTCGTCGCCTTCGCATACGCATCATATCGTCAGAAATACGATCCGGAATCGCAAGACTAGTAGACCGATATGGAATATTCCGGATTCAAATCTCGCTTCTTAAATCCCCAAACCCAAGTCACGTGCCGCTACTGATGAAGGCGCCGCCGCACCGATCCCTTGTTACCCATGAATCGGGCGATCCGATCATCGGGGTGGGAAATAGATACCAACACGTACGCTTTTGCGTCAACCTTGTTATCCAGTTTTGATAAGAGGATCTGTGGATTGGTATTAGCAGAATTTGGAACACGAGTTTACTAATTACCTACGTGAAATACTCGTATTAGCTTTAAACTTCCCTATAGCTCAAGCTAGATGATAGTAATATAGGATGTAATGGAAAGGTACCGTGTATCGTATTATAATTCAAATGTAGTTTTGCATAAAACATTTTGAATATTTGAACAACTTTTAATAGGAAACTAAACAACTTTATAATCACTTGCAATCTAATTAATATCGGTCGGCCGGTTTGACCAATCCTATGGAGAAATATAAATTAAGTTGCTTCTTATATGTAATTAGAAAAATATTAATTTATCGGATGTTCCGTGTATCGGATGAAATTGTAGGTCCCGGCAACTGTCGCTACTTGGTGGTACTTAGTAGTCGTAAAACCCCTGCAGCAACCCCCATACTGAACATCAAAACTAACAGGACAACTAGAAAATATTTCGTTAGTGGCCCGGTACCTTGTGGTGGATAGAACTGGTGCATGGACAATTACCCAAAGTTGTGCATGGACGTTTAAGAGGTTACCCACTAACGTGATGAAGAATATGATTACTCCTTACTTTGGTACCATAGTACCTAACTCGTATCAAATTCTGCTAGTTAAAAGAAATACTCATTAGTACTTTTCTAAAATCATATGTATCGATCTATTTTACCTTTACGTTAGGTCAAGGAAAGTCCTTGCAGTAGCTATTTATCCGTTTACTAGAAACCCTATATAATATCGAAAGTCACTATAGCCAAGACGCCACGACGAGGTACACCACTTACGTCACATCGACGGCCGCTCATACATCGAATGATCACAGCTCACAATTGCTCTAAAATAAGCACGGACTGTAAGTGGGCTTCAGACCTTTTTTCAGAACATCAAGCTCGTATTTTAAGGTATATATTTAGACCCTATTTCACAAAATCCTGTTATAGTATGTGACAAATACACTCATAAGTAGAATCACAATTTATCTGCCACATGCGGGTTTACCCGGACATAGTGAAAAAGGCGTTTTAAAAATAATGATTAATTTGAGATTACTTGTAATTCTTAATTGTGTAGTTATTTATTTTTACATAATTACAGGTTTATATACATTTCGATTAAGATAACAATAATTAAATGAAAATGTTAATTTAAATAGAAAATTTGAGCCAGATCATTGCCGCCGTCGCTGGGCAAGGTGCCCAGAAGACTGGCGGGGCGTCGTCGTTGCCTCGCTGTATGGCAAGACTCAGCCGTTGCCCGTAGGCTTCAGCCTTCCGGTCATTTGAGGCATCGACCAGGCGCGATGAGAGTTCTTTGAACAGTACTCGCGCCTCTGGGCCCCATGGACCGAGAGTTAATTATATTGAGAAGTCAAGAAGATAACCATATTTTATTTTGTTTTCCTCGAGGCCTTTATGTTCCTGATGACATAAATAACTTAATAATTTAGAGGTGGGTCTATAACAAGCCTTGCTGCCTCTATAGATAAAGATTAGCCCTTAGACCAAGGTCGGTTCGGGTCGGTTAGAATTTATGGAAAATTATTTTTAATCAGCTTATAACTATGAGATTACGAGCTCCGTGTTTTAGCAGGTTTCAGTTTTTATAAATAACCTTATAAGTATTGTTTATTATAATTAGAGGGTTAAATGGCTGGTATTTTTACTTTTTTTACCGCAAGATTTTGTTCTCTTACTAAATGCTATCGTATTACCAATTTATTTAATGGCCACAGAATTTGCGACTGAGCCAGTTTATTTTAATTACTTAACAATCGAATTCTAATTCTTTCAAAAGTTATTGAGCTGCTGCGACGCGGCGGTCCACTAGGAAGAACGAAAATTGATAATTTTTTGTTGTTCCCTTTGTGTTTATCCACTTATTTTCGTGACTTGAATAGTTTAAATTTTATTACCCTGGCATAAGATTACAAATCGCGATGCCTCGCAACTCGCAAATGACCCCGGAAAATTAGGGGTATACAGGCTCCACAAAATGGGTTTTTAGAGGGGGAGCGGTATAAAAAAAAATTTTTTTAGGAAATTTTATTTATACGAAAAGTTGTTCAAATTATGTCCCTAACAAAACAACCTCCTAACAACAACCTAAAATCGCAAGCAAAAAAGTTTATGAGTAGATAGGATTTTAATAAATTGTTATTAAAGGTCGCTCTATATTTTATTACGTTTTATCCAAGTGCTCTCTGTGCTTGTAAAGTTGTAGGTAGAAAATTAAACACTTTATTACTTCACAAGACACTCCACCATATTTCGCACAGTATCCCTATCCCGGACAGCCGGCGCGGCGGCGCGGCGGCGCGGCGGCGGCGCGGCGCAAGGCGCTTATTATTATAGAGTCTGGCAACACTACGTTTGCTGCGGGAGTGGCCACACCAAAAAAGTTATAAAAAAGCTTATTTTACAGTTTGGTCTGAATTACACTCTTGCGGAAGTTCTTATTTTGCAATTCACATTCGAAAATTCAAAAAATATCTCAAAGGCAACTGTTTCTCGTCCAGGAATTGATAGCGTAGTCTCTACATCTGGCAATATACAGTGTGTATTAGAAAGTTGCTAGCATATTTATGAAGATCATTCATCATCATCGTCATCGATCAGCCCACACCTACCCACTGCTGGGTATAGGCCTCTTCTCTACCACGCCATCCGCTCCGGTCCTGTGCCTCCCGCATCCTAAATATTAAAAAGTATAGAGATCTTAACATCTCCATACATTATTATCTTATAATTTATTACATTATTTTTTTCCCTGGTATCCCTATAACGATACTCGTAAATTACATTTTTACTTGATTTTGACTAAGCCAGCGTAGTGGAGTATGGCTCAATCTTTCTCGAATTTGGCTAAAGGCCTGTGCCCCTTGGTGGGGATTACTTTACTTTACTTTACTTACTTGATTTTAGTCGCTGCAAAATAACGTTGTCGGACTATACTTCATTTTGTTACCGAGATGCAGCGATACGCAATTTTATTTATGGCATTTTAACGACCTTTGCACGGCGATATTCGGCCATGCTGGGGTCCTTGGGCCCTGGGATGGGCCTAAGATAAAGACGGCATTTCCTTACTAAAATACCTCCGACTAAATTTAAAAAGCAAAACCAAAACAAGTTTTAGCGTAGGTATTGTATTTTTGCCGAAAAACATCATGAGAAAATAAACCTAAACATTAACATTAACAAACATGCACAAACATTGCTTCTGGCCCCACACTAGGATACCCCGTGTCGTGGGAACTAGCTACAGTGGCAAAATACAAAATGTTCATCGAAATTTCGTAATTTCTTCATGAAATAATTTCCAACCTCAGCCCAACATCCAGCAAACAACAATACTCCAAATCCTCTCTTAACCCTTAGAGCGTCGAGGGGAAGATTAAACCCCAGCTTGTTATTTATTTGTGTCCTTGTAATTACTTCGGTGTAATAGCGCTCATTCGTCACCAGATGTAAACATCGAGTGTAATTATGAAAACAAATGACAAAATTCTTTTCCCGGCAACAAACTTGAACACGCTGGTAGGTAGGTAGGTAGTTAGTTACAATTATTAGAGTTACGGCAATGGGGTAGCCTCATGTCACGTAAATTTGAGTATTGAATACACATTGAATACTAACTCTGCAATTTCGTATGTGACCTTTGACTTTTGCGTGCTGTATATTTGTTTCTTCTGTGGAAACATATTTATTTACAGATAACTACATTAAAGTTTAACTCATCGTGTAACTGCATTACATTATGTAGTAATGGAGTTGTGTAAAAATAATACGCATACGTATTTATGGTTAAAATATCAGGTGAAGGTGAAAATACCTATTTATTTTTGCATGAGCGACAAATTCTGGACTGGCAACATATCAAAGTAATATTAATTATGATAAATAAATAAAGTTTTAACAACATACCATACGTGGTGGCAGCAGCCCAATTGTGCTATTATGCCCACGGTTAGCCAGATATTCGATTCTCCATTTTTGTGCCAAACGAGACCCCATTACTAAGCCTCCGCTGTCCGTCTGTCTGTCCGTCTGTCACCAGGCTGTATCTCATGAACCGTGATAGCTAGACAGTTGAAATTTTCACAGATGACGTATTTCTGTTGCCGCTATAACAAAAAATACAAAAAAAATAGATTATAATAAATATTAAAGGGTGCTCCCATACAATAAACATGATTTTTTTGCCGTTTTTATAGGTAATGGTCCGGAACCCTTCGTGCGCGAGTCCGACTCGCACTTGGCCGATTATTATAAAAGTTTCTCACTTAATTCGGATAATACTTTGTAACACTTATTACCGCCTTTCCCATATGGGATTGCAGAGACACAAATTTTGGCCACTTTTAACCAGTTATTCAATTCTATAGTTTGCATGGCAGAGGACATCATGCATGCATTGTTTTACGGTATAAATTAAATTGAGTGAGTGGCTGTATAGTTTTTTTTATTGCTAATGTAAAAACTCAATGCCGCACACGCCTCCCGCAACGGCGGCGTACCATAAATTCGTAGATATCGTAAAGTGTTGAGACGCGGTAGGAAAATATAAAAATGACGCCGAGGAGGGTTAAACCGTAGTGAGGTTAAGGCCGGATGTACACCATTGGATGAAACTAGGTTTTAGATATCTTAAAATATACAAACACAACTTCATACCTTTGGAGAACACTTATTTTAGGATTTATTCACAATAGATTACAATACGAATAATTAAAGATGATATAAGATGCTTTCATCTGTTCTTCCAACGATCTTTTGATGGGTGAGTGACGTTGACATAGGGGCGCCAGTTCTTCGCAACTTAATGCAACGAACCTGTTAACTGTCACCGCAAGCTAAACTATTGTTGGAAAGCTGTAGAGACGAGAGAATAAAGGAGAGGAAGGGCATAGACCCACACACCTTGTCCGATACGGGGTGACGGAAGCACTTATCCAGTGGAGAGCGCCATAGATACATTTTCCTTTGAAACACAACTCACTAATTTACGGGCGGCGGGGGACGAGGTAAGAGAGCTGTGATTGGTCAGCCGCTGCGAAACTGTCTGGCGGCCCGTCGTCGTACATAGGTTGCGTATGCAAACGTTTGTTGAATACAACAAACGTTTGGCGAGCCGCATTCTCCCGCAGGCGCAGTCAATGGGCTTATAAACTGCCTACTGCTCACTTCAGAGGTCGCCACTGTGGACCGTCTATAAATTTGACAGTTCCTCTTAGTAAACATGTAAACAAACTAATTATTTTATGAATAAATTCTTTCAATGCCTCGTTGTGCAGCTGTTGATTGCAAAAATGTGGGGATTCATATATTCCCTAAAGACGCTAAAAGAAGAAAATTGTGGGAGAAAGCTCTTCGTATAAAAAATTGGCATGCAAGTACTTCGTCAAGGTTATGTGCTACCCATTTCCTACCTGACGATTATTTTGGACCAAATTCGTATACAGGTGATAAATCTCTAATCAAAGTGTTGAAGAAAACTGCTGTACCGTCTTTATTTTCACATTCTAAGGTCAAAACAATCACACAGACAACACAACAACAACAGCGATCGGATAGACAGCTTCGGAGAAGCCTGAAAAAACTTTGTGGTGATCAAATACCTGGACCTAGTGGTATTCAAACGCAAAGTAAATGTGAGGTACTATTAAGAGATGAGCAATTGACAGTACAGAGTGAAATTGAAATACCCGTTGGTCCAGAAGCTGAGCCATACCTTTGTGAGAACTCTTGAATATGGCGTCTAGACAGATCTGGAAGATTTGTGCTGGCATTCACATCTCTGAACTCTTCCAAGTCAGGAATGACCGGGATCTCATCCTCGAGTTCATCTTCAACTCCGAGAAGGTTATTCTTGTCGTACGCCCTTAGTCTACAACAAGAAAATGGATTTTACAATAAAACCGCAACATAACCTTTATATCATAACAATGCCAGTTTATAACTTACCTTTCAATTAAAACTGCTTTTTTACCAACGATGGACGCTTTTCTTTTTCTCAGCTCGACTTTTAATTGAATCACACTCCATGTCGCATACATTGATATAGTTTATTTTGTTATTTCAATTATTCGTGAAACAATAACAACTAGACAATATGGCAGTTCTTAGACACCCCATAGTGCTGCCCTCTGCAATTGGCTTTCAGTTTCAAAGCCCATTGGATATATAGTTTCTGGGGGTGACAGGGGTACAGATGCGAACGTTCTGCCAGTTCGTTCGCCACTGTGTGGAGAGGGCTAAATCATCGCATCTCATTTCAAGGTGAAACCTGAACTAAAGAGGCTATACAAGGTGTAAATGAATTAACGCAAAACTAGAAACTACTTTGCTAGGGACATCATTCTTCAAATTTATTTTTCATTTCTCCATACAAATCAGCTGACCCACTCACGCCAAAATGTACTGGAAAATGAAAAATAACGTTGCTCTGATGAAATCGGTTTCATTATGTAAGTTGCTCAGAATGATGTCCCTACACTCAGAGAAAAATCGGCTGACAAAGCGACAATAAATGCTTTGTTAGAAATTTATTGTTACCACACGTAAGTGCATCGTCGCTGCAGCTATAGGCCCATAGTGCCTGTGACATCTTTTTTATTGTTGAAATTGTTTTTTTTTTTTTAATTTCAGCTAAAGACACGTAGATACGGTAACTATGTTAAAAATATTTAAACGGGATAACGACAGCACGTTGCCAACTTATCACCTATTATGAAATGATGTTGTAGCAAGGTTTAATCTATCAAAATAGGCGTTGTTACTATGGCTAGTTGTGTTATTGATACGGCTAAGTGTGTTGTTGATGCGGCAGTAGCTCAAAGTACTTGTTCGTCGCAAGCGCAAACCTTTTCTCTGACTCTGCCAGTTTCAACGTGAATTTCGTGCAAATAACACCTGTGTTTGTGCTCGTGCCGTCGTCGTGCGTGAAGAAATATGGATTTGTAGAAAATTTAAGCACCAGCTAATTTGTATGGAGAAGTGGAAAATAAAGGTGCTCCGATCAAATCGGTTTCACAGTAAAAGTTGTCAGGATAATGTCTCCTACTCCCCAAATAACACCTGTGTTTGTGCTCGTGCCGTCGTCGTGCGTGAAGAAATATGGATTTGCAGAAAATTTAAGCACCAGCTAATTTGTATGGAGAAGTGGAAAATAAAGGTGCTCCGATCAAATCGGTTTCACAGTAAAAGTTGTCAGGATAATGTCTCCTACTCCCCAAATAATGTTTTCACTTGATACACCAAACACTCGGTATTAAATATTTTGTTCTTTGTTGTAATCCTAGTGTGACTCGAGTAGAGATTAATATACCATACTTTTGATAAAAATGTCTTCGTTTTTTCTTTTAGGATTCTCAAATACCACTATCCTCTTTATCGTATCTTGTGCTAACCGAGTAATGTAACATTGTAGGTTTTGATCCCTTCACTTTGTAAATGGTACACTGAAAAAAATATATACTAAGACTTATTCCCCGAAGCTTCTGTGCCTTTATTATTAGAGGTATGCGTACTTTGACCGGAGTTCTCTATGTATGCACCATACGCATGTATGGTGTTTGGTGTACAAAATAAGCATATTTCAGGGTACGCATACTCCTGGAATAATAGGCAGTAGCTTCGTGGAGTATATAATTTTTGTTCATAGTGTACCATTAACAAAGTGCAGGTATCCAGATCAACAATGTTACTTTGCTATTATACGACAAAAGTAAAAAATACTTTGTCATCGGAACAAAGCAGATTTGATACTGTAGCTAAGGGAAATTAGACGTAGGGACAATATACTTTGATATGATAGTTAAAGGAATTTGTCATGGGAACAAAAGGACATGAAATCCTATTGTGACATGAACAATTTTAGCATTGTAATTTCAACAGTTGTTTTATTGCTGTTACATCAATGTTGGTAAATTTGTTGCATTAGCAATTGAAGAGTAACAATAAAAACGTTGTCTTCATTACTATGCACCTTTGACGACTGTCCAGCATCAAAGCTTTTTTGTAGCAATGGCAATATTTTTTTGAGAGTGTAACAAAGAGGTTTCTCATTTTACACGTTGTATAGGGCAGCTTGATAACTTCTGACAGTTGGGTTAGCCACTCCATCAACCTGCACTGAACCAGCAGCGTGGTGCAGTATGGCTCAATCTTACACGTATCTTTAAAGATAGGCCCGTGGCTCTTGGGGACATTAATAAAATATGTAGCCTATTATACGTGACGTGACGTCAGAATTGTAGGATTACACAAAACCCTGCTCAAGAAAGTTTGCTGCGCCTGCGAGTATAATAACACTACATGTATTCTGATATAATGATGTCATGTCATATGTATGCTTTACAATTTTCGTAGTTGCTACTTTATCAAACTTTATCATCAAATCAATTGTCAACTCATTGTTAGACTCTCGCTCAAGCTAATAAGGGAATATCAGCGTAAGAAAGCATTTAATAGGAAATCTCTAAATTAGTTTTTTACTTTAAGCAGTTTCCAGATTTCAGCGAAACGTAAAACAATTATCCAAATCGGTCCAGTCTCTTTGAGGTTCTCCAATATGCTTTCACCCAGCAGGCTTACAATACAGCAAATGGAGTCGGTTTCCAAATTCTGTCTATCCGGCGTAAACCGTAACGTAACTTACGTCCCGTCTGGTCCCGGCCTTAGTATCGATGGTGGGGTGGTTTATGACTACGCTCCCGCCGCGCAAGAGATATTGTCGTAAAACGAACGATCTTTCTAGTACAGTAAAACGAGACAAGCGTTGATACATATCTACATAAGCACGCATACGAAATAGTGTAGAGAAGTAGTAAGTTTGGGCGTATGTTGAGACGCAGCAGGCTACACATGCCATGCAGAGAAGATTTTGCGAGAAGAGACGGCTTGTTGACTTGCGTTGTCTTCTATGTCTTGAGTTTGTAAACATGTTGTGTGTGCGAAAGAATGTGCACAGTATAGTGTAAATAAGTGGCAGATTGTCTGCGGCTGAGAGAGCTGCTTGTCACGCAACAACAATAACAATGAATTTAATTGAATTGAATATGGCTTCACGCATTTTCCGGCACTAGGTGGCAGAAGCATAGCTTTGAAGGTTGGGCGAATCCTTACAATGTTTATCACTTTAATATAGTAAATTAAATAAACTATCTCATTATTGATTACGAGTAACTGGCTAACGCCCACATACAATTGAAATGTGTCAGGTATACGTACCTCGTATAAGAAAGAAAAGTCGTGACTATATTTGGCCTGTTATTGAATAATGTAGTCGGTATTAGGTATTGGATGTGGCGTAACTTTATCAGCAAATACCCAGTAAATTAATAAGCAAAGGCGAGATCAGACAGTGTGATAGTTAGGGACCCTGAACCTATTGGATTGTACAGACAGGATAGTCATCATCGCTTTCCCTAATTGGGGGCCACGCCCACCGTGCCCTATTATCTGATGCTCTTGTACTGATCACAAGGTTCACACCAAATCCTAAGCCTACTCCACCCCCCTTGTCGTGGGGTTGGGGCAACGGACTGAATACACAACCGACAAGTGAAAGTTTGATACAGTCACTGACAGCAGCGCGCAGCGCTAAGATACTTTATTTGAGCAGCGTCTCTGCGTTCAGCCAAGATTGTCTCAAGTATTTTTTCAATGATAGAGTATATTTTGGCATCGATTATACATCAAAGAATATGTCCAGCTGACCCACCCTGACCAGTTCATTTTGAGAGCGAGAGAGTATAACTCTTGGGGTAGGCGCGTTTTCACCGCGCAGACTGCGAAAATGGTGGGTCGAAGCCAATAGTGGTAGCCGACGCCGAAGCATGTCAGATCGCAATTTGTGCAAAACGCTCGGATTATTTACTGACTTGTCCATCCAGCGTGTATAGTTACTTACTGACTATAATAATAATAATCTTTTTATTTCAGGTATAAAACCCATATTGACAAATACTCTTAACTGAGCACATAGGCCTACCTGTTCTGTATTTTATTTTTCTCTGTCCATCCTGGGTTTGCTGGAAGAGATCTCTCTTTAGAGATAAGCTTACCTTTGTAAATTACTTCTCTGTATTTTCTGTTTTTTTGTCTTTTATGTGCAATAAATATATACGAAATATACGAAATACCTTAAAACTAGAGATATATGAAACTAACCTAACTTAACTATACTATTACGCAATCATAAAACTCTCTTCAAAAACGCATTGACATTCGGACTGTGATTGTGATTCGGCCTATTTAATCGCTTTCCGAGGAATTAAAAGAAATGCAGGAATCAGGTAATCCTTCAGCGCTACGTGAGAACTAGATTAATGGCCATACAAGTACGTAGTCGGCATTTGCTAAACCCCGGTGATCGATTGCTCCAACCTAGTGGAAACCGAAGTAGCTTTGCGACGGGCTATTCTATCCATATACTCCAATATGTTCCACTGTCTGATCAAATAGTTGAACATATTGGACAACTTTGCTCCAAGCCAAAACTGTACTTCTATTCTGTATCATTTGACGTATTCATTTAAAATTCCCATTACAGTTGCTTAAACACGTGTAAATAGTCGCGGTACGATTGGTCAAACAATAGTTGTAAGCAATAATTGAAACAAAAAGTAAACTTTAGAAAAAAAACGACTTCCACAAACCCTATTTGATTAGATTGAGTGTCTTCACAAAATAAAAGGCCCGGTGGGCCAAACTAAATTCAACCTTATTACGTCAGCGCTGTCACCGGGCCTTTTATTTTGTGAAGAGTACAAACTGTAACCCCTGATCCTAAATGAGTTATCGTTATAGAAGCATCTTGATTGTCCACTTGACAATGGATATGTGACCTATTAGAGTAATATGGTATCCTTGATACTTTTAGAAATGAATCGCTATAGACTGGTATTTTTTTTTCGAAAATCGGCTTTCTTTATCGTGTCAATGGCTTTTGTATGTATACCTTAACTATACCATATCTTTAGTATCCCTTATATAAAATAATACACCCGACGACGCAAAGAAAATCGAACCTTTCTGGGATCCCTACAGTTGAAATTGCATTAAATGTTGTATTTTTTGTGTAAACCTTCTTAAACATAAACATAAACATTTACATACAGGCACATACATTGCTTCTGGCCCCTGGTGTACGTGGGAACCAGAAACAGCAACATGATAGATAGATAGATAGATAAATTCATTTCGTATATTTCGTATCGTATATATTTTTGCACATATCAGAAAAAAAACACAAACAATACAGAAAAGGCTTGAACAAAGGCAAGCTTATCTCTAAAAAGATAATTCTTCCAGCAAGCCCAGGATGGACAGGATACATTATCATTGAAATCATTCATTATCATTTATTAATTGAAAGGTACACACATCACAAACATGTAAACATCCAAGACATGGGACATCTTTTTTTTGTCATGGTAGGCAGATGCGCAACCACTGCTATGTCGCATCGTACCTCGTACCACTGATATGTCGGTCGTCGTTTCTTATTTGTTATTTGTAATTAATTTCTCAATCGATGTACATGACATGTGTTTTATAGGTGTACACGAAAAACCGACATTTTAGGGTATGCAAGTACACCAGATTTCAGGCACTATTTATTTATTTAGTTATTTATTTATTTATTTATTTATAAAAATATTCGAACCTTTTTGTTGCGCTGAATGCCACGCCTAGAGGAGGTAGTGGTGCCTAGTACAAGAGAGATGCCATGCCACCGTAAAATATTTAAAAAAACCGCGAGATTACAATCTAACGGAAAGAAAATCGCTTCGCTCACCCCCTTTATCCTTCAGCTACTCTAACCTACCACTTTGCCCAGACATTTATCATCATTGCAGCTTATCAACTAACGCGTTATAATGTAAGAAGTACGGTACAGTTAACAATTTATCGACAGATTACAATCTAACTAATTAAAATTCGTTAGATTGTAATCTAACGAGTTCTACAATATCTCACGAAGAAGGTAACTCACCGAGAAGCCTTGCGATAGTTGTATATTTTTTAACCGACTTCCCAAAGGAGGAGGTTTACAATTCGTCCGGATGTTTTTTTTTTTTTATGTATGTGCCCCGATAGCGCCTAAACGGATAGACCGATTTGGAAAATTATTTTTTTGTTTGAAAGGGTTTACCTTTGCATTGGTCCCATTGACACCAAGTCAGGATCTGATGATGGGATCCTGGAGAAATCGAGGGAACTCTTCAAATATTATAGGCAGACCTATAGTGATTTTTGTGTTTTTCATAATAACTCGTGCAAATGCACATAGTAAGCATAATATTGTGATGCGGAACTGCTGATGAAGACCACATATGGCCACCAGATCTGCTCAATACTAGGTACAAATACAATGCGTGGCTGACGGGCAGGCAACGCATAGCCTAAACCGGTGGACCTAGAGCCATGAAACTTTGTACAGGGGTTCCTTAGTAGCGTGGGGTAGCACTGATATGGGATTTGACAAAATTAATTCCCCAGGGGGGGAGGGATAAGGGGTTACAGTTTGTATTAAACTCAATCTAATCAAATAGGGTTTGTGGAAGTCGGTTTTTTCTAAAGTTTACTTTTTGTTTCAATTTTTATAGCCCTGTAAATATTAGAAGAGTTCGCTCAACTCTCCAGTAGCCCAATGATCCCCAATTCAAAACTATTATTCTATCAAACACGGTACAGACCCTACTCGAATTTATCTCACCGACCTAATAACCTACGCTGCGCAGGTTGTTTCAGCCCCTAACTTCGGCGTCGGGTCAATCCAGGATTTACATATATTTTACATGAAATTAGTTTTCCAAATGCCAACCGAGTGGCGTCAGGTGCTACCATTTCTGAATTTCATCGAATGATCGCTCCTGCTCAATATGCTAGGCCCAAATCTGGAAACTGGATCTGCAGTTACCTACTTTGTGTTTAATTCGAGTTTATGCCAAAGAGTACTCTGCTATAGCGCTTTCTGAGCAACTTTTACTATGAAACCGATTTGATCTGAGCAACTTTATTTTTTATTGCTCCATACGTTTAGGTTCGGGTGGTCATACTTTATTACTTTATACTTTATTGCACAGAAAACATATCACAGACACTTAATATCGAAAAAAACACCAACAAAGGCGAGCTTATCTCTAAAAAGGTCATTTGATTTGTATAGAGAAGTGAAAAATAAAGTTGCTGTGATCAAATCGGTTTCGTAGTGAAAGTTGCTCAGAATGATGTCCCTAAAACCCCCCTAAAATATGACTACACCTTTCCGTTACACCCTGTATACCATCTCATATGGGAAAAGACGAAATGTTATGCTGAGGTATTGTTGTCATTATCGATTTATTCGCACGAGCCGATAAATCTGTGAAGGGCAATATCACAGTCATGCCATGATTGACAACGACATCAATATAAATCAGCGTAGCGGGAGATACATACGTATATTTTCGTATTTTCGTATATATTTATTGCACATATCAGAAAAAAACACAAACAATACAGAAAAGGCATGAACAAAGGCAAGCTTATCTCTAAAAAGAGATTTCTTCCAGCAAACCCAGGATGGACAGGATACATTTTAAAACTCAAAACGGGTAGGCCTATGTGCTAAAGTAAAAATAAAATATAAATAAATTATATTACTAAATTACTGAATATAATAAATACCTAAGTACCTACATGAATACATATTAATCATACAAGTTAATTACAAGGGAATTAACTTGAGAATTGCACATTCTATACCCGAAAACTAGAATATATAGCCATAATTATTTGAACATGAATTATACCTACCTACATTACTTATTTTTAAACATAAAAACTGTATAAGGAGTAGATAACACCACACACAAACCTCAGTGGTTTAAGTGGTGTCTTGATCACATCAAACTCTGTTTGTAATTAGATGCCAGTAAATAAATAAAAAAAAAAAAATATATATCGTAACATACGTTATCCAAGATTGTTTAACATCGAGGTATAGCCACGCCTCGGACACTCCATAGAACGCTCGTAAAATAATCACCTATTACTACTACATAACCAAATGATGTTTGTATACGTGCAAATGTGTGCGTAAACTTTGCTAGGGCTGGTGGCGCGGCAAATGCAGCGATATTAAAGTATACGCGTCGTCACGTCACTCGTCTGGCGTTCAGCCCTGTCTATGTCTCATGCCCTTTGTAACAAGTTTAAATTGTTACAAAGGGCATGAGAGAGCAATACGTATATCTATATTATATCGCCAGTCCTCACGATCCTGTACTTACCAAATTAGGCAAGATACCGTCAACTTCACGATAAAATTATTGGAACCCAGGACACGTTACCGTATGCCATAAAACAATGCTACAAGTTCAAATGAGTTTTTGATGTAAAACTTCTAAGGTGGCGTAATTTTTGATCAGGGTTAAAAATATTTAAATAGTTTATTGTGTTAAATTTCTTCTAAATCCGGAAATATTTGCAAAAGAAAATCCTCTTCGCGGAATAAACCCTATAACTGATGAAAATGTGATGAAAATTAAATAACAGCAACTGGTGCCCTGTATGTCCCACCAGCCCAAGCACGCTGCGCTACGGTATGTAATCTCATGGCCCATTGCGTCCTCCCCTTCTATCGGCGACCGCGATGTCAAATGGTTCCGTTACATCATCAGCATCACATCATAAAGGCATCTCTCATGAGCGTCAATGGACTATTTATTTTTCTACAGGATATCTTTGATCAGGTGCTGTGTAGTGATTGCACGTTCGAAAAAGAATCGAATAAGCAAACAAAAGCTAATCCTACTATTATTTGTTGGTACAATATTTTTTATATTTTCACATCTTTTCCCACCAAAATGGGAGAATATGGAATGGAAAATTTTCGTGATATTGCCCATAGCTTTAGGTTCATGGCGGGGAGTTACTATTGCAGCGCAATAGTCCGTATTTTTTTTACTAAATCCGATATCTTTGCAGCATTATTCTAGAAGGATTCGAAATAATTTCAGAATTAATAGAATTTGGGCGGATTGGAATTAATTCCAGTGCACATCTATACGTCGTCGGTTCCAGGTCGTCAGATCAATTCAAATTGATAATGATTAGGTAATTACTTTCATATTTTGCTAACAGAGCCCTCTCTAGCTGGGATTGTGAGATCAAAGTCAAAGTCAAAGTTTGCTTTATCTTAATGAAAACATGAATAAATCAAACGAATTTATTTTGAATTTAATACATAAAATATTCTCATGCCCTTTGTAACAAGTTTAAATTGGCTTAAAAGAGATTTTCCCCTTTCAGAACGAACATGGATTGCTGAAACTACGTGACTATTACCACAGATACTATAATATTATACTAATACAGATACAAACCTAGAACAAAATATGACACTGGCGTAAACTGAGATGCTACGGAAGCCTCTTTAGTTCGAGGCCATTATCGCTTGGTGCAGCACCATCGAAAAATTGCAAGTACCACGAAATGGCGCTAAGATATATAGGATTTATTCTAAGATTAGCGCCATCTAGAAGTATGTTAACTGAAACCATGGCGTTTAAAGTACAAATCTTACTCCTCACGCCATCTCAACTCATTCATTAACGTAATCTGTATTCATAATTGTTTGCTATGTATTCTACCTAATGGTTAACGAACGACACTTTATTTTCAGTTTTTGAAGGGTCTTGTTTCGTTATTGGCATTTCACAATTTGTTTTAATATGTTTTCATTTTACAATGATACTTTGAGAAACATTGTATGGAGTCATGCGTGACAGTCGGCACTTACGTAAACTAAGTAGAAATCGAGGCGCCCCGACCGTAATGAGAACGAACCCTATCACCTAGCGCGACCCACCATGCAAACCACCTTCAGTGCGGCCACCGTCTATCCTAGCAAGTAGCCTGGATACAAAGCCACTAGGCTCTAGGCGCTAAGCAAAGCGCCTGCCTGTGCGGCCTTAGCCTTAGACTTGTAAGCGAAACTATCGTCCGCTGACTGGCAGTCATAATAAGAACAAAGCCTTGGCTCTGTCCCCACACTAGGATGCTTCATATGTCATGGCAGCCAGAAAAAATACCGTATAGTTGACCATTCGCCATACAAAAGATGTGTTGCATTGCATTACACTTTGGGTACTATGTATTGGGTTAAATCTGTTTAGCGAATTGCATCATCTCATCATCATGCATGTATTTTAAATAATGGGCAATAATAATATGTTGCTATTATCTAGTTACTATCAATACACCTGGAATTGCTGTCGTACTAGGATTTGAACCCAGCACCTCTCGCTTACGAGGCAAACCTCTGCAGAGACGAAGTTTGACACCATGTTGAAACAATAGCTGCAGTAATCGCAAACTCGAGTGTGTTGCGAGGAATTGTCGAGTCGACTCGAGACATGCCAAGAGGAGGCACAAAGACCTAACGAGTACTTGTGTCGACTGTAGGTGAGACGTTGTTGGAACCTTGTCAAACTTGAGTTCCTTTGATAAAGTGAAATGCTCCGGACCTAGCCATGGTGACGAGCATGATTATCTTTTAATTCCCTTTTGACATTCCCTTTTGACATCTGTAAATTTATAATACTTGTGTTCACAAATAAATGATCTTTAACTTGATTTCCATGTTAAGATTTTAAAACGGTATACAAGGTGTTGTTTTGTAAACTTACGCCGAGCTCAGAGGTTGTTATTTACACGACATCAGAAGCTTAATAATATAGCAGAACTAATCCAAGGGTGCTCCGTGGTCTAGTGGGTTTCACCTTGCTTCTCACGCTGGAGATGCAGGTTCGAATCCCGGTGCTGACCATGTACCAATGAGATGATTAATTTGTCTTAAGTACATTATCGGACACTCCGTGTTTCGGATGGCACGTTAAGCTGTAGGTCCCGGCTACTATCACTACTTCGTAGTATGTAGTAGTCGTAAAACCCCTCCACCAACCCGCACTGAGCCAGCGTGGTGGAGTATGGCTCAATCTTACTCGGATCCGGGTAAAGGCCTGTGCCCCTTGGTGGGGACATTAATGGGCTACATTTACAATCCACTCAGGCCAATGTACTGGGAAGTGAAAAATAAAGTTGTTCTGATCAAATCGGTTTCATACTGAAAGTTGCTCAAAATGTTGTCCCTAACAAATTAGTTTCTCATTTTACGTTAATTCATTTACACCTTATTTACATGCATAACCTCAATTCGCATTTATATTAATACAACTATTATTCTTAAATACCAAAGAAAACGACTCGCGGCCTTAATCTAAGTGTAGTCGTATCGTGCGAGAACTCTAAGTATGGTTTTATACCATTTCTGAGGTAGACAAAAGACCCGGTATAATACAAAATACGAGTAAACTGACACTTACTTTATACCAGTTTTCGAGAAAGACACACTAAGCAAACAAAAGTCGCTTACCTTTTTGAGCTCATTTTCATAATTTAAGAGCAGAGCGAAATTAAAAAGCAATTTTACACACAAGTAAAGCATCATTGAAACGTTTGCCGTATTAATAAAGCAATATGTTTTTTTGCAGCAAGTATAAAAAAGTTGTATGAAAAATTGCAAATGTTACATGGAAAGTAAAAAGTGTTTATTCCGGACAATTATCTTTAATCACAAAATTATAATTAACATTATTTAAACAACGGTTAGGAATTTTGAGAACAACAAAATATTCCTTTTTGTAGAGTTAGTTTTGATTGTTTCATGTGAAATCGAAACAAACTACTTACATTTTTGTTTACATTTTTACAAAAACTAAACTATTAAAATTCTAATTTCAAAATATAACCTGTGTCATTGGACAAATAGTTTAATTTCATAGATATTTTAGCAAATTTCTTATGCCGCAAGAAAAGCACCTCTTGTAGTAAAAAAAAATCTCAAGAAGACGTTTGATTATTGTATCTTCTTGTATCTTCTTTAAGGGGGTCAATGTGCCTGCACGTGGCCCACATATGCGGGGCCTTTGTGCATTTCCCCTTCTCCCGCTCATTTAGTTCAGCCAACCCAACTCCAGCACAAGCTGGAGTAGGAGGCCTGGATGTTCAAGGAGCTCATGGGTCATCGTTTGATTTTTATCAAGTGTTTAATTAATTATTCTTAAAAATTCAATGAAAACAGATCATCTAAAAAGTGGGTCACCTGATAATATGATATCTTGTTGGTATATTATTAAGTAGCACTTAGTTGAGATTTAGTGGATGATATCAAGTTCGACCGAAATGACGACCGAAATGACGACCACGACCACTCTGCCAAGAGTGATACGACTGAGAAGAAGATCAAGTTATTTTAGATTAAAGTGAAATAACACATCATATTACGATTCTGCCATTAACGCCCTATAGGTTGCCTTGCAGGGCGTCTCGTCGCATCATTCGCTGATTCACAAGGCTTACCTACTATTTATTAAATGTACTTGTGAGGTCTCCATCACAACACAAGTCGTTGGGGTGTATGACTGAATGTCTTAACGTCGTACAAGGCTTATTAACTTAAAGTTAGACTTTGAGTAATGTATAGTATAATATTAGGAGAGCAAGGCCTTAGGTAGTATGTTATTAAATAATAATAAGTAAGAACATGAAAAATACAACTTAATCTATTAACTGTTTCATACAATTTTAAACGTTTCATCAATAAACATGGAAAACAGTGACGTTTGATCGTTGAATCCTTACTAGCGTTGAAGCTATGTAATATACAATAAAATTTACAGGAACTGAAATTGAGTAGGTACAACCGATGAGCCTATACAAAGAACCCTAACGCTGACTGACAGTGACTGACAGACCACGCACAGGCTAAACCAGTGGAGCTTGAGTCATGAAAGTAAGGCATAATAATTCAACGCCAGAAACAGATATACAAACATATTATCTTACATTATGCTCACGCCTTTTTTCCGGAAAAGGGGTATGCAGAGACCATAGACCTCCACTTGCTTACGAACCTGGCATACATCATTCACGTCACGAGTATATTATACGGGGTGGAACAAACGAATGAGCCCTGGAGGAAAAGTTCCTTAAATCCATATGAAAGCTCATTTCACTTAAAATAAAACATTTGTAATAAGATTTATCTTTAAAAGGAAACAAAACTGAAGTTAAAGATTTTTTTAATGCTCATAATGTGAATCGAACCAGCTAAAAATAAAAAAAATAAACAGTCGCTATTTTTTGCACTAGTCCAAGACAAAATATTTCCAAGATTTCTTACGTATTTCATAATATATACACCGTTATACGATCCTGATATCCAAAATAATTTATCTCGTGACAATGACTATAAACACCGAAAAGTCACAGAAAGGCTGTATGTATAATTTCATCCAGGTTTAAAACAAATTAAACTTCACAGTTTTTTCATGTAGGTGCATAACTACTGGACTTTTGGATTTACCTTTCGAACGAAGGAATTATTTTTAAAATCGGTTCATAAATAATACCAGTTCGAGGTAAACACATAAAAAATGGCACAACCAAATTGATAACCCCTCGTTGACCGAGCGAGCGAAGCGAGCGAAGCGTCTCCCTTTCAGGTTTGGGCAAAAATGCTTTCGTATGTCCGGTTGTTCTCCTCTACAGGTCGCATTTATGAACCGATTCTCGTGAAATTTTGTGAGCAGGTTGGAAAAATAAATAGAATTTTTTACTCGAGCCAGTTTTTAGATTTTTTTCAAAATGGCGGAGATATGGGGGTTTTAAAATGTAAAAAAATCGCTACAACCCAAACGGCTCGATGGATATTAACAAATGAGGTGTCGTTGGAACGTAAAGACCATGAGAGTGAAACAGACTATATAATTTTAGTAAAAAGTCAATAGGTTGTATTAAAGATCGCGAAATGTAGTTTACAAAGTTATTGGTGCGGCTACTTTCATACTGCATGTACGTAACCAGGTACATTCATAAGTTTGTATGTGTTATTAAAAAGAAAATTATTTGGGTTATTTTTTTTATGTGTGTTAGCAGTTCAGCTTTCCCACCGACATACTCGCGAGGTCTACAGCTCACAGAGCCACTAGTTTTCAGAAGTCGGTTTAAAATAAAGAATATGGGTAGAGTCGTACTAATTTGTAAATAATAATACCATTAACATCTTGCGGACCTTTGACCCTATGACGTAACCTTCTGTCCCTAGAGATAAACCGGAAACGTCGTACCCGTGTTCATATCTAATCTGCCTCAGGTGTAAATGGAGGTGAAAGAAGGGCAGCAGTACAGAATACCCATTTCCTTATTCATAAAATTTAAAAACAGAGATTTATCCTAACTAAAATTCTTTGTCCCTTTCTTACATACAACCAAGGGAAAGACAACGAACAATTAATTGAAAGGGCATTTTAGTTAAAAATAGGCTCAATGGAAGTCTAGGAATAAAAACTTTACTCAATTCTCATGCTCAACCCCAGAAATACTCACCATAAGCGTATGAGCCTTTAATCTTTATGATCGGGGATTTGTAAACTTAGGCAGATAAATCGAACCCCCTAAGTCAAGTCATTGTCATTCTCCTGGCCGAAAAGGGATATTGACATTAAAATTAGTTTGACAGTGGGTACCAACGTCAAAAATTAGACATTCATTGACGTCTTGGTACCCACTGTCAAAATAATTTTAATGACAATATTTTTTTTATAATTTTAATGTCAATATTGTTCCAAGGACTCTTTTGTCCTTACGCGACAATGGGTGTTCATTGATTTATGGAAGCACTTAGTAGTCCCGTGCGCTATCATAATTGTTAATTTTATCATATTGTGACGAACGTTCACTATTATTTACACAGTTTAAATCCATTACCCAATTAGTCACTGATTAATAATTCCAGTTGTTACCTTGAAACCTGAAATAGATCAGATCGAAACAGTACTGAGGAAACATCATCCACGGCATATTCCTGAAAGAGGGTCACACAACAAATTAGCCTAATGCTTGACCCAAGTGACCCAAGTCATCCAGGTCAGACGCCCCCTTTATGTTGAAATAAACATACGACAAATTAGTGTAATGATTCAGCCATGTCAGCTAATTGCTACTAGACCGTGTTCTAAGCAAACAACACAAAAGCAACCTTCCCTACCTCTAAAGGTAGGCTTACATGGGCAACTAAAATTGCAAAACGTTTACAAACATTTTTTACATTTACATACAGGCACATGCATTGCTTCTGGACCCACACTAGGATACCAACATCCAAGACCTGGGGTTTTTTTTCCCCCAGCCGGGATTCAAATCCGGGACCTCTCGTATGGTACGTGATGCGCAATTCTGAGCAACTATGGCGCCACGCCGGTCATGGTTACATCAATCAATTAACGGCAATGGGAAAATATATCATTTGTACCTAGATTTACCGCCACATCGTTAGGATCAACCTGGAGCAACAAAAAATACAAAGCTATAGAGCAGTTAGAGTCTTACTCAGCTTAAATTTTTAGTTTTATATCATTTTCCTTTCTAAACTTAAATACTTAATTATTTTCGTCTTTACGAATAAAGTAACGTACGTAGTTAGCAACTAAGTAAGTATATGTAAACTTGTAATTTGGCCAGGACTCCACGTGACAGGTTGAACCTAGTGTGGGGTCCACAAGCAACTTGTATATTTCATCCCAATCAGTTAAATAAAGATTTATTTATTTGTATTTATTTATTTGTACATATTTGTAGAAGCAATATCGTATTGCCGCAATTTGTTAGAATTGCTCAGATTGCTTCACTACTTTCCGATTGATCAATTAGAGTTGCCGGGCAACTATTGCTCCAAAAGTTGCCAGAGTAAGCGTATACCTTATGCACAGGAAACAAAAGAGACCTTTCCTACCTCTTAGGCGAGGGTTAGATCGGCCGTCGGATCTTACGTTTCTCAGTTATCTGATGGGTCTGTTTATCTCAAGGGTTTTATTTTTGACATTTGCTTTTAAATAAGCTAACTTTTGAATGAGAATAATAAATCGCTTCTTTGAATATACTTCAATGGAGGCCGTGCGCCTTTGGTATTTCATTAACAGGCATTAACGTAGCTGGAAATTGATGTTCAAAGTAGGCTTTGGGTAAGTAAAGCCGAAAATCAGGATATCAAATCTGGAACATCGTTCTGTCGAATTCTATTTAAAGGTAAACATAGATGACATTGACGATATCGTGTGTACCTAATATTCTACTCTAACAATGGAATAAGTAACTCCGTTTCAGCCAGTAAAGACACGAATATTAATTTTCATATTATTGACCATATCGCTCAGCTTCTAGCTGTGACTAGGTCTTTGAGAGTTGGGTGTTATAGCCATAACTGAATTTATAGGCTCTTCAGTAGAGCTGTGCTAGGTGGAGCTCATTGTCTAATCGAAATCGCATCGCGATAGCATATCGATTGCTCTTTTTAGCGCTTTATCGCTACAACACACCGTATTTGGTTATCTCCAAATAAAATAGGCGCCTTGGGAGTAATCGATACGTTATCGCTATGCGTTTCCCATAATAGAATAAGACCAACTGGACAGCGAAAAACATCATTTGGGAAGTGGGCATATATGTACGGTCGCCTGCGTTTAAAAGTATACGGGCAGGTCATATTATCGAGTGCATCCCGCTTTTATTGCTTGTATACTTTTAGGCGCAGGCGACCGTACATAGGTAGTATTAAAATGTCACACCTCTCGCACCCCTGCATTACTGCACGAATCTACTCAGTGCTATGGACGAAGCACATCCTATGTAAAAGAATATTTAGATGACAAAACTGCATGGTCTTTACCATCTCAGCGCACAGAAATCCAAAGAGGGGCGATGGACTGAGTCAGTACGTCTCTCCTCGGTGTATTTCCTTAGACTTAAGTAGAAATACATAACATTGTATTTTTAAGGCTCTGATATTTTAAAAGAGGTACGGGGGAGGTTTCTTGCCCTTCTTTGCTCCATCCCTAAGCCCACAACTTCCGAACGGGCGGTAGTATACAAAAATATTAATATTATATTGACGTTGACTAAGTAATATGTATGATTTTATGGTCAATAAAATTTTTGAACTGAACTGAACTGAACTGTAAATATCTACACACAACAGTAAGTAAGTAATGTAAATTGAGCACATTTTGGGTCCCCCATAGTAACTTGAAATCGGGGCAATGTACTGGAGGACGAAATTTTTTTTTCATTTGCGACTAGTTATTATGTTTCTTGGAGGAAGTTTTGATGGGTACTATCATTCCCAAAAATATGGTCAGCTAATTAAATGTCACCCTGTATAGTATGTAGCTATGGAATGATAATGAAGAACATCTCAGCAAAAGTTCAGGTCTGTAAACAGAAGACTAGGAAGGGCAAGGGCTAGGCGTGTGACGCGTTAACTCACTAGAAGTTTCAACGATGCCCTTAGGACGTGGACTATTGGAGTGAAAATTTCTTGCGGTCGCTCGATAGTCGGGTGCTCTACTTTTGCGAGAGTAATTCAAGCGCAGCTGGCATCTGAAAGTTTGATTGTCACTATGCCTTGATCACACATGCCGAGTAAAACAGGCGAGACAGTGCTCTCGGCCGAGTACTCCATAGTAGACGCACCGAGTACTCGGCCGAGAGCACTGTCTCGCCCATTTACTCGGCATTGTGTGATCAAGGCATTACTCTGCTGTGCTGAGATGATGAGCGGCTCTTTTTTTAAGTCTGTATATTTTAGCTAATGAGACAGCTGAGTCTAGGGCCTTGGGATATAGACCATATACATACATATTCATACAGTATAGCAGTAAATACTAACACACAGTAAATAACAGTTTAACACTGTTATATTAGCTATACTATAGTATAGTAGAACAGAAGTTTAGAATTTTCCAACATAAAGATAATAATTTATGGTGTTTCAATATATTCGAATAAATCTCATTAACTTTGAGTCGGTTTTGCTTTACCGCGCTCACCGCAGACTAGCACAGCGATAGCCGCCAGTAAGCCTACTTTTAAGCGAAATTTGTCCAAATGAACGCGCCTTTAGGGACGGGTTCACGATCCATAAAATAATGAATCGACTCGACGACGTCCGACGCCCCGATAACAGTTCACGTACACTGCGTCCGACAATCAAGGCACATTTTCGACGTTTTTGCACTTCGGGCGGCACTGAATTTTAGCACATGCATATCGAAACATCCGTGGCCTAGCGGTATTTACACATCGGTAACGATTTGTGGGTAGCAAAATCCGGTCGAGAACTCGAGACGGATACAGGATGGGTGTTTGTTCGTTTCTGGTGGCATTCCTTTCTCTCGCTTGATGGTAGTAGTTGTATAGTAGCTGGTTTAGAGACCCTGATAGGACAGTTTGATAACTTCTGTCAGACGTTTCGGGACACCCTTCCATCAACCCACTGACCCAGCCAGGGTAAAGGCTTATGCAGCTGCCTTTTTCTAATAGGTGGTGTTATCAATAGACTACATTTACATACATTATGACTAAACTTCTTCTTCTTCCATGTTCTTGTCCGCAGCTAGAAAATTCATTTCATTTCATTTCATTTATACATTATTGCACAAAAACATAAAAAACACGTAACATTTACAAGGCGAGCTTCCTTCTCCTCCTTCTCTAAAGTCATTTGTTAATGATCAATTGTACAGCAAATAAAAATGCATGTATTTTATTTTTCTCTGTCCATCGTGGATTTGCTGGAAGAGATCTCTTTTTAGAGATAAGCTTGCCTTTGTAAATTACTTCTCTGTATTTTCTGTGTTTTGTCTGTTATGTGCAATAAATATATACGAAAATGCATTATTTATTAGTTTTATTGCGTAGTTTTCCTGTAGCAGTGTAGAGTAGGTATCTATAAAGATCTACGGAAGTGAGATCGGGTCAGGATTTGTTAATATTTGAAGCGGTTTGACACCCGAGATGGTATAGGACGAAGTATCGCTAGATGCTAGATATTATATTACATAGATTTTGATATTGAGTGGCTTCATTGGTGATCTTTAGCCCACTTTGCACTGATTTAATCCATGTCTGTACTCGTATGACATATAAATAAAACTTACATAATTAAATATTTACAATGCTGCAAATTGAGGATGACAGATTCAAGATGAACCTTAGTTAGTCGCGCAAAAAACTTACATAAGTAGTCGCGTGGGGTGTTCAACACCCCAGATACGTTTATAGGACTAAAACATCATTTACATGCATAATCAGACTTTTATGAAATAGTACTATAAACTCATATATTGATTGACTCCTAAACCCTTTTGTAACATCAAAAAAAATATTGTAATGTCAAGTAGTAATAACTACAAAAATCTGGTATTTGGTAGGTCTGATAAATCAGTCCACCAAAGTTTCGACCAAGTTTATATATATACAGTTTTGGTGGACGAAATTCATGGGGTCATTGCACAAAATTGTTCATGGTATTTCATAGACACAGTTGTTTGTGCGTCATGGTCTGGGGTGTGCGACACCCCACGCGACTAATTAAGGGTTAAGCTGCTGTTAACTTCCGTTTTTATTTTGGCGTTTTTACATACATGCATAGATACATATGCTAACGCTATTTTCCAGGTAGAGGGGTAGGCAGAGACAAAGACACCCACTTGAACCTGGCATGCTCTCGTTTCCTCCATCGCTGGTGGCATTTTTAATTATGCCTTTTTAAAGTCACGCTTTTCAAGATCATAAGAACTTATCAGGACATTGTAGAGCAGAGCTTACACTCCAATACATTTACTCTTGTACTTCTCCCTTAGGACCTGTGTTGCATGATTCTCGCGCTTTCGATATACGATATGTACACCTATATCGAGTGATTTTGTACGGGAATCTGTCAATATAGGTCTCGATATCCGTATATCGAATGCACGAGAATCATGCCACTGGTAATCAAAATGACTGATCGAGGATCGAACGAACAGGGGCCTGATGCTGCTCTGAAAAACGTATACGCTTTGCTTGCAATCTATTTACGATTTATTTGCGATTCTTTAGGAGCATACCAAATGACGCCATTTTGGGTGTTTTAGATGCGATAGCGATCCAATATAGTATGTTTCTCAGAGCAGCATCGGGCCCCAGGACTTTTTTCCTGTTCTAAATTTTCCACAAGATATTGTGTCAGCTTATCCACGTTAATAATGTCATTACTGAAGGCGCTATCTCATATTATATTCCAACCTCCTCGCGCTATCTTCATACATTTTGAGCGTACTTCGAAACTCTGACCGAAAAGTTAAGGGTCCTTCTCTATGCATACAACAACGTGACATATATGTTTTATGGACCCTATTTTCACTGAAATAAAGGGGTATATTGATCAGCCGCGTTGACTGTAAGTTTGTCGAGGTGAAATTGAAACTGTCATTACGCTAGGGTCAGTTCCAAACCTCGGGGTTCGGGTATTGACAGCGTAAATTCTGATACGGAATTTGCTAACGTTATTAAAGAGGTCGGCAAGGGTGTTCAAGATTTGTTTATTGACTTTAGCTTCGGTAATTTGCGTCTTCCACTGGCCCCTTAATAACCAAGACATAACTTAACTTGAGTAAAATTGAAATCTGCTCTTTTAACGTTTGAATTTTCCATTTCCACGAAACATGCCTCGTAGTGAATGGTGTCTGCATCCGATAAAAATCTGATAAATTAATGAAAACGAGCTTTAAAAGTATATTTTTATTAAAAAAATCTCGTTTTAACTTTAATTAATTGGTTGTAATATTATAGTTCATAATTCCTTTGATTTTAATAGGTAATGATAATGAATGATCCTTAAAACTGTTTATTAGTCCGGACAATCCATTTGATAATGAATATTGATTAATATAACCGATTCTGGTCATTACTTCTCATTTCTTAATAAACTTACAACGAAACACAAGCAAACAAAACTCTAGGCTGTAACGTGATGAATAAATGTTTTTAAACAAATTTTTTTGATGTCAAAAAATACGATCTCACAAAACCCAATACAACTGTTACAAAGTACAATAAACACTATGTAAATAACTCTTCAAATAACATATAAAGCCAGACAATACACAATACCTCAGAAATGAGATAAGGCCACATTTTATTGCTTAAGCCAGACGTTCTGAAACTGGGAGTCGCGTCTCGTCCCAAGAAATATTGGTTTTGTACTTGTTTTATTTGTGCGGCAGTAAATCACAAATATTACGCGTTCCAGTTAATCCGACCATACACCAACTATAATATCAAAAATCATAGTTCAATCAATTTGAAAATACACGGGCTCTACAGGATTACTTACACTAGTCTACAGTGTATTTTCAATTTGGTAGATGGTGGAACGAATTTTAATGGTGGAATGGACAATAGTAGTCTGCTTTTGCCTCTCCAAATGGGAAAGGTTCAACGCTATATTTTAATCAGATATAAGGGCTCTACTCCCTGGCACAACCTGGCTTGCAATCTGTCGCTGCAACTCATAGAAGGCAGGTTTTCTTGCAACCGCTAGAGAAGGACAGAATAGGAAGATATCTATGTATTATAGGTCCTAGAATAGTTTTATTGTACGCGCAATTCTTCCCCTTACCTATCATCTCCGTCTCCTACCCAACATGGTTTGCTGGAAGAAATCTCTTATTAGAGATAAGCTCGCCTTTGTACATATTTTTTCTATGTTAAGCTATTTTTACTGTAATGTGAGTACAATAAAGAAATTACGAAAAAATTACGAAATTACGAAGATAGAGAGAGAAATACAAGTTGCAGCAACAAATCGCGAGACAGATCGCATCGTGAGTAGAGCCCTATAAGGATCCCTAGATGCCTTGCTACCGATTGCAGGTAGATTGCATCGTGAGTAGGTAGGTTGCAGGTTGCATGTAATCGATTGCATCGAGATTGCATCGTGAGTAGGCAGGTTGTAAGTTGCAGCGACAAGTTGCAAGACAGATTGCACTATAGTTTGATATTCATAGGTCATGCAATCATAAGATGGTTGAGGCTTAATATATATTTTGATGTCATAGCTATTGTGTGAATGGCTTTATGGCCCAGTGTATTCGCGAACCTACATCCATTCAAATGTATTTCGTGCCAACGTAAGTTTAAAGCGTTGAAAACAGTCAATATTCTTTCTTACAATAGGTATCTTACTCGTATCAGCGACAGGGATTACGACTTGGAATTTTGATGAAATGATGAAAGCGAGATTTACGATCTAGAGCTAGTCTAGCTTGGACGAGTACTTTTTTGTAGCGGCCACACTTTTACTTATATTCTCTTTGGTCATCGCGACATTGATGTATGTCACCGTCAAAGTAACGAATCCGTCACATGGAAATGTCGAAATCTCAGATCAATGAAACTCTGTGTTCATCGCTTGCAAGCGCCTGATTTTTTAAGGATAGGATCACAGACATCGATGGATAGGATATAGGATATTGAATAATTTGCCTATGATGATTGATGTGCAGCCCAATGATTAAGATTATGATTACAAGTCTGTGAATTTATGTTATTTCTAAATGGCTTCAAGAAACAAAGATTATAGATATTATTATATACATAATCAACCTTCTATGGTCTGTACTCAAGATACCATTGTACCATTTTAAGATTTAGCTATAAGACTCGACGCGACCGACGATTTAAACAATGTACAGAAATTATACAATGGTTCTTTCTTGATCAAGAGAGTTAAGAGTGTCTTGATCTCACGTAGAACTTGAATGGGTTCATTTAATCATAGATAAGCATGTTTATAGGTACCATCTTTCAGACTAAACAGTGCTCTGCACAATAGATAATATTAAATAAGATTTCTTCTATCAAAACAAATTTCATCGTCCTGCTAATAATATTAACTAGCTTGACTCATATTATACAATAAATTCTGATCCAAGATCTGAAAGTTAAAGTTACTAACTTACTGAATCATTAAATACTTATTGACTTTTCTTTTTAGGTGTTTTCATTGAGGGTGAAACAAATCCAACATTACTTCTCGATAAATGTACCGAAGTTAAAATTTGGAGGTCGTAATTGTTAGCGTTTACAAGTAGGTAGGTGTAGGTTTCCAATCCAAAGTTATTTTTTATATACGCCTGGGCTAGATCTAGATCTCGATCTTGCAACAGCTGGGTACAAGATTACAACAAAAAATTCCTAACTCAAAGAAATCCATACTAGGTAATTCATGCGTTTCCACAACTTTTTAGTAAGTCATGCACGCCCAAGTTTTTTTTCCTGTTACTACAAGGTTTAATTATAATAATTTTGATAGCACGCAATCCATAAATTATATAACAATGAAAATGTATGTCGTCCCATAAAAAGATGGGCGCTCTGTTACCTAAAACAGGTGTTGAAAGGACCCTTTAGAATGGCCTCTCAAAATTTAAATGATACCTTTTCGGACCCTTTTCGGGATCTCATTAAAGGGGGGCGTAAGAATGGCGCCCATTAAATCCTTGCGTTTTAATAACACTTTTAAGCAAAACTAAGGACCCCTTTTAATATATTACTGCCCGTTATGAAATACGTAGTTATAAGTTATGGGCCTAATTTTTGTTCATAGAGGTACATGATAAGACACGTACAAAAACGGTTGTTTGCCGGAAAACTCCACATTCGGAGACATAAACAATCATTTATAATAAAAAGACAGACACAGACATTGCTTCTAACCCCATACTACTTAGTATCCCCTGTGTGAAGGTAACAGAAGCTACCGTTGTCACACACATACCATCCGATACCGGTATTTTCTGGGTATATTCCCTAGATTGAATTCGAACCTGGGACCTCTGGCTTGGGATGCCGAGCCTTAACCGTTAGCTTTTATACGAAGTTGAATTAAAGCCTTATTTTTATAAAGATCTCTCACCGTCCCAGCTTTCGGCAAGTATAACACATTTTCTTGCAGGGCGGAGCAATAAAAAATAAAAGATGGCCTGTGAAATTTTCAAACAATTCCAGCCCTTATAAAGAAGCTTTGTACCAAAGGTCGTGACTTTGACAAGGGAAACTGTCCTAGGACGGGACGATGGATTCAGAAAAATGGACCTTCGTGAGAATCACTATGAAATGGGAAAATAAGATAATCTTAAAAAGATAAACGATGGTCTTAGAGGCTTTAGTGGACAAGCGGCCTTTGGTTGCAATTTTTATTATTTCGCTCTTAAGTGGAAGTAGCTCGCGATGTCGGTCGTCTACTTTGTAAGATTTGTATAATACGTGGCAGTACAGACATTTGAATGGAATGCGTATATACTTTCCTAATAATATTAATAATGCCAATGAAAGATTTTCACCGTTTGTACGAACAACTTTTGAGTATGAAAATATTTTTAGACCACGGCGAAATATGTTAGCACATAGGCAATATGATTATGGGAAAAACACAGAGAAAAGATATTTATAAATTATTATTATTTACAACTGTATGAATTTGGATCAGATTCAGATTCAACTGAATCATAATCTTAGGGTATCTGCCAGGCAAAAATGCTACAACTTATAGACATTTGTCTTATTTATCGCGACATACAGATTCTAACCCAATTAAGAAGCCGAATATAATCTAATAACGTTATTAGTTATTATAAGACATTCTTTGAGCAAATAAATCATTTTCAATTTCAATATGTCTTGGGCCCATTTTCAGGATTCGGCGCAGGTTTATGTTAAAATAAATCAGATATTTACACAGCCGAGCATTATTACAGGGCTCTGGGGAATTCCCTCAGGTTACAGAGTACGACAATTGCCTATTAAATAATTGTCAATTTTATTGCATAGCACATCCCAATTAGCGAAATGCCCTTTGCCTTTATTTAACACTGGCTGGGCGGTTTTAATCTTCGGACACAAATGCATTGCTTCTGCTCGCCCCAAGTGCTAATGTGCCGCATAAAATTACAATAAAACACGTTTATCTTGGGCTAAATGTGCTTATTTATTGCACCTGAGCTGTAAATTCAGGACTGTTCTTGCGAACGCCAAAGAGGTTGTAGTTTTACCTTAATATAAAAGAAAACAAAAAATCTATGCTGTAACCTTATTATTTTTCATTATTTATATGATAAAGTGAGTAAAATGGAAATGCCAAAGGGCATGCATGACTCTAAAGGACTGCCTAATTTGTTAAAAGGCATGTTGTACTTTTACAATACAAATACGTTTATGGTTATCTACCTACCTAACTCATGTAACCTTTGACTTGCCTCACCTTATCGTGAGAATAAAGCAAGTGCATTCTGTGTTCGCTAACGTCGTCAATATTATAGTTTTATGGATCAATATCTGTTTCTGCCTTTCGGACTACCTGTTTATTTGTACCTGTGTAATGTGTACCTCGCAGATATGATATTGGCATTCCAGCCCCTTAGCTTGGCTTAGATCTTCCTAAAGGCGTCACAAATCCAGGTGCACAGATGTGACCTGTAAGTGCCATTACAAATGCATACGGTCAAAGCAGAAATGTGTGAGCAACAATGACAGCTTTCACATAGCACGAAGGTCGTGCGTTGCCCGTGATTATTCTACACTATAAAAACACGGTTTAGGGGCGGCACGCGGCAAAAATTTTTGAAATAATGTATTGAATTGTATAGAATAGAAACGGCACGGCGAGTGCTGGGCCCTCGACTGCAACCGAGCACGGGCCGTGCGTAAACCGTGTACAAGTGAAAGATCTAGCACAGCACAGCACCGTTAACAGAGCAACCGTTTGCATAAGAACAGGCATTATAGGTATATTATAACGGCACCAATAGGTATTAAATCGCTATACGCACTGATTACTTCTCTATGTATATTATGTCTTTGATATACGTTTCCTACTCGGCTGCGGTTGTATTACGTGATTGCAATTAGTTTTGCTATTCTGTGGTTTGCTATTCTTTTAAAAGCAATCACGTAAACTGTTCCACTTACTAAACGGATTTACAGAAACATTTTCAGCGAGCTAAATGGCCATACTAACGCCTTTTACCGGAAGAAGGGTAGGCAGAGAATAAAGACCTCCATTCTGCTACCATCATGTTTTAAGCATCTCTCGTTTCCTTTTAACATTTAAAAGTCTCTCACAGCACGCTCAAGCTCGGGTACCTCTTATTTGCCCCTCTACGTGTACACTTGTACAAGCTGTAAGTTATGTGGTAATATTTTTCGTGAAGATGTGAGATTATCGTCCGGTTTCTGAAACTTGTCAAACTCTTGTCAAACTAATTTTAGCCAATCACGTCCTAACAATTAAGAGTATAAGTAGATTATGAGTAGGTTACTGGTTCACTCTCAGAAGCACACCGGTCGAACAAACGAACAATGGAGAACTATATATAGGTAACATGTGTCTACGAGAGGGTTAAACGCTTGTCATATTTGATTGCTCTTTCAGAAACTGGGTGTATACCTATCTGCTTTAGGTATCAAACTTGTAAAGTTGCATTTTCATCAACTTTAAACTTCGTATCTATACTAGCTTGTCCAACGACCCCAAAACACCCAAAGCTGTTATTATGTTCTGTTTTTTCTTCAGAGGTTTTAAACTTTATCTCCATCTGCGTAGGTTGAAAATTGCGGGCCGTAGACTTTGGATGAACGGTTGTGTACATATGTTGTGTTAGTCATCATCATCACCATCATCCTCAGCCCACATCGACCCACTGCTGGGCATAGGTCTCTTCTCTATAGCGCCAATCTTCCCGGTCCTGTGCCAATCGCACCCAGTGAAATCCCGACGATTTGATAATATCGTCGGACCATCGGGCCGGGGTGGTCTGCCCACTGGCCTTGTCGCTCCCCGTGGCCACCACTCCGTGACTGCTTTGGTCCACCGTCCATCGTCCTGTCTAGCCAAGTGTCCCGCCCATATCCACCTCAATCTCGTTATCCGTTTGCCTACATCTGTGACCTTTGTTTTCCGTCGAATTTCGACGTTTGGCACACGGTCAACGAGAGAGATACCTAACATGGAACGCTCCATCGCTCTTTGTGCTACTTTTATAGTATGCATATTATGCTTTGTGAGCGTACATGTTTCGGCTCCATAGGTGAGGATGGGCAAGACACATTGGTTATATACCTTGTTGTGTTCGTGCTTGTTATTAATTGGTAGTATTTATACAAGCGACAAAAAGGCTAACCTAACCTAACCGACTTAGCTGATCGACTAAAATACTAACTGAGCGACAGACAAGTCACTTTTAGTCGCTCAGTTATTTTTTTAGTCGATCGTTTTTTAATTCCCTGTTATTTCATGACTCAGAAAAATACGAAACAATGGGATAGGTAAGGAAACATAACATTTTAAATCTTGCCACCTTTATTTTTTTAACAACATTTTTTTTCTATTTATTACTTACAGGAATTTGTTAGTGTCTAGCCACACTATGCCGAAGGTACGCGACCGAAGTTCGGCATGATTACGCTTGCAATGCTATTTGAATTACTTACGACACATATGCAGAAATTACGTTGCGCTATAATTGCCTATGCCAGTGGGACGATGTGGGCTGAGGATGATGATGATGATGATGATGATGATAATAGCGTACAGAGCGTTACTTCGGTCGGAGGTATGTTCAGCGGCAACTAATAGGTAAGTTCGGCACTTATGGTGTGTCATCATATCAGCCGAATACGTCGGAACGTAAAATCAGCCACGTAACTTCAGTCGCGTACCTTCGGCATAGTGTGGTTAGACATTTACTGTGAAAACACATTTAAAAAAAAATAAGGAGACAAACAAATGAAGTTTTCACGGAAACCGAATGTAACTGGAAAAAATAATACTATCGTATTTTAAAATGTATATAAATAAAAATAAAGGGTGAATGTAAAGTGGCCAAAGTTGGTAAAAAGGAGATACTCCTATTATAGTTCCTGGTAATGCGCCTTTTTACACATATACCTTCATAAATATGCGTCATTATGTTTCTAATTAATTTGTTCACAACATTTTGTCATCGATGATTCAATTACATAATTAATATAGGGTAACATGGTAAAATAAACATTGCCAACTGTAGGAACATACATACATTGATATTTATTTTTATTTTATTTTTCATCTTTCGGTTTATCAGTTTAATTGGCAACTATATTTTAATCACATTTAGTGTTTTTCTACATATTTGATATGGCTAGCATGGTGCAAAATTATTTACAGCGAACTTATTACTAATTTAAATCATGGATTTATTTACAAAATAGTTAAAGATTTATCTACGGAATAGCACTGCACTTAAAATAATAAACAACATAATTAGTTACTACCGACGATAGAACACTGACTTCTCATGTAGGTTTTAGCTATAACTATTGTCATAAATAACCATAAATAATTTTCAAGATGGCCACGAGCCAGGCACCCTGCCTTCAACCCAACTGAGTCAGCGTGGTGGAGTCACATTGAAGTTAGACACAGGGAAAAGTATCTATCAGCTTTCCAATGCAACGATCCTTTGGCGCACGATGACACGTGTATCTAAAGGTGCAAACTGACCAAAACGTTACAATTAATACTAAGTACTGACTGCATGAATGCTCGTCGTGTAACGTGTAATACTCGATGTGTAACGCGTAACGTAAAGGTGCGTACTGACTGACGTTACGTTACGCGTTACACAGCGAGCATTCATGCAGTAATACTAAGTACTGACTGCATGAATGCTCGTTGTGTAACGTGTAATACTAGCTGTGTAACGCGTAACGTAAAGTTGCGTACTGACTGACGTTACGTTACGCGTTACACAGCGAGCATTCATGCAGTAATACTAAGTACTGACTGCATGAATGCTCGTCGTGTAACGTGTAATACTCGATGTGTAACGCGTAACGTAAAGGTGCGTACTGACTGACGTTACGTTACGCGTTACACAGCGAGCATTCATGCAGTAATACTAAGTACTGACTGCATGAATGCTCGTTGTGTAACGTGTAATACTCGCTGTGTAACGCGTAACGTAAAGGTGCGTACTGACTGACGTTACGTTACGCGTTACACAGCGAGCATTCATGCAGTAATACTAAGTACTGACTGCATGAATGCTCGTTGTGTAACGTGTAATACTCGCTGTGTAACGCGTAACGTAAAGGTGCGTACTGACTGACGTTACGTTACGCGTTACACAGCGAGCATTCATGCAGTAATACTAAGTACTGACTGCATGAATGCTCGCCGTGTAACGTGTAATACTCGCTGTGTAACGCGTAACGTAAAGGTGCGTACTGACTGACGTTACGTTACGCGTTACACAGCGAGCATTCATGCAGTAATACTAAGTACTGACTGCATGAATGCTCGTCGTGTAACGTGTAATACTCGCTGTGTAACGCGTAACGTAAAGGTGCGTACTGACTGACGTTACGTTACGCGTTACACAGCGAGCATTCATGCAGTAATACTAAGTACTGACTGCATGAATGCTCGTTGTGTAACGTGTAATACTCGCTGTGTAACGCGTAACGTAAAGGTGCGTACTGACTGACGTTACGTTACGCGTTACACAGCGAGCATTCATGCAGTAATACTAAGTACTGACTGCATGAATGCTCGTCGTGTAACGTGTAATACTCGCTGTGTAACGCGTAACGTAAAGGTGCGTACTGACTGACGTTACGTTACGCGTTACACAGCGAGCATTCATGCAGTAATACTAAGTACTGACTGCATGAATGCTCGTCGTGTAACGTGTAATACTCGCTGTGTAACGCGTAACGTAAAGGTGCGTACTGACTGACGTTACGTTACGCGTTACACAGCGAGCATTCATGCAGTAATACTTAGTACTGACTGCATGAATGCTCATTGTGTAACGTGTAATATACTCGCTGTTTAACGCGTAACGTAAACGTTGGTCAGTTTGCACCTTTACGCTTGATGAGTTGATGACCAATGAAGAATGATAGGTCTGTGTTGATGACAGGTTCATTGCATTAAGTTGCGTAGAGCTAGCGCCCCCTGTAAACGTCACTCATCAGCCAAAAGATGGTTGAACGACTGTACATGTGATTGGTTTCAAATCAAAAGACCAACAGCAATTACTTGTTATTACGAAGTGATATTTTTCTTATAATTATACATTTGTAACAGTCAGGGCATTGCAAATTTATTCAATTCTGATGTTCGGAAATAAAAATAGATAAGAGTACTTGAAATAAGTTTTGGCTCACTTGATCATAAATCGCTTAAAATAAATCTAATAAATGATTGCTTTTCCAGGAAGTTTAATTAAAATCCAAATATCAGATTTTATTAATTCGGCTTGGCAAATGATCTAACTAACTTTTTTATGCCTTGCAAATCGAATGTTCGTTATCTGTAAGTAGGTATTTGTTATAATCATTGCTAATTCCCGCAATGTTTCCGGGTTGAACAACCGGTAGAACCACTTTTCGTAAATTTTGATAATTTACATTAGACGAAACATTCTTAGAAAACACCTAAGCTATAGCTAACCTATTTTATATTTCGATGGGAATCTGATCTGATTATAGCTAGTATAAATCATTCATGGTCTGATATTCGCTCTACTATTTAGAAAATATCACATCTGCCACCACTGAAAATATGCCGTCATATTTTTTGTTAATGCTTCATTTACACTTAATAAATTATTAAGTAGTGGTTATTCAAATTACAAGTAATCATGTCTTGTTGTTAAACAGAAGGAGATATTTCCAAAGCTTTGATAATTAAGTGCAAAATGCACTACTCCACTGTATTTTTCCTAAAAAATATAAATACAGTTCATCAGATCAGATTGACCTGCATTTCATTTCTCATTCACTCCACAACTATATTTCACAATCGGCCGGATTATCTTAAAAGGGCACACTTCAAATTGCCGCTTTAAGCAATAATAATATGCTAATGGAAATTGTCCAAATATACACATATTGATGTAGAGAAATTGATTGGTCGTGTAGAGGCGGCCACCCTTCGATGACGGGTCATATGGTTGTAGCCATTTCTGAAACAATATATAGAAACTTATTGGTTGGGTTTGGTTCTTGGAACTTTTTTACATGAACTAAAGGTACAAAACGTAGTTACATTCACAACGAGACTGATCTTAAAATTGTGCAAAGTTTCCTAAGGAAGCAATTAAAGAAACTTAATTAGGAAACTTTGTGTGGTTCTTCATTAGTAGATTCAGATGATTGTTGGCAGAAGTTTCATGTTAAATCCTAGGAGGATACAAAAAATCAAATAGACAGATACATCACAATTTATACGCACCAAGATTTTGCATCTGTTGCTGGCTTAGAACAACGTAAGGATTTTCTATCTCGGAATCATCTAGCTGCTCCAAGTGTCCTTCCATGTCATCTGTGAATAATTATTTATAGTGCTATTTTTAACCGACATCAAAATGGGAGAGGGTTATCAATTCGGTTGTATGTTGTATTTTTTTATGTGTGTTATGTCGAAATTGGTATTATTTATGAACCGATTTCAACAATTCTCTTTTTAGATATAAGCTCGCCTTTGTACATGTGCTTTCTATTAATGTAACTGTATAAATTATTGTGTGCAGTAAAGAAAGGCGAATTGTGAATTGAACAATTCATTTTTTGTACCCTTCAGGTAGTTCCCATTTAAAAAAAAACTGGAATGGGGAAATTGACTTTGAGATGAATTCTGAGAATAAAAATCAAAGACGACATTCGCTTCCCCCGCGGACAGTATTAAGTAATAGGTCATGAAGACGTTTTTTTATGTTTTTAACTTAGTGAATTATTAAGTATAAAGGATTCATTATTACCGAATTGTAAAGCTATATCTTTATAAAAAAAAATAAGAAACCGAAACGACTAAAGTTACTTTACTTAGATTACATAATTATCTTTCACTTCAGTAAATAGTGAATGTAGCCCATTCATGTCCCCACCGATGGGCACAGGCCTTTACTCGGATACGACTAAGATTGAGCCATACTCCACGACGGTGGCTCAGTGATGATTGGTGGAGGAGTGTCGGGCTATAGTGGCTAATTTGACTGTAGTAGCACTCACGCGAAACGTCATTTGCAGTTGCGGTTGGCTTTGAACTTGCACCTTTATCAAAGCAAACTGGAAATCTGGGGTATAGAGTTTGCTATTTACACCAGGACATTAACTTTGGTACTCCTGAACTACAACTTATAAACCTTAGCTAGGTCTAATCTAGCCTAGGTCAAGGATCCATATTTATATTAAGTTACTGGTAAGTAGGTAAGGTTTACTTATAAATGTTTGAATGTATTAGTTAACTCACACACTGCAGAAGTGGTAGTCGGGGGCGGAGTGGTCGTGGTTGTGGACGTCGTTGTTGTTGTTGTTGTTGTTGTTGTTGTCGTTGTTGAAGTTGTTGTCAGCACTGAAAATAAATTAAAATTCATTTTTGTTGCATTTTATACCATACTATAGCATAGTATTAGTAGTATCATGCTGTTGTTCAAAACTAATTTGAAATGTTCAATGTGTGTGCGCTTATGCAAATAAATAAATACAAATACAAATTCAGTGAATGTCTATAAGTAGAGGTTATTGCAAATGGATGTTAGATGAAGTCTTTAAAAGTTTAGTATAAAATGCAACAAAAATTAATTTAAAAATACACTATGCAGTGAGTGAGGTTTAAAACGTACAATGCAGGAACAACTCAGCCTGCGCTCGCCCCAGTCGGTTCTCCGCGTAACACCGGTATGCGCCGGCGTCGATCCTCGTCATCTCAGTCACGACCAGGTTCAGGGTGTGTCGGTACCCAACACTGCTGGAGCTGATGAGGAGCTTTGAGCCTGCGGGCGAATGTTAAGGTCTAACTGCCGTACCCAGAGTCTCATTCATTGGCGCCCGTTTTTTGGGGCGCTCATTAAGTTAACAAATAGGTTAATCAGTTTCAGCCAATCACGTGTAGCTATTATTTAAACTAGCGGCACGTGATAGGCCGAAACTGATTTAAGGCGCCTCACTAATAAATTAGGGGTGCTTTTTTCAAGTGTATTTCAGAAAATACTCAGCGAATCGTAATCAATTCCTGGTATATGTAATTTGAGTATATAATCTAGGGTTTTCATTTTGGAAAATGTGTTTGGATAAAATTTTCTCGATAGGAAATAAATCCAAACTCAACCCTTTTTTCCAATATTTTATCCTATCATACCACAGTAGTAGTAAATATGATCTTTCTTTTAATTGTAATATGTGGGGAATTGTTGTTACTATTTGTTACGATTTGAAATGTTATTCCCTAAAATTGCTTATTTTTGATGTTTTTTTCCGTTTTGGCGCTTAATTTGACTCAGATTACGTCATTCGGAATTGCCATCCCACTTGTTCCTATTCCCGAATTATATTCGCTTCTCACTTCCGTTCGTTCTGTCTTAAAATATTATTCTTTAATTTGTTACACAACTGCTATTTGTTGATGTCTAAAAATAAAACACGAGTTAAAAACGCGACGCTCACAATATTTTAGCTACTTTACTTCAATTTAACGTTCAGGAATTCCGGCCCGACAAAGGAAATCTTCACCAGAAAGTTCCTCTTTGATGCCCCCTCGCCCCCGATACACCTCCCACTCGTCTGTGACGTTATTCAAAAGAGTTTTACGTGTTCCAAAATGCTTTGCGATTCCATTGTGAGTTGAGTATGGCTTACTCAATTCATATTGTATAATGCTACAAAGTAAAAGTTTGCAACACACAACGCAAAGTAAAATCGTTAGATAAGAACTTAGGAGAAAATTAATTTATCATTCTTCGAGTCACGAACACAATTAAGGGGAAGTTTTTTTTTCACCTCGACATCGGTTTGGCCTAGTTGAAGAGATGACTAAGGCATTTGGCACACCACTGGCAAGTCCATAGAGTTTGCATCCTCCTTTGGCAAGTCGTTAGAGGGGCGGGTGTCAATTACCTATAAGAAACTCTATGAAACTTTGTCATACGGGGCTTGGCGGGGGCGGGCGGTTCATAGGCGGGCGGTTGTGTCAGTGTGGTGGGCATTAGACTATACTGTCAGACAACATTGACAACCGTTTTGCCACCGATCTCTCTACCCGCCAATAGTGTGGCGATGCCTTTATCGGAAAAAACTAGGCGATGAAATTCTTTCCTCTGCTTTTTTAAAGCAGGGCAAGATATTAAATTTTATTGCGCTCAGAGCATGTTTGAAAATACTTTAAGAATAGAAAATTGTATCTATTGTACCTACTCTAGATAAAAGATGAATCCTGCTAATTTCTAGCATAGTTAATATCTGCGGTTTAAAAAACTACTCAAAAGGCTCTTCTTCGCAATGTCCTCATTTACATTCCTATAATCCACACTCTCCACAGTTAGCTAATACCAACTAATACTTCTTTTAATTTGGTCTTCGTTTGTTAGGATCTGGATAGCACAATTTGATCATCCAATTAAACCCACTTGTTCCTGTGGCTTTGGTCTGTTATGCTCCGAGATATAGGAATATATCTGTTCCCAATACAGAGTGGCCAAACTTTGGTAAGTAGGCCAAATTATTTTTTAAAGTTCATTTTTCTCTATTTAGTTTTTACGTATATATTTCTACTACTATCTTATAAAAAAAAATCACAAACATTCTAACCCCAGTGTCTAAAACAGTGATCTTTCTGACAGGCGTTTATCGAAGATTAATTCAAAATAGCGATAATTGATTTGCGAAGCGAGTCAGCCAAGAGATTAACAAGTTGTCACATCATTTTCTTTTTCGAAAGCTGCAGGTCAGGAAACGAATGGTCATTAAACGGTATAGAGGGAAATGCTTGGGACACAATTTATGACTTCGTAACTTTGTTTGGACTAGCTAGGAGGTATTGTTATCTAACTTACATAATGTATACATACGTTTGCAAAATTTTAGCTCAATCGGATCACGGGAAGTGGGTCCGAAGATTCCATTAATCCTGTCCAACCTAGGTTTGCTGGAAGAGATCTCTTATTAGAAATAAGCTCGCCTTTGTAAATGTTTTTTTCATTATTAAGTGTCTGTATTCTGTTTTTGTGCAATAAAGTATAAGTATAAGTATTCCGTTATAAACATAATTATATATAATTGAAGATATAAGTGAAGCTAATGAAAGCGTGTTAAAAAGGTTAAAAGAAGGTGAAACCTTCTTAGTCTCACCATCGTCGCTTGCCCCCTTTGGTCTTCACCTAAACTACCGCATTGTTTGCCATAATGAGATTTCATCGTTTTATGATATTTCACGTTTGGCCATTTCATGATATGACCAATTCGACGATATGGCTACGATATATACAATCATTTTGTATATAATTTTATTTATAATACTTGAATTTTATGTATAATGTAGTCTAAGAACGTTTTTTGCTATAGGCTACCGTTCGCGAGTTTTTTACGAAAAACTAAAAAAGGGGACCTTTACACCCCCAGTCCCCCACCCACCCCCCGGCATTAGGCCTATTGGCTGGGCGGGGACTTTTGATATGTTTACCTCCTAACTAGTCTAAACAAAGTTACAAGGTCAAAAATTGTGTTCCAAGCATTTCCCTCTATAACTTTTCATTTCCTGACCTACTGGGCGTAAGTGTCACATCTTCTCAGAGCTAAGTCCGGTTTCTTAAAACTTATAGAGATTTGAGTAACTTGAGCTGAATTCCTTACCATTATTTAATCGTTGCTCTCCGTTCAGAGTCCAGTAGACATTGGGCTGAGGGTAGGCCTCCGCATTGCACTGCAGGGCCACTGTGCTGCCAAGCAGAGCCCTCATGGCGACTCGACCGGCCCAGACGTGAGGGGCGACTGGAATCAAAACACTAATCGTGAGTGTGTGCTAAAATAATGATCTAAATCCGGCTGTTAACTACGGAGAAATTTATGGACAAATTATACATGCAAACTATACCCTACTACTGTGTATTCTTTTGTTAAATAAACGATTATCTTATCTTATCTTGTTAAAAGAGCGCAAATGACACCCGGTCACAAATGTTTACATGGTTGCGATGTCGCTGTTTCTGGTTTCCACGGCACAGGGTGGGGCCGGGAGCAATGTATTGATATGTTAACATAGCGTAACGTTTTTTCCTATGCGAGGTGAAAGAGGCACAATTATATCCACAAATTAACGAGGAAAAGTAAGGAAATTAGAAAAAGAGGTTATGCCACATGTTTCATTAAAAGGCAAACTCTTTAACAAAGATACACCTCCTAGAAATGATACTACTGTGCCGCCAATGGAAAGTCATATAAAACAGATCATTTCATTTCTCCACAAATCTCAGTGGAATCCCAGCTCCTGCGGAAATGCTATTTCGTTCCCGAGGCATGTGTCCAACCAAACTACCAAGTTTGTACATTACATATTTATTTTACGACTTTCCATTTTATTGTTGAATTTCTAGCGCGCGATTTCTTAGTTTATGTCTTTTGTAACAGAAAAAGATTCTGAAATATTTCGAAGATGAAAACAAAGTCTAGATTAAATCTAGTCCTTTGCAAAGCTATTCGGATTCCAATTCAATTGTCTCCAGAGCTTTACATAAATTCAGCGTTAAATAGAACATCGAATGAATATTCAAGAAAAGGTCTATCAAAATCTGTCTGCCCATTCATCTTTGTAGTGTCAATTACCCTTTTGAAATAAAAAGAGGGCTTTCAGACAAAGGTAACATCGTGTCATTTGTCGAAGCGTTTAGATATAAAGAAATCGAACTTGATATTTAAAAGGGTTATTTAAAGACATCTCAAGATTTTTAGTGTGTAACAGATTTGCTCTAAGCAACCTATATTTTCACTTCTCCATTAATCTCCAACCCAGGCGGTCAGCTAATTTGTGAACATTCTCTGTTCAAATTGCTTTAAAGGATGATGATACTGTTCTGTTAAGCCTTGTTCATAAAATGATACATGTGATACAACGCTCTTTTGAAATTATGAACTTGTATAAAACGCAAAGACATAGCTTGTATAAGCCCCGCAATATGGTGATGCGCCTGACAGTACATTTGATGGATTTTGATAAGATATAGCTCTTATTTCTATAAACATGATCTTCATGACCACAGACAATTACGTTTATTCTTTGGTCTGTACTTATAACATTGTCAGATCTTTGTCGTTACGCGCTTTACTATTTGGGCTTATAATATGTGCGAGCGAGTTAACTAAATTTTGTCCCAGCATAGATATATCCCTACAGATAACCTAAAACTTCGTATATTTCGTATATTTATTGCACATATCAGAAAAAACACAAAGAATGCATAAAAGATATGAACAGAGGCAATCTTATCTCTAAAAATATATTTCTTCCAGCAAGCCCAGGATGGACAGGATACAATCTAAACTTCGTAAAATCCTTTTTTAAACACTAGGGTGTTACCAAAACAATCGGAAAAAGTTGACATAGTTTTTCATGTACAGTTGAACTAATAGAAGAGTTGTCATCGTCATCACTGCTATCCGCACTTAGACATCTTTCCGATTCACAAATGTTTAAAGGGTGTCTCGATTATTTTGATTAATCGATGTTTTAAGCAATATCCAAGACTGACATTCAGAAACAGCGATGATATACAAATTCAAGTAAATTCAAAGACCAGAGGTTTTTTAGAGACAACCTCGCCCTTATACGTAATTCATAATTTCTTAATTGCTCTCAACAATAGTGTACAACGGCGAACTTATCTCTAGTAGGAGATCTCTTCCAGCAAACCAAGTTGGGATGAGTAAGGATACATGTGTTTTATTTTAATGTTACTGTTTAAATAATTAAACAAAAATTTGTGAATTGAATTGGATTACGTTTTGTGAACTTTCATATTGGCAAATCATGTTTCTAAGTAGTATTCATTGTATAAGTTGTTGTCTCCCGCTTAGTTTATCCACAGAAGAGATAATAGTACTCCGTACAGAACGGCCACTCCCTTCCCCGCGCTGATTCAGATACCGCACCCCACCCCTGGCGTCAAAGAATTGGTTAAAGGATCAATAGATAGGGCTGAACGCCAGACGAGTGACGGACGACGCGTATACTTTAATATGCGCTGCATCTGCCGCGCCACCAGCCATAGCAAAGTTTACGCACACATTTGCACGTATACAAACATCATTTGGTTATGTAGTAGTAATAGGTGAATATTTTACGAGCGTTCTGTGGAGTGTCCGAGGTGTGGTTTATCCCTAAAAGCAATAAACGACACCTGTTAGTGTGGTGAAAGATAATTTTTAGGATATTTTGAATTGCTTATTTTGTTATATTTACGGACGACTTTCCACTCCTGAGATTACGTTTATATTATATGTGTGTTCCTGAAGAATTTGACATTGAACATGAACAGGTACATGCAATGGCAAATAAAGCTATCTGACTGTTTATCTGTTGGAAGATAAACATATACAACCAAGCTCTATTAAAAAAAAGGTTACTGAAATGTAAGTGCTGGAAATATAATTCTGATGTTGACGAGGCTTTTTACCTTATTGCCTATACAATATGTATTGTATTAGATGTCTTTGACATTTTACAATTTTACATACAACAGTACCTACTACCTAATGTAACAACAAATCGAATTTGCGCTGACTGGCTTCTAGTAGGGGATTTGCTAGACTTCGCGGGGCTCTACTGCACCCCAGATATATTGAAAGTAAAAATAATAGTTAACTTACATTGTACAGCCAGCACCATTCTTTTGCTGACGGACGGCGGCACTCCGTTGCTTGCTATACACAGGTACACGCCAGACATAGTTCTCTCCACGCTTGACATATTCAGCCAATGCCCCTTCCATTTGGACACTGAAACATAAACAAGGTGTAAATTAATGAGAAACTTCTTTGTTAGGGACATAATTCTGAGCAACTTTCATTAAGAAACCGATTTGATCAGAGCAACTTTATTTTTCACTTCTCCATGCAAAACAGCTGACCCTCTCAGGCCAAAATGTATTGGGATGTGATAATATAGTCGCTCTGATCAGATCGGTTTCTTAATGAAACTTGCATGTCAGAAAAAAAAACATCGAAATCTTTACAGCTGCGAAACAACAAGTCCTCTATGTTTGTTATTTTTTTTTAATCACAGGGTTAAATTGTTGTATCTCGATTTATTTCAATGCTTTGATCATTTGCTGCTGGTGGAAGAGTGTTGGGCTAATGGCCGACTGTCTAGCTCAGCTTTACGACTATTACTACCAAGTAGCGATAGGTAGCCAGGACCTACAAGAAACACGGAAGCGAAACCCATCCAACTCATCTCGACCAAATGTTGCTATCCGCACGATCGTATCCGATGGGTGAATACCACGCCACGCTTCCGTTACACATTCCTCCTAAAAAAATAATTTCACACCGCACAGTTTATAAGCATTTCAAAGAAAATACTGGCAGAAATTATCCGTGACAGGAAACAGATTTCAAAAACATGTTTGTGGTAAAAACAACTGGAAACCCATTTCAAAATGGCCACAGCTCAGTAACAAACCATCTCTCTACGCCCCGCATATTTTTATTTGGATTGCACTTGTTTTGGTTGCATACCTTAGTACTTAGTTGGAAATCCGTTGACTAATGCAGGGACGCTCAACTACTCGAAACTTGCTCGTTGTTTAATACCGGTCGCTGTTTTGTGGATGCTTCTATGCAAACGTTCTGGCAGTTTTTGTTTAAACACTGCAAACAGTAACTTTGTCTCCGGATCTCGGTCTGCCTGCTTCTAGAACTCAGACTGGGCGCCTTGATAAATGATCCGGTTATGTCACCTCGCTGAATAATAGGGAGATGTAAACTGAATGGAATCGAGATGTACAAAACACTCGTTCTAAGAAATGCGAACACTCTATTAAATGAACCGTGTATATTAAACATTGCGAGAACCACAGCAATACATACGTGGCATACAGCGTAAATATGTACATACTTGAAATATCTATGAACAGAACATCATACATTAAGAGGCGGAATTTGCTATTCAGTATACAACGGTTAAGGAAACTGTCTTTGTTATTGAGCCATGATAAAGTGAAAGAGCGAGGGCAAAAATAAAATATTATAAGTAGAAAATAGGACCTATGAGTAAAATCGCTAGGGTTCTAAATGAACTTCTAATGACCTCATAGTATATTATAAAGTCATTGATTTGTATTGCATAAACAGGGATCTTAAAAATCTGTGCTGTTGTTTGGATGTAAGCGGACGAGGACCGTCACAAACAGTGGAGAGGAGACTGGTTACCTGAGCTGGGAGTACAGAAATAGCATAGAGATAGCTATAACGAGGCGTAAAAAGACGGTTTTGCCTTGTCGACGGTATGCCGAGACGCGCTGCGCCGGCTACAAAGAAACCGGAATTTGCACCCTCGCTATAGCTGTAACCGTGTTATTCAGCACGCGACTCACGGCATCTCGTAGAGTCTGCTCGTTTGCTGGTTTTAGAAACTTAAACATAATGTTTCTAACATTTCACTTTGAATCTTCATAATCCTCATCAATCATCTAACTATTATCCGGGTAAACTCCTGTGCCCCTCGGTGGGGACATTACTTTTTGTCCTTTATTTAAAGTTTTTAATAAGAAGTATACTGCGTAAATCTTTAACATCGTCATCGTCAATATCGTCTTCATTGTCGTCGTCGTCGTCAACGTCGTCAATGTCATCATCGTCGTCATTGTCGTCATCGTCATCGTCATTGTCATCAACGCCATCGTCATCATCGTCATCTACATCGTCATCATCATCACCTGTCGTCTGGTTGTCGGTCCTGATGTGCCTGGAGTCCTCTCGTCGCCACACGATGCTGGGTGGCGGAGTCCCGAGGGCGGCACAATGCATAGCCACTGCCTCACCTTCTTTGACGCTGACGTCACCGCTACTGGCTTCGTCATCGATATCAGGTGGTACTGGCGGAAAAAATACGATATTAAATAATCATGAATGTTAAAGAACAGGCACTTGCCATTACTATACAAGCTCAATCTCATCGAGAAGATTTCTCTACCAATGTGTTTCCTTTACCTTGAATGGAGAGGCAATATTAAGTATAGTAGTTATATCTAGTAAAATATACAAGCCCGATTCCTTCGGATGCTAACATATCGCAACAACTTAAAATACAAACATCGTTGTTACGAATCTCGCTTGGAACACTTTGGAATGACATCCCTGGAAACTCGAAGGTCTATTAGTAGTTTAACCACCCTTAATAAAATTTTGCATGGAACACTGCATACTTCCCTTTTAGCAAAAATAAAAATACATACTCCACAAATTCCTCAGAGGTCGGCAAGGAAACTAAAAACTTTCGAATTACCCTTGTATAGAACGCAAAGGGAACAACATGAATCACTCGCTAATATGTGTCGTCTCTATAATGATTTGTCTAATGTGCATAGTACCTTGGATGTCTTTGTGAACCTTTGTGCCTTTAAATTTCAGCTATATAAAGCATTATCATAAATTCCCTCTAATATTTTGTAATTTCGAAGATTTGTTTGTCGTTTTATTATATTTTACTATGCTTTCTTTTAATGCAACACCCCTTTTCACTAGCTCGATCACCATACACTAAACATCAACATTGTGGATTGGTTGGGAAAGAGGGCTGGTGCAGTCTCCTAAACTTAGTTTAATAATTATATAACATGTAACATATTTCCGCACGCAATACAGAGCATGCTGTCAAAACACCCTTTAGGATAATTTACTAGTAAAAAAAAAAAAGTGTCTATATACCTACTTAGAAATGAAGTGTAAAATATCTGTTGTGTTTTGCAATAAATAAAAATATAAAATATAAAATATAAATATATCTGTGTAGCGCAGGGACAGCATGTCAAGTTATCCGCAGGATCAGTGAATTGTGAAAGTAGACATCAAAGCTCAGTTCTTTGGAGTAGATTTTATAAGCCGAAACAATGCTGCATTGTGTCTTACTTAATTAATTATCACGAACGTAAGTACTGTATAAAGTGTGCTGCAGTGCAGTTAATGGGCCATTATCTTCGATCCCTGTTAGATTAATCAATAAACTCACATCGCGCCAGCGACACGTAACACACACTTACAGGATTTACCGGTCACATCTACTCGAGTTCCTAATAGCACAATCCTTTAATCTAGAAAGCATGTCTTGAAACTCTTGAGCTCCAGAATTTCTCAGGAAATTGCATGGAGCTAGTTTTCTTCCTGATATTTTCAGTCATGGTAGAAGAATCAAGGACATAATCCAACCTCATTCCCATTTAATGTCTTATTGAAGTAATGGTTGAGGGATCATAAAGTATAGCGTACGTACCTTTGGTCTTCAAGGTCACATTAGAACGCCGGTAACGTCATCTTCATTAATTATTAAAATATTCTAGGGCCGTCATAATGGAAAGTCAGTCAGCGCTTTAACTAGGTCTAAGTAACTGTACTACTACTAGGAATCTCAAAGTTGACCTTAGATTAGCGCTAACTGCAACAAGTGGACATGCAAGTCAATGATTGATGACGTCAACTAAATTAGAAGGTGAAGCCAAAGGCGCAATACCTCATTTTCGTTCTACCATGATTCTAGCTAAAAGCCTCTCTGAATCTGAGCCTGTGAATCGCAAGGAGGTCGTAAATTCCCTGAATCTACTAGCAAGGAGGTGGTGTCTCTAAATGGCCTCTTTAGATTATTCTCATGAAAACTTTAACACTTCGTTTGCGGGTTCAACGGCTTATTTAAAACCGGAACCTAAATCATGAGGTGCTGAAGGTTTAATGGACCAAGTAAAGGCAGATTTAAAGTTTTAAGAAAAATATACTATCGTGAATATCTTGACCCAGTTAGGTATCTGTGGAACGCGTGAAAACTATTACTTTCCGTAACTGAACTTTTCCATTAACTTGTAGAGAAAATTTTGTTTCACAAGCTTTGAAAATAAAAAAGCTTCGAAGACACCGTTTTAGAAAATATACGGTCAACGGTGCTGTAATTAGGTTTCTACACACAAAGTAAAAGTATGATTTCATCCATTTCACCAAATTACTATATTTTTTAGAAAACAGAACTTTTCAAGTTTTTGATTTTTCGCTTAACTTGTGCTGAAACTTTGTGCCAAATTTCATGATTCTAGGTCAACGGGAAGTAGATTTTGAGTTTCTTGCGAGCATACTATAAAATCCAACCAGTTTACAGAATAAACGGTCGTAGCGTTGGATTGCGTTGACCTAGAAGGTTTATTTTTTCAACACATTTAGTATTTTCAACTTGATACCACGTTCCGATAAAAAGGTCTTCACAAAAGGACACGCGAACGGACTAGCATCCCTTTAAAGTCTGTGGGTCGAACAACAACAACAACGAAGTGATTCTTTAATGGTTCCTTTTTTCCTCTAAAGGATCAAAACCCTAAAAACAGCCAATAACCAAGAAAAGTTTTCGCAACTTCATTGATGAGTCCGTCTTTTTTTACCTACGTTAAAACATTACCCTTTTGTGGAAAGTAGGCACAAGCATAATGCCTATTGCTCAGGCCAAGTTTTGACACTTGAAAGGTGAAAGATATGAAATGAAATGAATTTACACGATAAAGGTACCCTTACCGACAACCATCAACTCGTGCGTCTGTATCATCATCGGCTCGGTGTTGATCTGACACATGTACCGCCCCCCGTCCCCCTCGCCCACCCCTCTCAGGCCCAGCGTCCACGCCGCGTCGGACCGCGTCACGCTCACGCGGTGGTTCTTTGTGATCACGTGGTTGGAGATTGTGAGGATGGTCTGTGTGTCGACCCGGAGCCACGCCACCTGGAAAACAGCAAAAATCAGACCAGCTCTACTATACTCCAACCTTTTTAACGATTCAAATCGGATACGGAACGGAATCGCATGCCAATTGCTAAGCGAGGGCGCAGAAATCCGGTTTAGGCTTGGTGAAGGCGGCACCGAGATGTGCCGCGCCCCAGCTACAACTACAAACCGGTATATCACGCCCCGCTATAGCAATTGGCATGCGATTCGTTTGTAGAATTGGGGGGCATGGCAACCATTTTCAATCGAATATTCCAATATTGAGCTTTATTTTACCAATACCAAGCTCTGTTTTAAGATGGTCATAGGTAGTATATTTTCGCATCAGGTAAGGTGCTGATATGTTCTGACTGTGTACTTAATCTGATAAAAAAATAACAACTCTTGGCATCGGTAATAGTTATTTATCCAACAAGTGAGGAAAGTTTGTTTTTCCTATGAGTTTTGATTTTGAGTCTTGAGCGAACGAAGGATTGAAAAATAGAATCACGAGCGCAGCGAGTGATTATAAAATTCAATCCTGAGTAAGCGAAAGACTCAACAAAACGAATAGCAAATGAACTTGCTCACATGTTGCATACAAAACTTTTCACCACTTCCAGCAAGAAAGTATTCAGTCACCATAGTAAGTTTAAGTAAATAAATTAATGTACTTCTTCTAATGTACTTCTTTCACAGGCTTCTTTCTTTGAGTGCGTTCTAAAATTATAATCCTAAATTTGACGATGTAATTTTTACAATATTTTATTTAACGTTTTTAATGTTTCCGAACTTACAATAATTTGATAAATTTTATAAAAAACATTAATCTTAACTTATAAGTATTTCTATTCTAAGTATAAAATTATTTATTTTTTAAAATATCTTTAAAACTTAACATAAAAATCAGGCAAGGTTAGTTTCTGAACGGGATCATTACTTTCCTCACTGTTCAAACAGTGAGGAAAAACTAACTTTCCTCACTGTTTTCGTAGAGGAAAGACACTTCTTTCGTGCGGGAGTGGTGAAAAATAAATTTCACTATGGGCTTTGGGCACGTTACCACTTTTTGTATGGAAGCTCGCGAGTACACGATCCTCTTAATCGACTGAAAATGGTTGCCGTTGCGTTGTATCTAAACTGTATCGATTCTGAATCGCTAAAATGGTTGTAGTAAGGTGATAGGAAAGGGGTTAGAACACTTTAATGATATAGTCAATCAGGCATTGCTGTTAGAAACGTAGAATCCTCAAAGCTAGAGGATTTGCCTTAGCACGGGGTGTGCCGAAGTAGGCCGGATACTTGGCAAGCTTAAATTGGCAAGGCAAGGTGATGCGGTAGTTGGGCTATATCGGCAAGCGAGTGCGGTGGCCAAGAGAAGGCCAACCCTTTGATACTCGTAACTTATACGGCCTACCCGGCGAAAATATCGTCGACCAGCCTCTGACTGAATGTCAAGTCACATTCTTTTTCCCGTCTTCTGGTTATTTGGTTAGAAATAAACTTGAATGACCGCGCCTCACCATGTGACGTAGTTAAAACTATTGTGATATTTCGGTATAAATAACAAATTACCTAGTTTCATGAAACCGATACATGAAAAGTAATAATTTAATTGCTTTTTGTGTCCGCGATGACAAATGCGACCGCTGTATTGTCCGGTGTAATTTCCGAAATCAATTTATTATAACCAATTCGCTTGGCCCGGTACAAGGTATAAGTGCTATTACAGGCTATTACACTAGCCTAGCAATGAGAGCAGTAACATAACTACTATACGTATGATTTCACTATTACGGTTCCCACGACAGAAGGCCATAATGTGGGGCCACAAGCAATGTGTATGTCTGTATGTAAATGTCATGCTATTGTTATAATTATAAATGTGTATGTTTTTGGTATCCACTTCAGCACCTAACATATACTTGATTTTTTTCTCAATTTAGTGCAAAACATGTTGCTGGTCAGACCGAACGATAGGTATATAGAATGATTGGATGAAAAACTAAAATGGTTGGATGAAAACGCAGCTTGTATGTTGTTTTTAACTGTTTGCAACTTACCTTATAATTACCTAAATGATCAACTTTACATGTGAGTGACGCATCTCTACCGACCGCAACTGTCACATTTGAGCCTGGTCCTATAAATCTTGGTAAATCTGAAACAAAGAAAATAAATGTTTAGAGTAACACATACACAGCAGAATGTATTTAGAAGTACAGTTGCACCCACATTAAACCAGTCATTCAATAATACATTTGGAGTATTGAACAGAACAATGAACAGTGATGTAGTGAGATTATTTTCAGCCGATTTCGGTCAAGTACGTACGCAAGCGAGTACAATTCAAATGACGTGTGGGCTCGAATTTGGCTTGTTTGATAAATAAATATTTTTGTATTTTATCCCAGAGGAATATAACACAAACTTCCCCGAATATGACCGGAAATAAACCGATAAGCTCCTGTGTGCCTACGTACAGCCTGATGTATAATATAATATTTATTAAACTTCCTCGATACTTTTTGAAGTCGGTAAGAAGTTTGTAACTTTTATATTTCCGATATGTATTTGTCATTTTCAGTACATACGAAATTGTATCTACAGTCTCGCACACCTAAGCGCTGCTTGCCGGTAACCTATTCGGTAATTGATCAAAGTGATTTGGCAGGTCGAAATAGTACGTAGTGAAATAATGTTGCTCACTTCTGAATCATAGTGACGTGTATTTTTGAATCGATAAATGAATGAAATAAACAGTCAGTTGAATGAATAGTTTATACTTATTTGCTAAAGGGGCAGCTTAAAAACACAAATTAACGCGCAAACTGGTTATAGGCTATTTACACGGGTTGACCTTCGAAAAATAACATCGAAACTTTCTGGGATACTTATAGTTGAAATTCCCTTAAATGTCGCATTTTTCGTGTACACCTAAAAAAAGTAGACATTAGTAAGGCATACTATAATATAATTTGTAGAATCTCTGCATCTATTAGGGCTTTAGAATAACTTCGACAATAAAGTAAACAAACAATCATTCACTGAACGAATACTCTCGCTTTTTTTTTGGCACAACACTATTTGTTTTTCGGCAAAAACGGGTATCACTTGACCTGTCAAATCACTTTGATCCACTACCGAATAGATAATAGATCAAATGACTCATTTGTATGACGAATATACTTCAGAAAAATTTAGTTGATTGATGTATGCATTGCTCAAAGATTTTGCTAAAGTATGAATCAATGTAGCTTAAAGAGATCTCAATCCCGAGAGAAATAAATTGTGTTACCGAAGCTCGGTGGCGCTTCGTTTTTAGGGTTCCGTACCCGAAGGGTGTTGCTTTCGCTGTCCGTCTGTCCGTCCGTCTTTCCGCAGCGAGCTTTATCAGGCGAATCGTAATTGGTAAATGAATCTTTCGACTTTTTTATGGCATTAAAAAAGTGAAAGTGGTCATCCATCATACAAAAAAAGTGTTCTTGCGTCTTTTCTTGTTAGATGGTACGAAACCCTTTTCGTGCGAATCCGACACATGCTTGGCCGGTTTTTATCTGAACGAACAACGATGTAATCCTGATTTTAAATTCTTTGATTTCGCTGATACTTCATTTTATTTGAACTACAATTCTCTGCCAAAGACTCTCAAACCTATGGCGATTTTTTGCAGGTCTTATTTGATGGAATCTTATTTTAGAATGATACAAATTTGTTTTCAGCGTTATTTTTTTCATCAGTTTCTTTTCGAATACCTATTCTTTTAATATCTCACATCATTAAGCAAAGCTTTAAAAATATTAAAAATCCTTCTTTACAAAGTGAACATTTTATTAAAAAAAACCGCTCACCAAGTGAAATAATAACTTTTGAACGGTTCGTGGACGTATTGCATAATTTTAAATGTCATAATATTGTCTGGCATAAACACTCTCAAGTTCATACAACCTGATAATATTTTAATGAACATAATTATACCGCGCGGAAACGATATCATGTAAGTGAGCTACCTTCTCAGAGGAGAGAGAATAACATTTCACAAAAATGATAATTTCTGTGGTGGTGTCCAAATACCACCGCTTTGTTAAAAAATAATATAGGTATTTTAAGAAGAGCAGTATCATCGAGCGGTAACATAATACTAGTAGGTATCGAATAACTTTAGCAATAAAAAATCCCCGCCTAAAACCAGTTTTCTAGTTTCATCACCAGGTCTCATCATCAGGTAAAATTAAAAGGTCTCATCACAACGAATCTAATGAGCTTAACCTCGATGGCTTAACTAGTAAGTATCCCAGGGTTCCAGCTCCCACCTTTGAGCTTCGCACTTCATCATCAGATCAGCTCGATAGTACCATTATTCTTAAAGGCCTTGTCACTAGAGTCTAATGAGCCCAAAATCGATGGGTTTACTAGTAAGCATCCCAGGGTTCCAGCTCCCACCTTTGAGCTTCGCACTTCATCATCAGATCAGCTCGAAAATTAAATAATAATATCTTTAAGTGCTTATTTATTTAATCGTATGGCTCTAGTGAATAGGCTACAAGGGAATATTTAAAGAACTAAGCCAGTGCTAATAGGCGATGACAACTCTTCTATAAGTTCAACTGAATAAACAATTTTGATTCTTTCCGATTGTTTTCGTAACATCCCTAGTATTTAAAAAGTGGATTCTTTGAAGTTTTAGGTTAGCTGTCAAGTTGTCTGTTATATTGGATAGGGTATATATCCCGCTGCCACCTTCGAACTCCATCATCAGACCAGTTCGATGGTATCATAACAACCAGCTCCAAGAAGTCTACTTTCGAATAAAAAAAAAACAACATTCAAATCAGTTCACCCGTTTACGCTCCACGTGACGTCCAGACAGACACACGGAGTGTCTTACAAGTTAAACTTATAACACCCCTCTTCCCCTTCGTCGGGCGGGGGTTAAAAAGCCAAGCAAGCCTGATTTATTCGAAATATTTCCTATAAATAACAACGAACCTCTTTTAACGAGAAACAGGCATTCATTCGGATTTGTGAGGAAATACAAGTAGGATCCTTTTTTCGCTTTCAGCGTAGAATGAAACGAAAATAGGTGCTTTTTTCATCAATTTCCTAATCAAAGTTTGGTAGAGCATGCCCTAAGGGCTTAGGGTACCGTAGTGAAATCCAATTTTATTATGAGAGTTCCTCTACGAAACTACGAAAAAGGAGAGTTCTTAATTCGGTTGCATTTAGGGTCCTGTAACCAAAGAGTGCCAAACGGGACCCTATTACTAAGCATCCGCTGTCCATCTTTCCGTCTGTCCGTCTGTCACCAGGCTGTACCTCATGACATGAACCGTGATAGCTAGAAAGTTAAACTGTTCACAGATGATGTATTTCTGTTGCCGCTATAACATCAAATACTTAAAAATAGATAATAATTATTATTAAAGGGGACTCCCACACAATAGACATGATTTTTTTGCCGTTTTTATAGATCAGGCGGTATCTCATAAACCGTGATAGCTATAGTCTATTCGTGATAAGAATGCAGTAAAGTCATCACTGTCCGGCGGCCTAGCCACGCCCCGTAACCAATCAAATCATTTCCAATTATCAAGCTAAGTTCACAGTGACCAGTTGAAGGCAAACTTTCGAACGCGAAGGTTGTGTCCTGTCCTGTGAGTGTGTGTTAACATAATTAAATTTAAATTTGACTGCATTCTTATCACGAATAGACTGTAGATAGTTGATTTAACAGATGATGTATTTCTGTTGCCGCTATAACAACAAATAATAAAAAACAGATTATAATAAATATTACTGTTAGTTACCGTCTCTTTGAATGTACTCTCACCTCTTATTTGACTATTTACATAGTGAAATCCTTAATTGGCCTAGTTATTTAATCTATATTCTTGTTTAACTTTTATGTACGGCTGTGGATTTTTGTTCAATAAATAAAATAAAATAAAATAAAGGGGGCACCCATACAACAGACATGTTTTTATAGATAATGGTACGGAACCCTTCGTGTGCGAGTCCGACTCGTAATTAGCCGGTTATTTAACAACATTTGTAGGCACGTTAACAATATTTGTAACATTTTAAAGATACACGCACGTCTTAAGTTAAACTACATCTTTAGTGACATTAAATAATTTTTAATGAAAAAAAAAAACAATACGAGAAGCGCTTTAATAAAATCCTTTCAGGATTCCGCGCATATCCCTTGGCCATTTTGTGTACCTATCAAAAAGTTTCGCAGCCGACCAACCCGGGATAAAGTTCATATAATAACCTGCCAACTACTCCCGGGATACTAGTTGGGAGATACGGGATGGCACCACATGAGCGCGAAAAATGATTCTTTAATATTTTATGAAACTGTTTCGAGAGGCAGTGTAGCGAAGTGATTTGCATGTGTATTATACGGGTCTAAGCCAATATATATTTTACACGCCTTGCAGAAAAAATATTTACAAGGTAAAACATAAAAGTATAGTATTTTATAGTCTTACTTAGGGCATTTATTCCTAAACCACTTTTATTATTATCTGCCACCCCAGGAATAGTCGTGACGCCAAGTTATTTGCGTAGAAAAAAACTAAGTAGAGAATAATAAATATAAGTAACAAGGTAGACCCATACACCAATCCTGACCTAAGAAGATATTGCCTGTCCAGTGCCCAGTCCAGCTATAGCAACTAAATTATTGTAATTTATTGGATCCCGGATATTGGCCTTGTTTACTGAACCCGTTTCTACGAGGATCGGCTTAATTAATTCTGGGCCTGATGAATCTATCACATTTATACAGATTTCTGAAAAGGGGTCACATCCTACAACTATACTAGGACAATGCATAAAATAAAGTCACGCCTTTTCCCATACGGCGTGCAGAGGCACAACTGTACCCAATTTTGGCCAGTGAAACAATAATCAATTTTGCGTGACAGGTAGCTTGCCCATCGCCCACACCGCCATGGAGTAATGAAGGTTTCCTAACGATTTGTAATAGTAACTTAAAAAAAATTGGGAAAACTTCGAAAAAAAATTGTCTTTCAAAACATATTATGTTTGTTGTGATGCACATTTTTCTCTGAAAATGATTTAATTTTTTTGCATCTGCGGGCATTTGCCAGTCAGCTCATTTTGAAGTCTGCCCGCTGCGGGCGTTTGCCAGTCCAAGGGCTAACTATCTATCTAATCAATCTTTCGGTGGTAAAGAATTGACCAAAGAATCAGGTATTATTGTGACAATTCAGATCTAAATCATATCTAAGCATTTTCATTTTCATGCTCGCTTCACAAGCTGAAGGTACGGGATTAAATTCGGTGCTGAACAAGTACTTCATACAATCTGAAAAACTTGATACGGATTTTCTAACAAAGACAGTTGCCATATTTTCATAGTTGCGGCGATAGTCCAGCCCCTTGTCACGCAAAACATGGCGTAAAGAAATAAAAAAAACTGTCTGAACGTACAAGTGTAGCTTTGGCGCCCCGTTTGGGACAAGTTATGATGCTTTATTAAGTATTTTTATTCTTACTTTTTATTCTTTTAATTTATCGTATTCATTAGACTTCCATTTGCCCTCACTTTCTACTGAATGTAGGAGATAAGTGTAATCATATGTAACATAAAGTCAAAGGCTTTGCAAATTTACATTTACAGCGACCCTCATCATAATAGTGTGTGCCTTTCCATCCTGTCTCGAGTAGGTAAGTTTTGTGTGACCTCCTTGTTTGTTTATCGTGGAACTATATAATATATTATATTGAAAACATAACCGAGCTATTGCTTAGATATAGGCATGTATTTAAACGCTAAACAAATAATCTCCAATTTTATTATCTAACTATTCTAAAATTTAATCAAAAATACTAACTTGCTCACAAAATTTGCCCACCAAACACAAGAAATTTTGCAAACTGTTTATGTAAAACTGTTACAATATTACGTGATTATCTGGTATCTGAATGTAGACCTGATAATTATTTTAATAACTACAATAACTTCAATCCAATTTTACTTGAACTTAGCACCTGTTATTAATTAATCAATCAATATATTAACTAGTAATTAAAACAACAACTTAAAAGCCTCGTTTTTCGTAGTTCGATGCTTCTTTGGATTTTGTAGTTCTCACATGTCAACCTAACCTGCCCTGACCCACCACTTTGCCCTAATATGTGATGAGCTCACAGGTATAATTATGAGCTGCGATAAAAATATTCCACGTGAAAAGAGCGCGCCAAACCAAAATACATTTTTTTTTAAAAAGATTCTATTATACGGATGGAGAATTGTGTGTGCAAGTCAGTATTTTAGTTAGACTAAAATTGCGCGGAAAAATAAAGAATCAAGCTTTTAACACCGTCTGTTTTAGTGTATGTTACCGGCACAGTAAGAACTCGTTATCGTATTGATTCTGCAAAGTCTTGAAGATGATAAAATTTAGTTCCGCCATCAATAATTAAATTAATTAATCATTAAGATTGTTTGAAGTGTTTGCACGAGGAGTAGGTAAACTTCAATAGGCTCTAAAGGAACGTTTGAGCACATGATTATTTAGTGTAATTGCGTTTGTGAGAGTAGACTTAAGGATATTAAATTGCAAGAACAACACAAAATTAAATATAATTTACTCAAACAAAGCTATAGTAATGTGTTCATAATATTGACAACTCTCCATTTGTCTTAGTGGTAGGACTTAAGAAAAACCCAAATTTTTTAGGATAGATTTTTTTTAAATATATTTTTTATTAAAAAGTAACCCCTAAAAAACTTCAATTGAGAATTTCATTCATACCTGAACAAATCAGGGTTTCAGTAGTGAGGAGGTTAAGGATTTGACCAAGTCCTTGATTCTATCGTTTCCTTGCGACATATTCATTAAACCACTCATTGAGTAGATAGAGCAAAAGGTACTCAGAGAAAAATCTTAATTCCTTTTTATACACTTTCTACCTTTATAAGGTAGTGAGGATATGTTAAAAAAAATATGGCATCGAAAATACGAACACATTTTATTTACAAGGTTGCCAGAATTTGATAACATCACTCTTGAGCTGAGTGTCATGAAAATAAATTGTTCAGAAACTAATTTGTTATCTGTAAAAGTCTGCATTTTGAAAGTAATTAAAAAGTAGAGTGGGTCTTAATTGAGTGGGTGTTAAACAAACAGTCCACTTTATTACTTGTTTGTGTTACGCTCGCTCAAAATTTGTGTAATTAGGACGCCGTTTAGTTATGAATTGTAAACAGGTAGATCGATGGAAAAACTTATCGTAAACTGTACCGTACTGCTAACAACATAACGTGTTTATTTGCGTTGTTTATAATTTATAACCTATCATTCAAACTGAATTGAATTATACACGAAATGTCAGGGCGAAGTGGTGGGTCGGATTTAGTGAAGGGGTAGGTTATTCTGTTTGAAAGGACCGGGATTTCTGGAAACAGGTCCTCAGAGTTCTGAATATTTGGTAACGCATTACGCATAGATATCGACAAATGATCCCGCTTAAATACATCAGTGACGACGACGAGACGAGACAGCCGATTAACTTAACAAAAGCCGAAGATATCTCAGACAGTCTCCCTTTGTTGCAACTCATTTGACACGGATGAAAGTGTTTCGGTCATTCCTTACAATCACCAAGTGGGAAAAATGAAGCTTTTCTACAACAACGGAGGTCCAACCTCCTTTCGAGAGGATACCTAATTTCTAATGTTGTGACTGTGGCCTTGCATGCAGAATCGCGTACCTATTGAATAAAATGGTGTATGAACGATAAGAAAAGTTATGTATTTTATTAATAATATTCAGTAAGTGTCATTTTCATGCACAACATAATAAAAATATACAATTAAATATCGGCAATGATTCAATGAAGTATTGTATAAAGGTATACACTTACATAGAGGTAATGAATAGTGTACCTTTTGTACAATACAATTGTACATGTTCAGTATGTTTAGACAGATATTATTTTGTCTGCAGACAGTTGAATCGTTCGCCTTGACCTTAACCACAGTATACATATAGAACAGTAGTAAATCAGAGACCGTTTAGGAGCGTTCGTTACCTACTTTCGCTAGATTCGCAGGGCTGTGTCACGTCTGTGGCTTGACATACCTACCTAAAATACTAATTTTGCTTTTAAGTAGGTACCTATGCAAAGTATTTCTGTTACAGTTTAATAGACAATATTGTTTACACAAAGTAATAATATTACTTAGGTACCTATGTGTTTCTAGTTTCCCACTTCATCGAATATTTTAATACTTACCACTGTACTACTTGATTATATGTAAATAATATACCTCATATACCTAACGCAAAACTAATATTGAAACAAAAAGTAAACTTTAGAAAAAACCGACTTCCACAAACCCTATTTGATTAGATTGAGTTTAATACAAAATGTTACCCCTTATCCCCCCACCCTTGGGGAATTAATTTTGTCAAATCCCATCTCAGTGCTACCCCACGCTACTAAGGAACCTCTGTACAAAGTTTCATGGCTCTAGGTCCACCGGTTTAGGCTATGCGTTGCCTGCCCGTCAGCCACGCATTGTATTTGTACCTAGTATTGAGCAGATCTGGTGGCCATATGTGGTCTTCATCAGCAGTTCCGCATCACAATATTATGCTTACCATGTGCATTTGCACGAGTTATTATGAAAAACACAAAAATCACTATAGGTCTGCCTATAATATTTGAAGAGTTCCCTCAATTTCTCCAGGATCCCATCATCAGATCCTGACCTGGTGTCAATGGGACCACCCTTGAGGTATTACCTATACGCCGAAAAAAGATTTGTTCAAATCGGTTCATAATTGGCGGAGTTATCGCGTAACAAACATAGAAAAAAAAAAACATACGGGTCGAATTGAGAACCTCCTCCTTTTTTGAAGTCGGTTGAAAAACCTTACTAATTATCACCCATTCACAAAATAATACTTAACTATTTGATGTTTAATTCATATCATAATGTTTCGTGTGTGCGTTTACATTTCGTTGTGGAAAGTTACTTACTTCTCGGGATCCTTTGGTACCTTTATGGAAAAAGTTATCCAACTCTGGATTTGTTCGTGTTATTAAGGCATCCATTTACACAACTACACACGTTTTCGAAAAGACGTCGACGATGACATACTGGTGGCGGCAACGAGTGAGAGCGAGCGAACACGGCAACGGCGCGGCCCCGATTGAAACAGTCTCCATCATTCCCGAAGGCTATGTGTGCGTGCATACCGAACACGCGCGCATGTGTGCAGCCGTGCGATGTACCTTTGTTCGATGATTATCTACTGTCTATAATAATAATACTGTGCCTTAACCCATATATGCCCAGCGGGTCGTTTTCGAACCAGACTACATGACTTTGTAATTGACAAATATTTTCACCAATACCAGTTCAAATATATAATTATCGCTATCTAATGTCAAGATTATGAACTAAAGCTCCGCTTACATCTATTCAAATTTTTATTTCACTTATACGTAATTAGTTATGACCTGTCAATTCTACATGTTCGCGCGGGAGCGTGATTTCACATACCCATCTTCAGAAAAAGGTGAATATTTTTTTAATTCTTACCGATAATTTACATATAAGACATAACAAATATAGGGGAATAGATAACAATAAATAAAATGTTATTTTATTTACTTAGCAAATACGTTGCGTCGTTTTTTTATGGTCGTAACTTTGTGTGGGTCGATAACGCCACCTTGGGCTAATACCATACCTAAAATTGTTAGAAGGGAAATACAAATAGTAATATTTTTTTATTTATTTCAGAGCTGTAAACAGCTAAAATATTATAAAATCAACCGTATATCATATAAGCGTTTATGACCTAGCAGAATTCGGAATCAAATCAGTCGGAAATGATCGTGAGAGTTAAGCAACAACTGTCTGAAAATGGAACTGGATGGGATATCCCATTTCTATGTGGGCGTTTCCGTGTTTCAGATAGCACATAAAGTCGTAGGCCCCGGTAGTGATTGTATGGATATTCTGTAAGTCTCCGCTACCATTGTTGGCCGGGGTAGTAGTCGTAAAACCGTGTCAAAAGCCTAATAAGGCAGCCTAAAATCTACTCATAGTATGGTTGGCCAATGGCCACTTCACCATACACTACTCATGCATGCCATACAAGATATCCTCTTGACCTGATCATTCGTCAGAGCCATGTACATCACTTGGAGGATATACAAAGACCACAATTTATCCCACGTTACCGTCAGCTGCAAATTCTTGCAACTTTGCAACGAATCCGATGATTTTGAATGCAGTAAAGAATCGTTTATAAGTCCTGAGGTATAGATATCGAAAGGTTAGGCAAGGCTAGGTTAGGGGCGGTCGATAGTACGGGGGGCCCAAAAATATACATAACTACAATCACTTCAAATACATCACAACCTACCCTCAGAAACACGGAAGCACCCAAATAGAAACGGGATATCCCATCCAGTTTCCATCTCAGCCAGTTGTTGCTTAACTCTCATGATCGATTCCAATACTTCAGTTCCACCAGGCCATGGGCACTTCTATTATGTAAACGGGCTATGGATATTGCAGCCTTTTACAGCTCTAAAATAAATAAATGTAATAATTTTCTTTCAAGTTTCCTTTCATACAATTTAGGTGTGGTATTAGCCCAAGGGTTCGTTATCGACCCAGTAAAAAAATGCATTTCCAAAACAAATATTGCAAAATTATTATTAAAATCATGTTTCTATACCAACTAAGTACAACATATCCAAAAATTACCAAAATCGCAAACATAAATAGTTACGGGCATATATGGGATAATAGGTCAAATCACGACTTCATCATCATTAACATGTTTAGCCAACATTATACATTAAGCTGTACTTAATTATTATTACTATAGTATACATTCATTCATATACATATTCAGGCCTTTACTCCATATGTTGTGGCCGAGATCAAGTAATTCAACTTCATCCATCGAATTCAGATAGAAACGGAAATCGACTTAAGTAACAAAGGAATTAGTCTTTAATTAGATGAAAACCTCTCCCTATCCAATTGTTCTTTCGAACTTTGTTTTCAAAAGGTGCCTTTATAAGTAAGGAGAAGCTGATACGTCTCAAGTTTTCAGTTAAAAAATATTTCCTCGCCGAAGTTGGTGAAAATTTTCTTCAATTATTTCCTAGTAGCATTGGAAGCCCTTTAATTCTAAATTGTAATAATAACATAACATAATATGTCTTTTCTAGAATGTGTAAAATATTTAAAAACAAATATCACTAAACAATAATCAAACTGGCGCCAGCGTGAGTACGTTTTGGACAGTAGAATACGAAGTACGCTGGCTTCACGCTGGCGCTTGTGATTTGGATTCCGGTTTTAGAAGAATACCAAATACCTCGTATTTAAGTTTGTGCCAGGCTTCTTGTATGCTTGTAAACAGTAGAATTCGGGCCCAGATATGTTTCAGTTAGGTCTTGTTTAGGAAGAGGCCCCGCCTCTTATGGGCGTATTAGACTACGCTGTCGGCAGGGCCCTGTCTGACTCACTGTCTCTTTCTAGTCGTTCCATCACAGTGGGACGTCTATACAATTCGTGCCCTGCCGACAGCGTAATGTAATAAGCGCTTTACGTTGGGTGGTAAACAGCCTCAGATCAATGAAACTCTTATTCGTTAATAATTACAATAATCTTTCGGAGTAATCCTCAATTATTTTAATAAATTTGTATGAGTAAACTGTTTTCTTTTCATTACATAAACATTTACATACAGGCACATACATTGCTTCTGGCCCCACAGTAGGATACCCTGTGTCGTGGGAACCAGAAATAGCGACATCACAAACATGTAAAAATCCAAGACCTGTGTTTTTTTTGTCCCCAGCCGGGGTTCGAACCCGGGACCTCTCGTATGGTAGGCAGATGCGCAACCGCTGCGCCACAGAGGCGTTGGCTATACTCTGCTCGATCTTTTTTTTGTTTCATTGTCACGAGTAAAATGCCCATAACGGCTAAAACATCGACGTCTGTCACCGGTGACGCCATGGCTTCAACTTAACGTCGTCATGCCGATCTGACAATCAAACTGATCGTGTGTGGTGTTATAGACGAACTGCAGATTTGATCAAGCCTGCAGAGTCATGCTGATTTGACGATAGGAATGATTGATGGTGTATGGCGACCTTCATAATTACAAAATTCCTTTAACAACGTTTATTTATACCGCAGTGGCACTAGATTATGACGTACAGCGGATATGATAGAACTAGGGTTTGATTCTCGCGCACTCGATATACGGGATATCAACATCTTTGACGAGTGATTTTGTATAGAAATCACTCTATATTGATTGATATCCATATATCGAATGTGCAAGAATCGTATGATACCCTGAACCGCTAAACCTGTAATCATTAAACGGTTTGTTAGATGTGTGACCCGAATATATTTTGTACTAGTTTGTTTTTAGTGACTGAAACCTAAAACTCACCACAACTCACAACTCACTCACACAAACACTACTCAATAATGACTCAACATACGTTTGAAAGCCTTTATGAATTGCAGAATGAACCTTTGGTATTTTTCAGCCTAATGTGGTCCCGCTTCGGATTATTCCCTGATATAAAGGGCTATTCTACTCTACGTGATCAATGGCGCGACTCCACCCTTTTGCTGTTTTCCAAATTACGCTCGTTTTGTATGTTTTTATGGCGAGTTTCGCACGACGGTATGGTCAAAATGTGGACGAATTGATTGTCCCGCAAATTACGTGGCTTTTGTTTAAAAAATTGTATGCTCGATTAGTCTCAATGACATTGGATGGTATGACCGGGAACATATTGACAATGGTATAATAACGGCATTATAACCTCTGATTTCTGCATTGAGATTTTCGCTAATCATAATAATCAATAATATTTAAGTATTGACTAAGTGAATTTCTCAATTCAGAAACCGGCGCTTCTCAATGGAATTCTTAAATTGATAGGATAAATTCAGCAAATCTTATATCCTTTGCCATGTAAAATGGCGAGCACTAGGGATGGATAATAATATCCTAGCAAACCACAAACTGAGGGACTTACTAGAATTTATTGAAAGAACAGGTAGATTTTGGAGGGAAATCAACCTCGCTGAACGGGTCGGGTCAACAGTATAACCAGCGCTTGAACACCTCACCTCAATATCCAATTGGGTAAAATAGTCACAATAGAGGAACGATCACCCGCTTGTGTTCAGCGGGCGTCCCACCTCATCATCTATCTATCTATCCTTTACTCGTTTTCTATTTTTGGGGTTCCGTACCCGAAGTGTGTCAAACAGGACCCTTTAAAACAAAGCCCCAGCTGTCTGTCTATCTGTCTGTTCGTCCGTCCGCCAGCAGGCTGTTTTCATAAACCGTTATAGGTAGAGATAAACTTATAAATAAAATCATGTTTCGTGGCATCTGTGGCCGCAGCCACCCATGAAGATAGTACTAAAGTACTAATACTATAATAAAGCCATGAATATTAAAGTACTTTTAACGTAAAACGGTTCCTAAAGTTAATATCCTTGCCAGTGTTAGCCTTTCACAGGAGATTTGCCATAATTAGACTGCCGGATCCTTCTAAATAACGGTAGGAGGAAGCCATTTGAAATCCAACCCAAAGTTTTTACCCTTTGGATAAAATTATCTATTTGGGGAAACAGTTTAATGAAGCAAAATTGTGTTGTTCCAATATTTGAACATAAGGGTCAATACGAGAATCATTAATTTGTAGGGCACAATATTTTTTTAAATCTTTTGTTAGAGATAATCTCGCCTTTGTAAATTGCCAATCTATTATCATAAGTTTTAAAGAAATTACGAAGTTTCGTGTTACGACGTTATTTAGTTACAAGTGGAACTAAAGAAAATATATAGCCCTTGTGAAATGTAAGGCGTTTACCCGGATAAGATTAAGATTGAGCCATACTCCACCACGATGGCTAAGAAAGGCGCCCCGTACAAGGGCCCGCCTCGATGAAAGACAACGAAGTGAATACAGAATACGGAACTTATAACAGATCCTTTTTTTCCTTTTGAGGTAAGGAACCCTAAAAACTATCTGGTGCACGGAAAAAAAAAATCGTAAGTTTTTAAAAGAAGTTCTTTATTTAACTCTGTAAGCTGGAAATTATTGAATGTTTCATTTTATACTTGTAAAAGTTAAGCTTAATTGGACCTGGCGTTTTGTTCGATGTACGAGTAAGTATGTTTATATTTTTTACTTGATTTTAACCCCCAAACTCGAGCCATTTTTTTATATATAAAAAAATACATTAAAATTAGTTTGACAGTGGGTACCAACGTCAAAAATAAGACATTCATTGACGTCTTGGTACCCACTGTCAAAATAATTTTAATGTCATTTTTTTATAATTTTAATGTCATATTGTTCCAAGGACTCTTTTGTCCTTACGCTACCGTGGGTGTTATTCCTCTGAGTCACAAAGACAGCAACGTGGTGGCAGCATAATATGACAGTGCCGCAGATAGAGTAATATAATTTGATGATGACAGTTCGCGCTGCTTGCGTGTTTTGCGTTGACGAAGTTATAGTGTACGATGATATGGGCGACAAACTTGACACGAAGAGAAGAAGTCCAAGATGGAAGACAGACAGTAAAGAAGATATTTTATTTGTTACACAAATTGTCTAAAAATAACTGAAAACAGAACGATTTTCAAATCAATTTCCTGGTTATTATTGCGGTTATATGATTTTTGATCAGTTGATCACCTAATAATTGCCTTTCTGATCACCTAATAAATAATTTTGGTTCCTTATATAATGGTTCTGCCACCTAACTTGGATCACAAAATAGTAAAAAAATGTTCACCTTAATAATAGATTTATCACTTTTCGGATCGAATCGGTTACATAGATGAGACATTGGTAACCAAAATAAATAAAGTGCCAAAATTTAGTAATTACGTGATCAATGTTAGATGGCCGTTTTGATGATTTAGGTGACTAATATATTTCTAAAGTACCAATGAATATTAGGTGATCACAGTTTAGTGACCAATCTAATATTTAGATGGTAGAAAATATAGTTCCCAATATCTATTGGGTCGCTGTTTCTGTTGCTAAATCAGTCTAATCCAGCTAATACAATCTGATCCATTGGTTACCGAGACTAACCTCTCGCTCACAGACTTAAGGCATCGTAAAACTGAAAAATAGATTAATCTAATCGACTAAGATCCTTTTGCTACCTGTACAACCTTTCAGCCAAAGCCAAGCTACGCCACCTTCCGTGCATACTAAATAGTTGTTTAAATAGAATTCAGTTACATTAAATTACTAGTTCACTAATAAGACACACATACACACAACATGTGAACACACACTTCTCTAAAATGGGGTTCCATCCCGCACGAAACTATTTCGCAACAACAAAAGAACATCAACAAATAAACACAAAAGGTAATACAAATTGAATCAATTATTAACACACTATTACCGTGAGTCTGAACATAGGCACCTTATTATCAACAAGGCGTTTTCGGGGTTCTCCAGACGACAAAGACACAATAGACTTAAGCCAACAAAAGCGCCCCCAAGGAGCTTTTCCATTTGTTAGGTACGAAGAGTAAAGTATGTGAATCGATTTCTTCCGAACGCTAAAATTTGATTAATAACCTCCGCGTAGAAAATTGCAGGTCTTTATGGGAATTTATAGGTGTAGAAGAGTCATACTTCAGTCGGTTAAATTGTCACGTCTTATGTTTCGGTCGGGGAGTCGAACCCTTCCAGTCCGGGCTAACTACCTACTGGGCATGAGACTATCTACAGGGGGGTCGAGGCCCAAGCGTGCATCTGAGCCTAGCGTGATTTGATGTGTTAAAACTACTCAAAACTAATTAACGAATTAAACGCTTTCAACTAATTTCAAAGTAGGGATTAGGGTTCCGTACTTGAAGGTTTACGAAAGGGATATTACTAGCCATTACACTCGACGCTGTCTGTCAATCCATCTATCACAGCTGTATCTTAAGAAACGTAATACTGAGGCTGGATTTTACCAACAAAAAATTATACGGAGAATAACTATCCCTGGGATAACTTGTATGACAAATGTCAATTTTATTCAAAATGAGGTGATCTGATCTAGGTGTCACTGGTGTCTATGAAAAAGTAGAAGATACTCTCGAGTAAAAGTTACTCTTTCGTTGGTAAAATCCAGGCAAAGTAGGCTTACAAGTTCCTTTTAAAGCGAACTTCTGTCGGCGGCGCTATCAGAAAACTGATGCGGATACATGCGCGTTTAAAAAAAAAGTAAAGGAGCATACAATAAACATTTACAACACAGAACCCGCCCTGAGTGTACAAGTCGCACTTGACCAGTGCTTTTCATTAGATAATTTTTGATTGTTGACTGTTACTATTGTAAAAGAGGTCGATCCATGCCATTGAATTAAATTTTATTTTAATAAAGCGAGTAGAGTTAAAGTTTAGATCGGGACAAATCTTTTTAACAATTTATTGACGTACCCTTTTAAGTACTCACGTGCTCTGGAATTGTTTATTGTTTTGGTCAAAGATTAAAGATGATATTAAGAAGAACCCTTGTGACCCTATTCCTGGAAATTGTTTTGTGTTTGTATGCTTTGTTATAACATTTTGGGTAAATACCAATTATCGGATAAACAAACATGTTACACCGAGCCGGGCAACAGTGGATCAGTTTGGCCCAGGACATCAATAAATGGCCTAATGAAGTGGGGGCCTCCACAGTTATTTATTACAGATGGCTTGATAGCTAGCCGAAAATCAGCGGATCGCTTTTCTGTTACATCCTATCACGAAATCAAACCTGAGCGTTTCATCTTTGTAATGAGCTTGTCTGAGAACCATAAATAACTACAGAATGCAAACGCCTTTGAAGTTGTAAATGTAACCGAATATACCGAATATGCCATATTTACATCGTTAGGAAACCTTTCTTATAACTCCATAGCTGAGATGGGCTAACACCTGTCACGCAAAATGGAGTATTGGATATATGGCTAAACGTGGACAAAATTGTGCCTCTGCCACCCAGTAATGGAAAAGACGTGACGGTATGGATTGGATCTCCACCATGTGTTCCCAATAAAAATGGTATTGATAGATACGAGTAGACGGACGGACAAACAGACGGACAACGAAGTAATCCTATAATAACTCAGTCACTCAGGCACTTAATATGATACCCCCTATCCCTTTCCCTCCCCTCCTCATCTCCTCTCCTTCCTCAACATGCAAAATCACTAGGGCTACATATCTCACTATCTTTCTACGACACACTCTCACATACACTCCACATATCACACATCACACTCGCTCTACACTCTAATTAAATTTTCTTATACTTAAATTTATTTTAAAGTTGAAACCTCAGAAACTAAATTATCACATTGTTTGTGCTTTTTTGTTCATTATATATTTTTTAACTTTTTAACCTATTAAGCAAACGTCTTAGTTCCTAAACTTATATTTGTATGTCGGTGGACATCTGTTATTGGCCTGCTTCACTGTACTGTTTCATATGTTATACATAAACTGTAATGTGCTGTTGATGTCCTAAATAAAAATAAATAATAAATAAATAAAATAAGGGCTCCTTTTTTCCCTTATAGGACCCCTTATACCTAATACACTCAAGATAAAACCATCATATCGGCATGCCATGTCGAGTTAATGCCGATTTCACGCGCCTGGCCGAATGACCTTTCAAATGTAGCCTTCTGTGTAATTATTTCACCAGAAAAACTGTTGTTGAACTTTGATTAACAATATAATGATATTTCAACAATAAATCGGACAGAGTTTCCACTAAGCATCTAACCTCGACAACGTTCAGACTGCGTGCTTGGGTTGAATGGCGGTCATATATTCACCAAACAAATGTCCCATTTATATATGCTTTAATAAATCAAATCGAATCAAATAAAGAATAATTAAACAATTTGTATATAATTAAATAATGTTAACTGCTACATTCATGAGGTTTACACGTGACTTTTCTAAGATAACTGTTACACAAATATGCCATATTTACTTTTAGTTCTTAATTGCCATCAAAATTGCTATTGCCAGACTAGGCAGCAACATTTGTAAATCGTTTTCCGCTACACTTGAGAAATGACCGCGTCGGTGGCCACGTCACCGCAGATTGATTTCCCACATTGAGCGGGCGATCAGGGACGCTTTGACGGATGTGTCCGTTCCGCCAGAAATTGACAGGCTGCTTTTGTCCGAAATAATAATACATTGCTGTTTGCTTTGGACAAAGACATTGAATGACGTGCCTGTGTAATGAAAGACGTATGCTCGCCGAGCCGGCCACCAAAAAGAAACGGGGTTTTTTCGACACGTCTAAAATATTTATCCCATCACTGTGTTGGTCACATAGTAACAATTTTGTACGATGTTTGTGATCGTTTTTTTTTCTTAGCTGGACTTTAGACTTGGGCCCAAACTGAAAAGTCTCCTTTAAAAATAATACTATTATAAAATCATACAAAGGTAAGTACTACTTACACCAAAACTTACATAATCACATTCAGGGGCAAATAAAAAAACGAATAAACGATATCTGACAGATAAATTTAATATTTTGTACTTAAAATTGCGAATTATTTGTCACATAGTCCTTATGTGGAAATTGTGAAAAAGGGCATCATTAACAAAATAAAACAGTCTTGGCCAATCTACTATCCTAAACGTCCTCACGTACTATATTCTACTGTCCAAAGCGTTCTTACGCTAGCGCCAGTTTGACGCCAGCGTAAGTACGTTTTGGATAGTAGAATACGAAGTAGGCTGGCGTCACGCTGGCGCTTGTGAATTGCGATTCCGGTTTTAGTAGAATACCAAATGCCTCGTATTCAAGTTTGTGCCAGGCTTGTGGTATGCTTGTGTACAGTAGAATTCGGGCCCTGTCTTGACTAGTCGCCACCGGCTGCAAACAAATCGGAAATTTGCGCCCTCGCTACATCCATTGCCATTCGATTCCGTACGCGATTCACGGCCCAGGAGCAATATGGTGACATATCATTATCAATCAACTGACTCCAAAGATACATTATCCATACGTACGTGGAGAGCAGGGAGCACTTATCCAGTGGAGAACGCATACATACATTTTCCTTTGATACATAACTCGCCAATTTATGGGCGGCGGGGGACGAAGTAAGAGAGCTGTGATTGGTCAGCCGCTGCGAAACTGTCTGGCGGCGCGTCATCGTATATCGGTTGCGTATGCGAAAGTTTGTTGAATACAACAAACGTTTGGCGAGCCACATTCCATGCAGATCTCAAAAATAAAGTTTCTCTGATCGTTACTTACTCTTACCTACTTCCGTCGACTCTACAACCTTTTGTGGGTCTTGGCCTCCTCCACGATCTGCTTCCATTTCGCTCTATCACTGGCCTCCCTTCGCCAAGATGTTCATATAGTTCTGATCATAATGTTTTCAAAGTGTAAATAATGAGGTATCTTACACCTTCCTAAGCTACAATTTTCTTTTACACCCTGTGTAATAATTAAAGACTGAAAGATTTCGATTGGCTTTCTTCTCTCACAGTGGTCCAACGTCGAGAAAAGGCAAAAAATTATGTGTTCTAAGGCGGGCTTGCAGAAATAGAAGACCGGTGACCGCGTGAATTTCCCATACAAATGTAATACAAAAATGATTTGAATTTGAGAACTAGTTCAAAGCATTTAGACTGTTAATCGGATTATTACAGTGTTTACCCAGGTTCCTGGTCATATACCAAGGTTCTTATTCAAATTAATTAAAAATATTTTTAAATTGGTTGAAGAGGAACCCTGGTATACAGACCAGGAACCTGCGTAAACAGTGTATAAATCCGATTAACAGTCTAAATACGTTAAACTATTTCTCAAATTCAAATAATTTTTGTACTACGTTTGTATGGGAAATTCACGCGGTCACCGGTCTCTTAAGGACTTAAGTGCCATTTGCACCAACTTAATTACGATTAGCGTCCTAATTATATTTAGCAGCTGTCAAAATGTATGAAATGTGACCAACTTAATTGTGATTAACGCGCTAATCATAATTAGTATTTTTGATGCAAGTGGACCTAAATCGATTTATATAGCATCAAATTGTGTCAAATGTATGAAATATGTGAAAGTAAAATTGGTATAAGACGCTAAACCTAGATTTAGGCAACTCTGCTAGCCGCCATAGGATATTTGTAATTAACTACAGATATAAAGATATTTGATTTGATATTTAATTTCCGGAACACAGCATCATTGGATTTCGTTGGATATCTATTTAAATTTTGTGTAACTTGAAATGGGAATATCAAACATTTAATGAACAGTTAACCCTTTTGGTTCAATAAATGAACGTTTGATTGGTTCCAATTCAAACATCTAAATTACCAAAGCTGGTTTGTAACAAGGTTTGATTTGAAAAGAGTCATTATGTTTGGATGAGAAAATAAAAGGCTTTTGCATAAGTTTTGACCTTTGAATCATTTTACTTAATAATAATAATGTTGAACGATTTTTGTAATAACTAAAGATTTTATGTAAAAAGAACCTGACCCAATTACTGAAATCACAAAAAAATATATTCTTGGTTGACTTATTCCCTCGATATGATGACATCTTTTAAATAACGACCACGAAATTAATAAATACTCTTAAGAACCATCGCAAAGAAGTCCAGTACCAAACCAAATACAAAAAAAGCCTGTAAACACTAGGGTCCCACAAAAATACATAATAGACAGTCTTCGGGATTATTGGTAAATCGTTACATTAATTTACAACTTTTCTCCTGTTTATATTTTTTGCAAAAAAACAATTTCCAATAAACCTGCGATATGATAATTGAAACAAAAAGTAAACTTTAGAAAAAACCGACTTCCACAAACCCTATTTGATTAGATTGAGTTTAATACAAACTGTTACCCCTTATTCCCCCCCTCCCTTGGGGAATTAATTTTGTCAAATCTCATATCAGTGCTACCCCACGCTACTAAGGAACACCTGTACAAAGTTTCATGGCTCTAGGTCCACCGGTTTAGGCTATGCGTTGCCTACCCGTCAGCCACGCATTGTATTTGTACCTAGTATTGAGCAGATATGGTGGCCATATGTGGTCTTCATCAGCAGTTCCTCATCACAATATTATGCTTACCATGTGCATTTGCACGAGTTATTATGAAAAACACAAAAATCACTATAGGTCTGCCTATAATATTTGAAGAGTTCTCTCGATTTCTCCAGGATCCCATCATCAGATCCTGACCTGGTGTCAATGGGACCACCCTTGAGGTATTACCTATACGCCGAAAAAAGATTTGTTCAAATCGGTTCATAATTGGCGTAGTTATCGCGTAACAAACATAGAAAAAAAAAAAAAAAAAACATGCGGGTCGAATTGAGAACCTCCTCCTTTTTTTGTAGTCGGTTGAAAATGTCCGAATCCCATTAAACCCTACTGAGGAGCACAGATCTGCAGGGTGACTGTGAAACTTGGGCGTAGCTAGGGGTATCACAGTCACCCTGTATAAGCGGAATTTATGAGAATTAATGATGTAAAAGTTTAATATATACCTTTGATGGAATAGTTAGCTAACTAACTAACGAAAACCCTTTGCCTGATTTCGGGGCGCGGGAAATAACGTCTGCCTCTCTCAAGTGATCGATTAATCTCTCGAGAGCTAACTATTCGGTGGAGATGTAGTTCGTATATTTGAGTAAGAAGTAGGTATAAGATGCATCTACCTATATCTGTACTACAATTATTTTGCACGGATATCCATAAGGTAAAGAAGAGTAACTTATGACGCTTACACGGGCAATTTTTTGAGCAATAATTGCCTGTCAACTGAAATGCCAGCAACCTGCGGCGAGCGAGAGGACTGCAAAAGCTATTGTTTTCATGGCCGTATATTGTTGCTTGATGTAGCTATTAGTGGCGCGACGTCACAGTTGCTCGGAATTGCGCAATTTTAGTTGCCCTTGTAAGCGTACCTTTACTGCAGCATATGCACAATCAAAACGTTTGAAGGCTGCTTCGTGACTTTAGAGAACACTCCGCAATGTAATGATGTCGTGACAGGGACTGGGTGCTTGGTCCAAAACGTACTTACGCCAGTTTGACGCCAGCGTAAGTACGTTTTGGACAGTAGAATACGAAGTACGCTGGCTTCACGCTGGCGCTTGTGAATTGAATTCCGGTTTTAGTAGAATACCAAATACCTCGTATTTAAGTTTGTGCCAGGCTTGTCGTATGCTTGTGAACAGTAGAATTCGGGCCCTGATTGGTACGGCAACTTTATTTTCATACTTTATTAAAGGTTGCCCGTACCATTGTTGGTACAGTTAAATATTTACGAAAGCACTCTATCTTTCGCTCTATAAATGACAGCAAGTCATTACAAGGGTATAAAATACTCATAATAAAGCATTAATCCGATTCGTATGTACCAAATTGTTCAAAAATGTTTAATGAATCTAAACTGAATCTGAGCATGGCAGGAAAAGTCTTAACAGTAGTAGCAGTCCAAGTGACATATCGACTATTTAGAGTGTATAATATTTTAGAAATATGGATTTATTTGGATCCTTGTTTATCCACGTGGATAAGTGGGCAGTGAAAAATAAAAGCAATTCAACTATAAAGAAAAATCCGTTACAGGCTTTACAAAAGAACATCCAATCACGTTCACTTTGAAATCCTAAGGTGGATCAGAAATTATTACGAAATAACTATGCAGTATGCAAGTTGTCAAATTAATCACCAAACAACCGTTTACATAACTAATAATAAAATTGTGTCCACCAAATTATCATTAAATTTAAATCAAAAATCACTCTTACCAACTGAATCAGTGTTACGAAACAGCAGAACAACTCCAAGTACAATAGATTTGAAGCACGGAAGCCACTTCACCACTAAGTTATTTCTAGAACCCATTTTGAACCACTAGTACACAGAATATCTGTCACAACAAGAAAATACTAAACGAAGGCGCACAAATATTGGAATCACATTTTCAAGTTTTAATTTCGAACTCGCGACATAAACGAACCGAATTTTGTGTTTGGAACGACGATGTTAGCTTCAAGCACTTGGCAAAAGGAGACTGTTACTGAAGGCTTGGATTCTGTAAAAGAACCGACGGCGCATGCGTGAGTGTAGGTTTGAAAATTGCATAGAACACAAAGATGGTTCTTTCTTTCGTTGAATTTCGTGTTGCTTTGAGCTCGCGTCTTCGCATGGTCTGCATTGCATGTCTGTTCCGAAAAGGATTTCTGAGGTGTCTGTCATGTCGAGTAAATATGTTATTTCGGTTGAGATCTTTATACTTGTTTTTGCCATAAGATGTTCTAGAAATGTTCAGAAAAAATACATACATAGCGTCTCGCCTTTTCCCAAACGGGGTGACAGAGGCACACCTGTGCCCACTTTTAGCCATATTCAATACTCCATTTTGCGTGACAGTGGGCAAGCTTATGGCAGCTATGGAGTAATGAAGATTTCCTCACAATTTTTTCCATCACCGTTAAGATTTATTTATCTCATTGGGTCAGGGATTCGAACCTGCATCTCCTGCATGAGAACCCGGCATGAAGGCTATAAGACCACGGAGCTCAGAAAAAATAAGTTTGCTTATTGAATATTTCTTAGGCGACGATTTGAAGTTAGCGGTAAAATTAGTGGTTTATATCTAGACTGTTAAAAGTTTTAATTGTTGATAATTCAAAGGAAAAACTTTATGGTAAAAAATAAATAAAAAAATAAAATGAAATTATTTATTTGCGTTGATGTGGCACAGCCATAGGGCTTATTAGTATTATAATTTATTATAAAACGGCACATTCAGCCAAAAAGTAAATTTACGCAAAAATATATTTATTATTTCACTCATAAAATACAACGGATCACAAATCTTAAAATAAAAATCTGTAAATATACTCTAAACTTAAAATTATTAAATTACCAGAGGTCCTTGGACTAGGCTATGCCTGTATCGCGAGGAACCAGTTCAAACAAAAGGAAATAATATTTTAAAGGCAGTTTTATTCGTTTCTGCAGAAAATATGTGCCTTTTCTACCATACAAATCTTGACGTCCTGACTTAATATGTAAAAGATCTATTTAAATTGTTTTTTTTTCAACTGTTATATAACAGCTGAATAAGAACATTACGGTACGTTAACGTGTGTTGACTGAAGAACAGAAATAAAAATATTAAAAGGATTATAACATGAAAATTATAATGAATAACATTTTCTTTGTTTTACAAGTGAGAAAGTGCATTTTAGTTTTAATAATAAGAAACATAAATAAAACCTTTTTGTTTACACGTTTCACAGAGATTTCACCTTTTTTGTTTCATTGAAATATTAAAGATCTTATCTTTAGAAGTATAATATTATGTATATAGGTAAGTATATTTATAAGTAAGTATATGTATAATTATATACAACCACAAATCCAATTACTCTCGAGGCATGGATAACTTCCTCTCGCTTCGCAAACTCAAACATTAGCGTGCAGCTAAACATCATCATTCATCAATCAACCAACAACCATACAGTATCTTTGCGTGCAATGTACGAGACAAATATACCGTCGTAATGTGTGTGGGTAAAACATTCGTTGACTTAAATAAGTAAGAGCTGATTATCAGGGATCGGATCGAAGGTGTGAATTTACCTAAAGTTTGTAGTCGGACATAACAAGGAATCTTTGCGTGCAATGTACGAGACAAATATACCGTCGTAATTTTTGCAGTGTGGGTAAAACATTCGTTGACTTAAATAAGTAAGAGCTGATTATCAGGGATCGGATCGAAGGTGTGAATTTACCTAAAGTTTGTAGTCGGACATAACAAGGAGCAGTTACAACCAATTGAGTTGAACCGGTTTGAATTTAACCTGTTAAATTTCGGGTTCTTGTCTAACCAGTTAATTTTTGTTTTTATTAGTTTTACATGTTCCTTACATTTGAAACACCGAACTATAAACATTTTCAAACTGCTCATACCCAAAAAAATCATAACTTTTTTATTTTTCAATTTTTCGTAAAAATGACTGAGTATTGTACTTTACATTATTCAAGCGAGGTAAATAAAACATTCATACAGATTGTAATTGAAAGGTGCAGTAATTTTTTCAACTCAACTCAAGTGGTTGTAACTGCTCCTTGTTTATTTATTTATTCGTATGACATCTCCGAGTAGGAACGTCACAGGCATAATGCATATATCCTATCACTGCTCCTTGTCATGTCCGACTACAAACTGTAGGTAAATTCACTCACACCTTCGATCCGATCCCTGCTGATTATTCTAGCAACGATTCAAATATCTCATGCACCAAAAACAAAAAGTAAGATTTTGTTAATTTTCGATGAATTATGATGAATTATTTGAATTGATTACAATCTGAGAATAGGTTTAGAATCCATTTTATGATATAAAACTTTGCAATCTTTCACATTAAATAATTACCTAGTAGGTTTATTCTTATTTTCGAGATACTTCTGGATTTGTGTGGTAATAATTTCGGATTCTGTTTCGGATATATATTAAGCACAGTACTCCTCAAAAAATATGTCCGATGACCATTCAATTTAATTTGTTTATTTTCAATTGTAACCTTACTTATATTTTTAGTTCATCTTTGTTTGATGATGATGAAGCTTGTTTTTATCGAATTCGTTCAATATATTTCAAGGTCATCCGATTTATTTTCTGACGAATACTGTAGTTACCTATGTAAGTATCTAAATACTACTAGACATGAATTTCGATGATTTTCCAGCTTCCCCTCTGGATCAATAACGTAAATACATTTTCGGAATTTTCGAGACCAAACGGACGTCAGCTTATTCCTATCTCTGGGATTACCGGCGGTTCGATAAAGTTACGAAATGAGTTTCCCGGAACTTACTCGCACATTAGTATGCAGGTCGATCCTCGGATCTGTTGTTGTGGCTAGTTTTTTTGACAAATTTTCACTTGCCCAAAACCTTCAGACATCTAGCTGAGCTGCTTACGAAGTGTTGTCGGCAGAATTCGGCGAAAAGGAGTCCGATATTACCAATAGATGTTGGCAGATTAGTAGGAAAATTAAGTGAATTAACGACGATCTGACCAAATAATTCGTGTTGTTTTGAAAATTGGCAGAAATATTCTTTGAAATGTCCAGATGAACATACTAAAAGTCTCCAAAGGGGAGCCGGTGGCAGGGGAGGGGGGGTGAAGTTTTATAGTTTTATTTTGCTTGTATCTCGAAAACTATTAGAGATATCAGATCTCTTTAGGCATTTCTACATTAATAATGCTCATGCACATTAAAATTCTCAATGTAAATTGCAGGATTTCTGGTGAAAAACAAAAAAAAAACCAAAAAAATACATTTGAACTTATTATGTGAAGTGTCCAGTCCCCTAGTGTGGGAGGTAATCCGGCGGTGGGGGAGGGTGGGAGACGTATAATTTTGCTTGTATCAATTTAGTCACTTCTACACTAATAATCATAATTAAATTGTCTATAAATTATGTTGCATAAATTTTTACTTAAGACGGCGCCTTAGGCAAAAATAGCCTTTAGCAAAACACAAATCGCTCGTAACGACGAGTATTATTGCTGTATGTTTTTTCACTAGCTTGTTTATCACGAGTGTCAGCGTGTCTTTGCTTTCCCATAAACGTATTTTATTAATTTCGCTCGATAGAAAAGTCTCCTGAAGTTGCCAGAAAATCTGTCACGATGGTCACGATGTATTATTTTACAATTTCGCACAGCATCTGGATTTGTGTTCTTGTTATTTATTTAATCATTATAAAAATGGCACAGTATGTTCCTCAGTTAGACTTACTTAGCTGGGCTTTAACATTATTTATTTTTTTATTTTATTTCCTCTAAAAATAAGTTAAGGATGAAATTCTAAGTTCTGATTGCCTGGGGCCCGCCTTTAAGGATAATATTAAAACTTTGCCCCCCTCCCCCACCGCCGCATCATCTCCCACAATCGGGGACTTCATCTGGACACCTCAAAGAATAACTCTACCAATTTTCAAAACTACACGAATTATTTGGTCTGAATTCTTTAATTTTACCAGGCTAGATTGACGGCACGGAAGTTCACGGAACCTCTGATTATAATTGCAATTTATTTATTATCTGGAGTGTGTATTCAGGGGAGGCAATTTGTAAAAGAGTTGGGCCGCTGCCTCAGAGACAGGTTTTGAGCACCGATCCGGTACATTTCTCATGCAGAGGATTTCCGTGGCTGGGCAGCGGGGTAACGCTGCCGTGTCTTGGGAACCTTTGGCAGGGAGCTGTCCTGCGGCGAATTGTTTGGTTAGTTTTGACATTTGAAAATATATGTTTTATTGTTGACAGATATGTATATTTTTATTGTGGATGATTGTTGTTTTTTTATTTATAATAATAATAATTTAGCGTCACGCCTATTCCCATATGGCGTGGCAGAGGCACAAATGTGCCCACTTTCAGCCAGTGAATCAATACGCCATTTTGCGTGACAGGGGGCTAGCCCATCGCCGAATTTTTTTATTGAATATTTTAAGAAGGACATAACTGGACAGGACATTATCTTTTGTACTTGTATAACAAATGTACAGAAATAGCATTTACAGAAGTATTTACAATACATTTTGGAATGATATTATTATTACAATAAGAGTCTTCAATTTTTAATTACATAATGCAATTTCACTAAAAGTTTATGAGTTGATCATGTTTCCCAGAATGTTGATGTCAGTCACCAAATACTGACCTACTTTGAGACCGCATCGAAAATTTCTTTAATGAACCCTCAAATTCCGAACTAAGTTTTTGACTCTACTTCATAAATTAAAAGATTTGTGAGCAAATATCATTAATTCAGTTAGACGCAGCTTTCCCCTTTTTGACCGATTTCACAAAAGGAGGAGGTTTACAATTTTCGTCTTTATATTTATATAGGTATGTGCCCCGATTGCGCCTAGACGGAATGGACCGATTTGTTTTTTTTTTAAACGGTTTACCTTCCCATTGGTCCCATTGACACCTGTCAGGATCTGATGATGGCATCCTGGAGAAATCGAGGGTACTCTACAAATATTATAGTGATTTTTGTGTTTTTCATAATAAATCGTGTATTTTCTCTTGGTAAGCATAATATTGTGTGCAAAACTGATGATGGACACATGATGAACCACACATGGCCACCAGTCCTGCTCAATACTAGTTACAAAATATACTATCTACTATTTGTGGCTGACGGGCAACGCTTAGCCTAAACCGGTGGACCTAGAGCCATGAAACTTTGTACATGGGTTCCTGCTGGTTATTATATTTCAGGTTTTTTTTTTATTTAAATATATGTACAACTTTATTTATTTACAATATACATCTTAACTTAACTTACTACTAAAATAATTCAATGTAATTCCGTTTGTAGCGTAGGGTAGCACTGAAATGGGATTTGACGTAATTAATTCCTTAAGGAGGAGGGGGGATAGGGGTAACAGTTTGTATTAAACTCAAAAAGCACTTGTCATTGGTTTCTATATAATCAAATAGGGTTTGTGGGAGTAGTTATTTAAAGTTTTACTTTTTGTTTCAAATATCCTTTTATGGATCGGAATTATACGGAATCGAGCACTGATAACATTGACAATCATTTTTATACACCACGTGCCATTTTTTCCGCAAAATATCCAGCACTCTCTTTGAATTTGATTCAGTTCCGGTTTGTCCGGCGAGAACTGACTGCCAGCCTGCCATCGTCAATAGTCTACCGGTTCTATCTTTTACACAGTGCAAACAACATCATGTTTACTCAGAACATAGCTGTTCCGATCACAAAGGGAGCGCGACCTACATATTTTATACGTATTATGATTTTTTAAATTTTGTTGGATTTCCCATTTTGTTCCGGTCTGTAGCGCGCTTTTGTTCAAAGCTTATGTTTAACTGACGATAGCTTGCTAGTTTATGTTCGTATGTTGCGGTCTTATGTATTTTTACTATTATTTTTTATCTAACTACAGGTACTTACTAGAAAGTACTTATTAGCAGTGTTACAAACTTTTCTCTGTTTTCAGGGTTCCATACCTAAAAGGTGTCAAACGGGACCAAATTCAAAATGTTGAATTCACCCTATGTGATGAATTGAGTCTCCGCTGCCTGTCTGCCTGTCAGTCTATAAAAATACGTGGTTTTTGTGCTTTTAGTAAATTCTTATAACATCTTGCATAATCCAAAACGTCGTAAACGTAAATAACAAACAATTACTTACTGTCCACTTGTAAATTTTTGGTCCATTAAATTCTGAATGTTTAATAAACTCACATAATTTGTTGCTTTGCATTTTACACGCTAAAGCACTTTACACTTAATTTTAGATTTCCAAGAGATGTTTGTGTCTTCCTATCCAATATTGCGACACTCGAATCGAGATCGGCAATTTCATTTGAATATTATTATGCTAATGATATTCCCGGATTTTTACATGTCACCGAATAATGGAGATGTGAAAATAGCGGTAGGTATATTAATGTTATCAAAAGTGAAAGAAAGATAGATGAGTTAGTGACACAAATTAAACCAACAATAAGGGCTCCATATATTACAAATCAATAAGATAAGATAATCTAAAGTTTAATTGTACTTTCTTAATACTTCTCTATTCATAATAATTCTTTATTGCACGGAAAACAATTAAAACAAAGGTAAATAGGCAAAGGCGAGCTTGTTATTATTATTATTTATTTATTGTCCAGACTTCAAAAGTCCATTATTAATTACCATTCTATTAAATAACATTAAATTAGAATTATTAAACATTAGCAATAAAATAAAATAATCAAAATTAATAAAAATACTTTTATATACTAGGTAGCTGACCACGGGGTGTGGTACCCTTCCCAAGTTTTGTGCAATTGGCTGGCTGGCCACTGTCTCACGGCAACGAGTATGGGATTCTGGGCAATAAATATATACGAAATATATACGAAATACGAGAGATATTACAAATTAAACGGGGTCCCCATACAAGAGACTTGTTTTGATACACCCACGCATTTCAATATAATGATATATTTCGCGTCAACCCACATCATCGTTGTGGTAGCTCAGCCGGTTTGTTATTGGCCCTCAATCCACAGGCCATGAGTTCAAATCATCGTGAGGGCATAATCTTTTTTAATTTTATTTTTATTTTTGTTTTGTTTGGAGTGCTTAAGTTTTGTTGTACGATGGTACGGTACCCTTCGTGTGCGATTCCGACCCGCACTTGACTATTTTTTTATTTTATTTTATGATTTGTGAAAATTTCCACCACCACAAACCCAGTTGCTAATTTTAGCGTTACCACAGGCACCTTAAAGAGTACAGTAAAATTGTTGTACACGGTGACATTAATAATAATATAATTTCGACTTCAAACTCCTATTAAACTAGGTAAAAAAACCTGTATCTTAGAAATTTTGGGTCTATCTAACGGTTGACAATATAATAAATAACAATAACAATTTAGGTAATCAGAAAACTTCATTAAGATTATTTTATTTTGACCTCTTTACGTTTACACAGTTAATAAAAATGATATTGCTAACTTAACAATGATTGACCGACCCGCAAAGATATGTCGTTGAGCTTTATACAAACTAAAAAATATTCAAACTGTTTGTGAGTAGCGCATAATGGATATTTTTATACTTTATTTGAGTAGGCTTGTCAAGTTATTGATGATATTTTGATCTATGTAGCAGACATACTTTAGACATACCTACTTTATTGCACAGAAAGCATAATACAAGACACTTAATATTAGAAAAAACATGTACAAAGGCGAGCTTATCTCTAATAAGAGATCTCTTCCAGCAAACCTAGGATGGAGAGGATAATTTAATAAAAGGTAGACCTACATAAGTGCACAACGATAAATAATCAATGTAGTACAACTGTATATATAAAATATTCTATAGCAGTAAAATAATCTCATAAAACAGTAGAAAATTCATGTCTTTGTACTCAACTATTCTATAATAGTACCTAAAGTCTTCACAAAATAAAAGGCCCGTTTTGACAGTTTTCGCCCATGAAGTTTTACCCCTAACGCGTAGGTAATAGAAGCGGTTTTCCTAGGCAACTTGTACGCTTTGCTTGTTACGCAACAGTTGGGTTTTATTACCTACGCATTAGGGGTTAAAACTTCATGGGCGTCAACTGTTAAAACGGGCCCTTTATTTTGTGAAGACTATACCTATATATGATGAGTACAAAGACATGAATTATTTATTATCATGAAATGATTATATATTACAAACTCATCTTAGGTTATTATAAGGATAACCTTATACATAACGATGAGTACAAATTTGAGATAGTGTGAATGTAAGTTCTGCTTGTTCTAGCGCTTGCAGCATGAAATTAATCTGACACTGGATTGCGGTCAGTGGACTAAGACCTAAGATCTTAAGCGAATACTGATTATAACATAAAAACGAAATATCTACGCAATATTTTTTCAACACGAACAATCCACTGCAACCAGTATCGTACTCTTTATTTCTGATATGAAAGTCTTTTCGATACCATTTTTGCAAACTCATCACTTTGACGAATTTCGAACGGTGTTCATTCTAGAGTAATCAAATATTTAAGACAAAGCTTAAATCAATAAACTTTACTTGAATGGTTATTTTGATTCCTTACTGAAACGCTTGATACTAAATTTAATTACCCTTAATCCAGTTTATCAATAAACTTTACTTGAATGGTTGGTTAGGTAACATGCTTACAATGACATCTACTTCAGGAGTCATAGGATTATAAACAATATCAAGATAATAAATATTTAAAACTTTAAATATTGTTTATATATAATTCGTGGCATTTTTTTCGTGCAATGGCATCTTGATTATATTAAGCAGCTGTCAAAATGTATTATATATCTCAAACTTAGTTGTGATTGATTGCAATTGTTATTTTTGGTGCAAGTGACACTAAATTTCAATGTGTGTCAGTCTCTCCTCTTTATGATCCCCACGACACAGGCTTGCCTAGTGTGGGGATCACAAGTACTGCTTTTGTTAAATTTTAATGTTGCACTTAAGTCTTCACATAATATTTAAATTATATTAATTGTTTTCTTTTGTGAAATAAATAAATATTTGTTACTTTACTTTACTTTATACTTTATTGCACAAAAAACAGAATACAGACACTTAATAATGAAAAAAAACATGTACAAGGGCGAGCTTATCTCTAATAAGAGATCTCTTCCAGCAAACCTAGGATGGACTTTGGAACTTTGTTATGATTTGATTTGATACAATTGATTTTAAGAAGCTTAGGTGGTAGGTACAAAATGTTTAGATAATACGAAAGCCGTTAGCCGCTTTAATCGCCTAGCATAGACCACGAGCAGTGTTCAAAGCGCTGCACATTGCGGGTTTAGAACCGCAATAACTTGGCTCGTTTGTTGCGCGTTGCCCGTGTTTAGTTTTACACTTCTGCTCTCAACTTGAGACATTCGACTTGCAAACTGCAGTCCGGGACGACATTACATTACACGCTGAATTCGTGTTGAAAGTGCATTGTATTCACTCTTTGGACCTTACATCGTTCTACTTTAAAGTGACTAAAAACAAAATTTTAGTCACATGTTTTATAACCACAGCCAATGTAATGGATGTAATTACTGTAAATTACGTTTATTTCAAGCTGTAGCTTTTTAAATATGGGATCTTACTGGTTTGCAGGGTGTAGTAGTGCAGTGTAACAAACAGCATGTCTATAAAGCATATTGTGAATGTTATTTGACTTTATTTTTTCATGGTATTTACTGTATCTACATACATACATAAATTAAATTATATGTAATACATTACATATGAATGTAAAGTTTTTTCAAATTACTTAATTAGGTAACTTTTGTAGTTACGACAGGAAAGGTAACGTATGGTTGGTTATGCAAATTCAGATTCAATTTATTTGCATAAATTTGCTTACTACTTAAGTGGTGTGGTTGTAGTGGTGATGATAGTGGAATTAAATGTTAATGTTAAAGTTTAAGTGGGGGGCGTGGAGTATGATGTTAAATAACTACAGTATGAATTGAGTCGAAAACGAGAGGCCCTGTTATATCCACTTTTGATACACACTCGTTAAGTACATACCTCGCGTAACCATAATAACCTGCGCTGAACAACACAATTTTAATACAAGCTAATACCTAATAATTAATTTTATATACTTGCCACTAAATAACTTTAAATTACTAACCGAATACTACTCGATACCCATGCTATACCTACCTACCCCTTATAGTTACCTGTAATTTTACCTACCTACGCGTCTTCGCGTAAATTACTGCAGCAAAGTTTCGCTCCCTCATCCCCGTTTATCTTATATTATTACATTAGATATACGTATTTGGAATCTCCAATACTACGTGCGACAAAGTTATTCTTACGTCTTTACCGTTATATAGTACCGTAACACGTATTATAATGGTTTCAAAATATATTATTTACAATATTTTTTAACATAAATTGATTGTTATCTTTAATATGTCCAATTAGGGATTTCATTCGGTACGATTACATTTGGTTATATAAAAGCTCGACCAAATATTATATTATATTTTTATTTTTGAACAAAAATTATAGCATTTTCAACCCCAAAACAAGTGTTTGAATGCAAAATTGTTTTGTTTTGGTTATCTAAGGTATATTTCGTCTCGAACGTCTCGCTCTTTCAGGTGACGTTCACATACGAATAGACGAATCTTTAAAAGAGTCTGTATAGAATCAAATATAATGGTCACACCATAATAATATGGCAGTATTAATAAAAAAACCGAATACAGCCAGTAAGCGTCAAACTCTCCAGTACAACTCATTTCATAATACTACTAAGACAAAAACCGGATTACCGACGCAAAGCCTACCCGTAAGAACACACCCAGCGCCCATTGACCCATTTCTTAAGGAAACAATTCTACTGACAACATTACCCAACCCCCACCACATAATGTATAAACAAATTATGATCTTAATCTTAAAGCAACGAACCTGTCAAAAAGCATTAGTTGTTGCACCTGTCACCGTAAGCCAAAAGATCGTTGGAAAAGCTGTACTGTACGTACACACAGAGGTTTCAAAATCTGATAGTGTTAGGAGGCAGGGGTTTAGGGCGGGCCCCAGGCAATCAGAACTTAGAATTTCATCCTTAACTTATTTTTAGAGGAAATTAAACAAAAAAATACAAAAGGTTAAAGCCAAGCTAAGCAAGTCTAACTGAGGAACATACTGTGCCATTTTTTAAATGATTAGATAAATAACAAGAACACAAATTCAGAGGCGGTGCGAAATTGTAAAATAAAACATTGTGATAGACAGATTTTCTGGCAACTTCAGGAGACTTTTCTATCGAGCAAAGTTAATAAAATTACGTTTATGGGAAAGCGAAGTCTTGCTGACACTCGTGATAAACAAGCTAGTGAAAAAACGTACAGCAATAATACTCATCATTCCGAGCGATTTGAGTTTTGCTAAAGGCTGTTTTTGCCTAGGGCGCCGTCTTCACTATTATCGGTTAAACTTTTAACCAATGTGGAATGTGGCCAGTTAGAACTGTAGTATTGTGACTCCTTGTTCTTCTATGGCATCGGTCATGTTAAGTAAAAAATAATTCTATGACGTCACTCTGTGGCTTTCTACTGGAACTTGGCCAAAAAGACTGTGGTGTGGAGTGATCTGTAGGTAAGCCCATTGAAGCTCTGAGGTACCTCTGAAGATTTAGGATTTGCTTTTAACTATTAGTGAACTACTCGATGGAGATCTGGAAGCATAATATAGAACTAACTAACGAACTGGGCATATGACTTCTGTGGTGTAGCGGTTCTGGCTCTGCCTCTCAAGCGAGGGGTTCCGGGTTCAGATCCTAGCCGGGGAGGAGGAAAAAATAATTCCCACGTATTAACTGGTTCGCCGACAAATCTTATATAACAATAGTTCGCCATTGCTCGATCGTTCGAGCGGTGTGCTTCTGAGAGTGAAGGGGTTAAATGTACTCGTATCGTTTAGGTGTGTGTGTGTGACATCGCTCATTCAAGTTCCTTTAACACCTAGTCCTTTATGTATGTATGTAAATGTTTGTTTCAGTTTACCCGCAGGTTTTACTAAACTACAGCTTAGACTGGTGGTTTATATTAAATATGTATCAATGTTTTTGCCCGGTTGCCTTATGTACTACTATTATTCTTTAGATGTTGTGGCTCCTGAGGAATCGCTTCCACTGGTAGTTAACGCTGATCTAAGCATCTACCAACTGGGGTGGGAAAAAGCATGACAATAGGTTTATTTTATGCATACTTTTACTAAAATCAACGAAAAAATGTCTTGTAAGAATAACGTGTCGATTTTCTGCCCCAACAACAACCACGAACACGTCTCAAGGCGGCAAGTACAGCAGTTATGATCATACGCCTCTGATAGCAAGAAGAAATAGCTCGTTTGCAGGGAGCACTTATCCAGTGGAGAGCGTATAGATACATTTTCCTTTGAATCACAATTCACCAATTTACGGGCGGCGCGGGACGAAGTAAGAGAGCTGTGATTGGTCAGCCGCTGCGAAACTGTCTGGCGCCCCGTCATCGTACATAGGTTGCATATGCTAACGTTTGTTGAATACAACAAACGTTAGGCGAGCCGCATTCCCCCGCAGGGGCATTCAATTGGATATATAGTCTCTACTCGTATCGTACTATCGCCTTCTCACCTTGACTTTGCAACAGCCTTATCTCGTAGGCTATAAGGACGTAGGATGATACTACCATTTGACTGACTGTATGTGTGAGAGGGTAAGTGGGAGGTCTGTGGTAAACAACAACATTCATTACATAACCAACGTTTGTTGCAGCTATTACAGTATCTTTATGCAAAAGTTATTTTGTATACCTACTTACATTTCGGCTTTTAGGGTTCCTTACCTGAATGGTTATAATTGGGACCCTATTGCTAAGCCTCCGCTGTCTGTCTGTCTGTCCGTTTTAGCGGGCTCTATCTCACGGACCATAATAATGTAGAGTGTAAATATGTTTATGGAATGTGTATATTTGTTTCCGTTACAACAACTAATAGTATTAGATGGACCACACGAAATATTTAAGAAATAAGGTTGTCCACATACAAGAAACGTGTTTTTTGTACTTTTTTGTACGGTGCGGAACCCTCCGTGTGAGAGTCTGACTCGCGCTTGGCCGATTATTTGAAACTCATCAGCTCTTGTAACTTCTTTATTTACATATTTTCATAAAAATCATTGTTTGTTTCTGTGTCGTGACAATAGAAATATGAATTCGGTAAAATCTTCTACATTACAAACAGATGAACAGCGAAGGCTTGTTATTAGGATACCTTCGTGTGGTAGTTATGAAAAAGAAATACCTGATTGTCTTTCTGGTGTTCCCTATGTTGTGCAAGACTTAATTCATAACTTTATATTCTAAGACGAAGATTTTGTTAGTTAAGAACAATGAATATATTAACTCATAATTATTTGTATTTATTCCTGTTTATTCACAGTAGCGAAAGCCACAGCAAAATAGCAGTGAAAATAAGAAAGTATTATACCCTAGGGAGCAAAGCAAGCAATACCTACATCGTATGGTGTAAAACTTTTGAACGCGCGTTGCAAACCAATTACTGGGGTGGGCCAAAGTAGTTACAAGTGAAATTAATATGAGAATTTAGTACGGCACCTCCAGTTTGTTACTTGAATCCTAAAATCACTCTTATAAGCACGTGGTCCGATAGCATCGAATTTGTAGGCTTACAGCAATTATAAAGTATAGTCTAGCTAGACACTGGGGCTATTTGGGAGGTGTCGAAACCACTAAACTGGAGGAACTAAAGGCACTAAACTGACAACCTTCAAATCCGACAGGTTTTGCATGGTGGCCAAAGATTCCATTTTCAAACACACCATTTTAATTAGTTTAGTTCGTGTTGCCTCCCAAATCGCAGGCCGCCTTTGTTCGTGACGCCGCTTGTCAAAAGATATACACCATAATTTATCTTACATACCCCTTTTGCGTGTGGGTGTTCGACACAACACAATTTAAGCGACTGTATATGTTTCCTGGGGCTTTCCTGACCCAGGCCTACTTATCGGGACTTATCGGAAAAAGGAAAACCTCGAATGTAACACAAAAGGTTGGACCACAATAACCTGGATTTTTTTAGAATAGAATAGAATAAAAATAAAATAGAAATAGTTTATGTTGCCTTAAAAAATATACATAAAAAGTACAGTTAAATAGGGTACATTAGTTTAATAAGACAAAAAAGGGACGGTCTCAGCGTTTGCTGTGAGTAGCACAAACATGTTCTATCTCAAAGCGCTGGTTTTCAGACCGTACCTGTAAAGGAGAAGAGAAAAAAAAAATTATAACAAAAACAAATAAAGTAACAATTTTGTTGAGATACATTGAAAAGTGGGCCAAACTGACCACCGAATGGGTGCCCACTGATGGTCATCGGAGGCAGGCCGAGACGTCGATGGCGGGACGACCTGGACAGGTATTTGCCGGACTGGGTGGAGGCAGCACAGCACAGGGAGGAATGGTCTGAGATAGGGGAGGCCTTTGCCCAGCAGTGGGACACTGTGCAGGCTAAATAAAAAATAAAAATAATGTGCTCTCTAACCATAACTTGTTTTAAAAGTAAATGAAAAGAAATGGAACTATCTCGAGGACATCTTCTTATATCCATAATTGGCATTTACGGCCGGAAATTTTAATAAAAAGAATATGGTTTCACACACACATCCGCATTCCATTCGGTAAAATTGATTAGAGTATTGAATAACTGACCGAACGTGGATGCAACGATGTCTCTACCATCCTGTACTGAAAAACTGAAAAAAACCCGGAGCGCGCTTGAAGGGTTCCGTACCATTATCTACAGGGTGTTACAGAAATGTGTAGTCAATGTAGTCATATTTTAGGGGGTTATTAGGGAGACCATTGTGAGTAACTTTTACTATAAAACCGATGCACTCATAGGAACTTTATTTTTCACTTCTCCATACAAATCAGCTGACCGCCCGCCCGGAGAAAAACGTATGGAGGAATAAAATTGCTCTGATCAAATCGGTTTCATAATAAAAGTTTGTCAGAACGGGCTTCCTAACAACCCCCTAAAATATGATCACACGAAAGGAAGCCGCGTTTGGCTTACACCTACAAGTGAATTTGGGTGTTTTGTAAAAATATGTCATCCCAATTGCATACGGATGTTCCATGCCAGTAAGGCATATCTGAGTAAAAGCACTTTAATCGATTTCTTGTTGCCTTTTTATGCTCCTTCAAAGAACAAAGAAAATAAACCTTGGCTGACACTTCGCGTCACATTCGCTTATCTCCTCCCTTACCCCGATGAAGGTTAACTCAAACTTGAAGTACCCCGGGACTGGCACGTTAGTTGTTTCCGTAATTGAATAGGGGAGGGCGGTGGCACTCATTCGGTTCGGAGTCGACGCGACAAAACGGGTCACGTGACCTGCCCGCCTAATCCGAAAGATTGGGGAGCGGTTCTGTTGCTGAAAACGTGTTTGTTTGTAGTAAGGTAGGTGCTCCTAAACGGGCCAGGTTGTGCTGCAATATGTAGCCGGCAACAATTGGTGTCCCTCTCTTACTCACATGTAAGAAACACTCCAATAGTTGCCGGCCACATATTGCAGTGAAAACATGGCCTGTTTAGGAGCACTGTAATTTAATGCAATGCAATGCAATGTAATGCAATGTATGTACCTGCATGTAAATGTTTATATCTTAGGATCAATGTAGGCACTTTTGGTAAAATATTAGTAAAACCTTTCTGCATTACACCGAAGCAAGCAGGGATTTTGGCAGCGACGTTACATAAAAGGGTCACTTCTCACGCCCCTCTCCACTCCCAGCTCACTTTTTCAGCTCTCTTTGATGCTTCATGCTAGAGCCAACGTTGACACCTCCCGTCGACATCGAAATCACGGAATCATCTTAGAAAATACTCTTAGCAGTGTGATTGGCCCTAGGAATAATGTAATGTCCTAATGCTTCTACGGTGCTAGAGCAGATGCAAATTCAACAGCAGCAACGAGAAGGCACTCACGACCTGAGAGCATGAAATGGGCCTTGCCTGAAACTTGCGAACACAATTCCAGACCCACTAATAGCGCATTGAGGACAATTGGCAGATCTTAATGTCTCTTGAGTGCGTGGAAGAAGGAAAATAACGGTGGAGGAATAATGGGAACTAATGCCCCAGTTTGGTTTGTTTATACGCTCTTTTCAAAGGACCTGCCTATTTGAATTTCTTAATCTATTATAGGCTTCAGGAATGAAAACGGGATTGAGTGAAAACAAGGTATATTAACATAAAGGATTTTCTTTACAAAACAAAGAGCAACTTTTTACCTTACGTGATGGCAGAGACACACGAAGCTCTTCTATACGGTGTGCTTTTTTTGTCTAAGGTAGGTAAGTTAAAAAGTAAAAGTAATTGTAGCCCATTAATGCCCCCACCGAGGGGCATAAGCTTGTCTAAGGTATTGAAAAATATTAACGCTTTAACCCCTACATAAGAAAAAATTAATTACTGGAATATCGAAATGTTAAACATTTGTATTGAGTTTTCAATTTCAAAGTTAATTCAATAATAGTGCTGAATTGTGTCTATCTTTTGGGCCAAACTTACGAACATATGTATTTCTGATTTAATTTCGGAATGCTCCGACATATTTCCAACTACTTCAAACTTATTTCTAGTTCCACTTTGTCCCAATAAAACTGTGCAGTCTTAAATAATAGAGCGGAAACAACTTTATGTTTTCCCTTCCAGCTCGGAGTGCTTGAATGCAGTTAGTTTAATTCAGTTTCGATGCAGTTTCCAGTTCAGTTTGTCTATTTGCTTTTACAGTTTTATTTCCGGAACAGTTTTCGGCGGCCATCAAACAGGATATTCCAAACTGCATGTAACAATACGATTCACATACCAACGAGCATGAAATTCTACACTTCATGCTCGTTGGTATGTGAACGCTACAACAGAGGCGGTGACAGTTTTTTTGTTTATTTTTGTTGTTTATTCATTGTTATTTGATTATTTGTTTACACAATAACCTAGATCAGAAAGAGCAATATTGTCTTTGTTGTATGACGATTCCCGGGTCAGGGTGGGAAGGAAACTGTCGAATTAGTTCTACGTAAAGGGCTAAGTTTATGTGACCAAGATAAAGTAAGTAAACAAAGTATTTTGTTCATCTAGATTAGGTTACTATATATGAATCACAGAGTAGGTAAGTAAATTATCATTATGAATTCGATTTCAAGTTTGTAATTCAAACTTTATGACATGAGAGTAGATAATACATTATGAAACAAGTGAGCTATGTTATTATTACCAATTGCTCACGACACGAGTTTCATACGACGTTTTTCAACACACTTGTGAGTAAAAATTATAATTAACCTTTATCGGTACCTACTCGATATTTTCACAATAAAAACAACGAATGAAAAGTTTTATTTGTTGAAAACTGAAAATGGCGCTCACTTTTTTTTGTTTTCGCTCTTTGACTCTGACTGCCAGGAGGCAATGCAAAAGCCAAAAAACAGCCAAATATTAAATTACGTCAAAGTAATCGAAATACATCTCTGTTTTCTTAGTTTGCTTATAATTTAGTGAAAATAAACGTTGAGACATCTTATTTTGACAATAACATTTGTTAATTAATAATTAAAGTAGATTAAAATACCTATCTAATATTTTTCAATATTTTATTTTTGACTCTTTACTGTTATTCTTGTCCAAAAACTATATCCATTACCTACCACACTAGTGTTGTAATATTACCGCACGTGTGTATAATAGGCAGCATTATGATTCTACAACCAACGTCATAAGGGACACTTAACGAGCAGGTGTGTTGAAAAGTATGTGTAATAACATCGGTGATGAATCTTTTAATCTAATTTAATTTAATGTTACTTTTTCGTGACCCCATTTCCGCCCACGACAATATTGACAATAGCGTTCATTTCATTTGTTGTTTTTGGTGAGTAAAAGGAGCGATGTTAATTATTCTCGGGTAAATTCAGACTCTGGGAAGATATTAATGAAAACGACCATTTTCAAATTACTATGCTTGTTCCGTCCGAGTTTGTAGGACGATTGTCTGTTTTGTAAGTAATTAGGGCAAAGAGAGCATAGTTCATAAAACAACTAACCTTAATTTGGTACGACACAGCGACAATACAAGTACATTCCAGGTATTTACTTTCGTTAAGTAATTACAAGGTATTTTATTTGGGATGATCCTGAGCTCAGTTTCTACAAGATATTTATTTTCCTAAAGTAATTGCTCTCTCTCTTGTGTTTTGGATATGTAAGTCCTTTAAAATTATAAATCGAAAGTTACAGCCAAAAGTAGCTAAAAAATATTATACATATTTGAATTAACGGTGCTTGAGGTATCTATATCAGACAAGGAAAATGAAAACATAAGATAACATAACGTCACGCCTTTTGTTTGTTATGTTATGTGTAAATGTATTCCATTAATGTCCCCACAAAAGGGACCTTCAGCTTTTAACGTCTCATCCGAATTACGGAACGTCCTTAATTTAATTATCTCTTTGGTACGTAGTCAGCGTGGTCGGATTGTAACCTGCATCTCCTGCGAGATAAGCAAGTGTGTAACACTAAAAGACCATGGGCTTAACAGTATAGCTTCAAAAAAGTAGAAAGTATAAGTAGGACTTACAGCTTAGAAAATTCTAAGCATTATTTAAACATGTTATACTCGTATCTCTCAAGATACATTTCACTTCTTCCTACAATCTCTTAGCCAAAATTCCAGCCACTTGCCGTTCCAGAAATGGCGTTCTTTTAACAGCCTTAAATCTCGTTTCGGCTTTATTTAACCGAGTGATTTATCTCCCCCCTCTCGTCCAGCCAAGCCGTCTCGTTGGTTGTGGAGATTTCTCAAAAAGAACGCCAGTCTTGAGCCAACTATTTGATTCAGAGTTTCTGCACTGCGACGGGGTGATGTATGCACGCTCTTATGAACGAATTAAAGTGTTCGCTGTACGTAGAGGTTTTTGCGGGAGAAGCTAGTTTTTTAGGAAGATATTGTAATTACTTATCTCGAAAAAAGGTAAATCAATCTAATCAGAATAACGGCATCCGCCCGGACCCTTGCAAGTTGTAGCGTGTCAGCCATCATCGGATCCAATGTCTGGCAGACGGAATGATGCTCATTCACTGGCAGAACGGGAGGTCGCTGGTTTGCAGATAAGAGACTATAATATATCCTGCGGGGGAATGCGGCTCGCCAAACGTTACAAACGTTCGCATACGCAACCTATGGACGATGACGGGCAGTTTCGCAGCGGCTGACCAATCACAGCTCTCTTACCTCGTCCCCCGCCGCCCGTAAATTGGTGAGTTGTGTTTCAAAGGAAAATGTATCTATGCGCTCTCTACTAGTGCTCCCTGCTGGTTTGGGACGCGAACTGCGTTGACACGCTGGCTCCGTGTCCCTAGCGGGGCGACCTCTGCCACGGCAGGCTCTGCGGCCGGCCGCGGCGGGGCGCAGCGGCAGACAGTCTAAAGCGGCGCAAATACGCCGCACTAGGCGACGACCATCTTTTTGTGCCGTTCGGCTTCGAGACCCTTGGGCTGTGGGGCTCTGATGCCCATGCCCAAAGAGCCTTCAAAAACATTTACAAGTGGCTCATCGAAGCATCATCATCATCGCATCCGCAAGCTCCAATCGGTGTTATTAATTTTCTTTCAAAAATGTGCGCCTAAACGGGCCATATTTTCACTGCAATATGTGGCTGGCAACTTATTGGAGTCTTTTTCTAACATGTGAGTAAGAGAGGGACACCAATAGTTGCCGGCTACATCCTGGCCCGTTTAGGAGCACCAAAAGGGCATAGACAATCACTGATATTTTTAGTTGTACAGTAAAAATAATATACAATTTAATTTCTATATTAAAAATATTGTGTTAATATTTATTTATTCTCACATACAAATCCAAAGGGTACATTGTAAAAACACAAAATATTAATATTACATAAAATCAAATAACAATTAAAAGTTTCGTACGTAAACATATTTCGTATAATTATGTTTATTGCACATATCAGAAAAAACACAAATAACCGGCCAAGTGCGTGTCGGACTCGCGCACGAAGGGTTCCGTACCATTATCTATAAAAAACCGCAAAAAGTAACATGTTGTATAGGAGCCCCCCCTAACTATTAATTTAATTTTAATTTAATTATTTATTTTTTAAGTAAATAATATGCTCAATATATTGTGAACATTTTAAGCGTCTACCTACACGGTTCATGAGATACAGCCTGGTGACAGACAGACGGACGGACAGACAGCGAAGTCTCAGTAATAGGGTCCCGTTTGGCACCCTTCGGGTACGGAACCCTAAAAACACAGAAAAGGCATGAACAAAGGCAAGCTTTTCTCTAAAAAGAGATTTCTTCCAGAATATTATGTTGAACATAGCAGTTTACAGGACTTTCTACAGCTTCTCTTGATATTGCATCTCAGTGGTGGTAGCGCGGCATGAATTATGACATCATAATATCAGGCGTGATGTCACACCTGTCAGGCTTCTTTCGACCGGGCGACGTTATTGCAGCTTCGTCGCTCCTCTCATACGTGTAACTGCGGTAAAGTATTGAGACCTAGTGTATGTCGCAGCTGTTTTGTTGAATCAGGCCTTTAGGCAATATCCTGGGTCGTTCGTTAAAGAGCGATTTCCTTCGAAAGGACTAGCTTTTTGATTCAAGTACAGCATCGTCAAAAACTTTTAACAACCGAAAGTAAGCCTTTTGATTTGAATCAAATCACGCAAGATAGCGTCAACGCAACAGCGGGTTTCATTCAGAGCCGTTTCAGCCGAAAAACGAATTTAGTGTGAAAATTGTAGTTACTGTTTTTAGGGTACCGTACCCGAAGGGTGCCAAACGGGACCCTATTACTAGTAGTCTGTCCCTCCGTCCGTCCATCCGTCAGCGGGCCCTAGAGCACGAACCATAATAACTAGAAAATTTAAATTTTCACAGAATGTGTACATCTGTTGCCGCAACAACAATAAATACCAATATACGAGAGATATTACAAATTAAAGGGGGTCCCCATACAAGAGACTTGTTTTGATACACCCACGCATTTCAGATGGGAGAGATAAGCTTACCTTTGTAAATTACTTCTCTGTATTTTCTGTTTTTTGTCTTTTATGTGCAATAAATATATACGATATACGATGGTATATTTTGCGTCAACCCACATTGTTGTGGTAGCTCAGCCGGTATGTTGTAGGCCCTCAATCCGTAGGTCCTGAGTCCAAATCACCGTGAGGGCATAATCTTTTTTAATTTTCTTTTTCTTTTTGTTTTATTGTTTTGAGTGCTTAAGTTTTGTTGTACGATGGTACGGTACCCTTCATGTGCGATTCCGACCCGCTCTTGACCGATTTTTACTCTTGATGTGCAAACAGCGGAATTACCCCCGTAACATTTCTTTCAGAGCTTCATATAAAACAATTATACCGGCATTCTACACAATTAAAGCTGTACTGTCAATCTAACAGCCATTTGACGACCTCTGTGGTGTAGCGGTTATGCATCTGCCTACCATGCGAGAGTTCTCGGGTTCAAATCCCGGCTGGGGACAAAAAAAGGCCCCTGGTCTTGGTTCACTGATGTCGCTGTTTCTGGTTCCCACGACACAGGGTATCCTAGTGTGGGGCCAGAAGCAATGTATGTGCCTGTAAAAAAAATATTAGTGACCAGTGCACATACATACACCAGTCAAAATAATCTAGACAGTACGGCAATAACCGGTACGCATGTATGGGTTTTCAATCGGCATGTGCGTCACTTTTGCAAAATACATTGTTGTGTTTTATGGCGGCAGTGTGACAGGGATTGTAATTTCTATGAAGATTTTTACTGCTTTTTAACCGACTTCCCAAAGGAGGAGGTTTACAATTCGTCCGGATGTTTTTTTTTTTATGTATGTGCCCCGATAGCGCCTAGACGGGTGGACCGATTTGGAAAATTATTTTTTTGTTTGAAAGGGTTTACCTTCCCATTGGTCCCATTGACACCAGGTCAGGATCTGATGATGGGATCCTGGAGAAATCGAGGGAACTCTTCAAATATTATAGGCAGACCTAAAGTGATTTTTGTGTTTTTCAAAATAACTCGTGCAAATGCACATGGTAAGCATAATATTGTGATGCGGAACTGCTGATGAAGACCACATATGGCCACCAGATCTGCTCAATACTAGGTACAAATACAATGCGTGGCTGACGGGCAGGCAACGCATAGCCTAAACCGGTGGACCTACAGCCATGAAACTTTGTACAGGGGTTCCTTAGTAGCGTGGGGTAGCACTGATATGGGATTTTACAAAATTAATTCCCCAAGGGGGGGGGGAGGGATAACGGGTTACAGTTTAAACTCAATCTAATCAAATAGGGTTTGTGGAAGTCGGTTTTTTCTAAAGTTTACTTTTTGTTTCAATTATCTACGTAGTCGAGCTAGTAAGGCACCGCTTCGGAACGCGTGTTGAATGCCTATTTTTCCAAATGTCGGCGACATTTTCTCTGGCCCGGACTCCCTCACCGTAATTCTGAAATAACCTGAATATGTTTCGGGAAATGCAATGGCACCTACCAAAATTAAAACGAGGTTCTTTCGTACTTTTCAGTGATTTTTTTAACATTTTCTCTCCCTTAATTCTTACATGCCAAAGATGAAGTAAATGTACGATACCTGTGGAATGTTATGGTCGCAAATGAAAAGTTAATGCTAAACGAAGCTACGTAAACGAGTGCCGGTTTAATTTTAGTCACCTGTTGTTCATCTACATCGCTTAGTGTGACTAGCGACACGTTGTGTAAACGCGGAATATTTACATAATGATTATGTAAATGTCCTAGGGTACAACGTAAAAAAAGAGAGCTTCCTTTTTGAGGCTTAATTGGACTTCATATTGCATTGCAGATTGCAGACCAGCCGACGCGATGCGTCGCCAGAGCATAAAAATGTATACAAAAAAAAATTTGCTGTGCGTTAGTCCCACAAAAACTTACAAATGACTCGACTGGTTTGTAGATTTCCGAATTCATTTATGATCCCTAGTCCGGAGAAATATAATAAGGGAAAATGCTTAGAAATATTTAAAAAAAATATGTCCTTATGTTATTTTATGGAGTTCAGTCAATCCGGGAGCTGAATAAAGACGAATTTCTAAGATTGTTTCTGAGCCTTTATTTAGTCAATGTTCCATTTATGTTCTTTTGATGTAAGTAAAAATTTTGATTAACCTAGCTGTTTATGGTTACTACGACACAGGGTTTTCTAGTACGGAGCCTCAGCCAATTTATTTGAAATATTTTTTATAGAGAATCATAGCGGGACTAATGTCTATCTAGCATCGACACCCGAGGCAAATAAATAAATGCAACTGAGCCGCAACAGAAATAACAGAAATGTTAGATTTTCGTGGTGCAATTTATAGAGAGATATAAAGTAGATTCGATTACTAAAGTACGAAAAAATATAATGTTAACATAAAAATTGCAATTTAGAATGTCACGCTGCTGGCAGCAGGTAGAATTCATAGCTTCGCAACTTCAGTGATAAGATATCCACATACAAGACAAGCCAGTAGGATACTTCTTAATTTCTTATTTTAGTTCTGCTCTGGCATGGGCAAGCTGGGGCGTGAGTTTTGACTATAACTATCTCTCGGGCAATTAAACAGATGGAATATGTACTTTACATCATAGACGTAACATTTGCTCGCATAAAACGTGTACAGAAGCTTAAGTACTAATTTGGAACAAGAGATCAAGTTCTTTGATAGATGACCAGAATGATATACGATGAGCAGAATGATGTACTTTCAACTGACTTCAAAAAAGGAGGGGGTTATCAATTCGGTTGTATGTTTTTTTTTTTATGTTTGTTACATTGAAACTGGTACTCTTTATGAACCGATTTCAAGAATTCTTTCTTTTTTCGAAATAGTAATATTTTTTTAGTTTGGTCCCATTTTTTTAAAATCAGAAATCCGTTCAATGGTACCTGGATGACATTATACATCCAGCCTTTTCGGTGTTTTAGTCATTGTCACGAGATAAAATCTGCCTGTTAGGTTCGTATATTCGTTTATATTATTGGTCTTATTGGGCGCTGACCAGTGGAATCTTATTCAATCGAATAATTTTTCTATAAAAAATAATTGCTAAGTTTGTTGGTAGGCGTTGGTAACTCGCAAACCGCTGCTGGATCGATTTTAACTAGTATATAACATATTTGTGGACGTCTTTGTAAGATTCTCATGGAGGGACAAAATTAAAGAACGCAGAAGAAAGCATTGAACAGATAGATTTAGAAGTTATATCGTGGGAGTGCCCGCCAAGTCGAGCAAACAAAGGCGAAACATTACTACCTATCCTTTCTTCTTCTTCGGGTGCCATCTCCTATCGGAGGTTGGCGATCATTATGTATGGAAATCTTCTCACGGGATACTGCGGCCTTTTCTTTATTGAAAGTCATTTAGCGCATATTCGACCCCCTCTAACATCGTTGTTGATAAAGCTAGACCTGAATCTTCTGAGATTATCTTTTGACTAAAACCGTGTTAAAAAACAAGCAAAAGCTTGTTTTTTAACCCTCTGGTCGACACATCTTATCTATCTATTGTTCTCCATTATTCTGTTTCAATTCAATTCAATTCAAAAATTCTTTATTTAATAAGATTATTGTTACAATTACAACAAAACCCACAAAATCACATTTCGCAGTTTGTCTGTGGGTAGACTGTCTTACTACTACGTTGTTCGACCGGTGTGCTTCTGAGAGTTAAGGGAAACGAGGAATTAGTTAGAAGTTTTCAAGAGCTGCTTCACAATGTATAACCATTGTTTCACTGCTGTAAACTTATCCATGCAAAGTAAGTTATAAGCTTTTAATGGACAAACGCATTAGCACACATGGTACAACAATATTTCAAGTACTATGCACAATACACAAATGAATGCAGTTAGGTACTCGTACAACTTAGAAATTGCTACCATAACTCTTGACACAGAGCACCAAAATATTAAACACCTAGTCTAGGAAACAGCAAGTTCAAAAAATCTTTTCGTGTCTATTAGATTATGCTGTGGCGAGAAATATTTCAAAAGTCTGCAATATCCATATCGTGTCTTCACCTCGATTAACTCGGCAAATGGAGCGAAAGACACATGCTGCCAGAAAGGGACGGTAATATTAATGAATAGACGATCAAGTGCGACTAGAACTCGCGGGCAAAGGGTTCTGATCGCATTCGGAGAGCGTAATTGGTGTAATTAGGTTTCCACATAAAAAACTAAAGTATGATGCCATCCATGTAAACCAAATTAGATATTATTGCCGAAAGACAGAAAGTTGCAGTTTTCAGATTTTTCCCTTTACTTGTGCTGATAGACCTTACTTTGTGCCACATGCCTACGGGAAGTACCCTATAGGTTTTGGATCAATTGCGAATACTATGAAAATCCAACAATTTTACAGCATTAACGGTCGTAGCGTTAGATTGCGTTAACCTATAAAGGTTGATTTTTTCACAGCTATATGCGAATACTTACAATTGATATAAAATCTCAGCTTGATACATTCACTACGTGTTCTTGAATAAAGGTGGTGATACACGGACAGGCGAACAGACGGACAGACGGACGGACGGATAACAAAGTGATCCTATAAAGGATCATTTTTTTCCTTTTATAGATCGGAACCCTAAAAACAGACGAACTTATTTTATTGAAGCCAAAGCGTGCCGAGATTGGCATTATCTTCTAAGATTGGGAATCTTTATGACCCTTATTGGCCAGTAATAGGGGTTTTATTAGGTGTTTTCGAAAGGTCTATAGAAGCTGTCGATGTTGCTGGAGTACGAGTAACGTCCTTAATTATCATTTACATTTTTTTTTGCGCGTACTGTTTTCTAATCATAGCACAATAATGACCAAGTAAAAGTTAAATACAGATCTCTATCGTTGATATATTTTACTGTGATGTTATTAATTTTGCTTTGAGAGTCCCAGCCGGCAGAGTTTTCAGTCCATACAAAAAGATGTTTATTCCGAATGTTTAAAGCGATTAAATTCAATGTACACCAATGTAATCGACGCGAAATTTTGTCATCTTTAATTTACTAATACACAGTGAACGATAACGTTCACTGGTTTTATCTGATAGTCTCATCTGAGTTTGTAGTGTGCAAACAAATTATCTTATCTCAACATATCATATCTCATTCGCCAGCCTCCTTCTAATATAACTTCCTCGTCGTTCGTGGTAGCGATTTCTCCCGCACGTGCTCACATAACTCAGATTTGCGAATGATTTACGATTTCCAGGTAACACTTCAAACTCTTGACTTAAATAGTAATTTGTATCACAAAGAAGCAATTACAGAGACATTACATTTTGCTCAATTTGTGTAATGGAATTTAAAATACCAAGCGTAGACATGAATTACCGGCCAATTGCCATAGCCAGCATCGACCATTCTCCATTTGCTGGTTCGACTCTCAGGTGAGACAAGCGAATCAAAAAAACTTTGAATGCAGTTCTGTTTCTTTTTAAAAACAAAAGAATGTTTTTTTCAAGTAAATTGATATATCTTAGGCAGGATTCTACCAACAAAAAGTTATACGGAGAATAACTATCCCGGGGATAACTTGTAACTTTTTAATAGTCACCTAGATCAGATCACCTCATTTTGAACTGTCATTTGTCATACAAGATATCCCCGGAATTCTCCGTATAACTGATGTTGGTAAAATCCGGGCTAAAAGGATTTAAGGTAACTTCTCCTCCAGAGCGTTCGTTCCATCCTGTATATTCGTTCCATCCTGTTCGTTCCATTCGGACTTGATAACTGAGTGAATTTCATGTAACCTATCTTAGAGGTTTATATGATCCTCTGGCCGCCGCGGCCCCTCAGTTCAGTAGTCTGTTCGAGTATCGCGGATTATCGGGGATCGCCACTTGAGAACTTGCCGGACCAACTTCGATGAGAGGGTCCACTTAGTTTATAGTTGCTTCAAGGTAAACGTGAGTTGTTTGAGCTTATTCAGTAAACTACGGGTGTAGTTTATCTATGAGTAGGTACCTATCGTGCGTGTTCGTGTACGTACTTTGGGAATACTTAACGCCATGTATGGTAGATGCGAACCTTTTGTCGTGATGAAAAACTAGGAGGCAATAAATGAGATGATGCTTTTGGCTCTAGGGATACAAATCGTGCGTGCCAAGTAAAAGAGAGGCAAACATGGGCGAGAGAGAGAGAGAGAGGTAATCACTTCTTCAGTACGCTTAGTATGCGACGCTCGATAAAGGCCCTTGTCTATGCAAACATGTCATTTTCTCTATCGAGCCTGAGATGTCTCGACGAGTCTCGGTCTTGACGTGACGCGGGAGAGGGAGATGGACGGCCATATTATAGACATGGCAAGTACTTGTAAGTCTGTCTCTCGGCGTCGAGAGAGAGTAAAAAGAATCGCAAAGCTAAGAGAGCCACGGACTGGCCCCCAAAAAAATGCAAAGAGAAAGCGAGGCCGACCTAGGAAGAGGATGGAGTGACGAGCTGGGTTTATGGGCTAAGCACTGAAGGGTGACCGCTCAGCCCCCTTATTCGCTAACTCAGTGATATCTTTTGGTTACACGATAATTGAACGACACTAATACCTTCTTAATTTTTCCGGATCATCATTGAGTGATCATCACTGAGTTAGCGAACAAGGGGACAAGTTCGAATAGATCGGATGGAAGCGGGGCAGAGAGACCTTTGCCCAGCAGTAGGTCAGTTGCCTTTGTATATTAGGCTCGTTATAAATTGAAATAAATAAAACTAATAATAAATAATAGAACACGAAATAAACAATATTAAAAACATCATGTGAAAAAATAAAGATTTATTCTCAAGTCTATCTCTGTCGTCCGTGATTGCGCATGAAGCTATTGTAGGGTTGGCAATATATTTTTGTAATGACAAATATCTATATTTTTCACTGGAAATCTTCGCCAGGATAAAAAAATCATTTAGAAGAAGATTCTTTTATGAAACATAGGTATTGCAATGCGAGTACAAAAATAACTCTCTTTTTTATTTTTATATAAAAATCTTATATAAAGGACAAGTTGGAAAAATTAATCTCATGCGGCTTTAGTTACAGTCACAGCAATCGGATTTTTCGGATTGTCAGATAATGAATCACTTTATAAAGCTTGCCAAAAATCTTTTGACTTGCGGTAACAGATGGAACTTACGCTAATTGACAGGTTTGTTGCGTTACTAAAGGTTGCGTAGAACTGGCGGCCCGTCACTTAAGTGTCAAAAACTCGTTGGGCGTACTCAGTATACGTAAGATCAATAATTTTTCCCGGGAGACAGCTAGGTACTAGGTATACATAATTATGTATACTACTAGATAAACATTATTTAAATCCTTGCTAAAGACAGCTCCACTGTTAGACTCAACTTTGAAATGTCTTTAATGTATGGCCTCCACGACACAGGTTTCTCCTAGTGTGACCATAATGATTTAGTAAATAAAGGTTTTTTTTGTATAAATATTTTCGGATTTATTAGAAATATCTAGCCTTGGATTGGAATATTTTTTAGCATTTCCAGGCACGGATCATTCATGGAACCCTGCCGAAAAACCTACGCATACACGCAGGCGGATGTCACGTCTAAAAATATATGTAACTGTCTATTGTTGACGTGGCTGCTAACCCTGAACATGTCGACTTCATCCGGTGCTTCTTCCGGTGACCGTCTGCCGTAATAACCCCTATTGTCCTCATATTGCGTGGTGTGACATGCCCTGTCTTTTATTTATGAGATGCCTTTTATATCTTTAATTCGTCGGAAATGGACAGATAAAGCTTTTACGCTTCCCGGCCGTAAAAAGAGTGATTCGACAGTGTCTCTCTCATTTCGTCCGTGAGGCCGCTAATGCGGCATTTTCATGATCTTTAATGCTTGAGAATAAAACTGAAATGAACGGCTTAACTTTGTTAATGATATTTTCGGTTGACTTGTTGTGTTTCTTTTGGCGTAATGAGATTTGGCTGTGCACCCATTACCATTACCATAATAATTATCGTATTACTTACAAAGAGAACACTGAAAGCAAAGTGAATTGAATGTCGCACTTTTGTCACCTTTTATTACTTTTGTCCCGACGACCTGACCAGAAGATCTTGCACTCTTGAAATGCAAAAGGTAAGTATTCGTATTTTAATAAATCATTTACTGCTAGGTGCACGTTAAAAAGGGAAAACCTTTATTTATAGCTGCCTTTTGCCTTGTGCTGATCCTCGGTTTTTGTTGGTGCCGCTGTAAAATGATGTGGTACCTTGTGAAACGTCATACCCAGGTTATAACTGATTTGTGAGCATCGATTTATATCCGTTGATATGGGTTCGGGTGAAATCGGGTGGATTTTCAGCCTCTATCTTAGAAATGATTTTGCTTTTATGCGTACCTATTTGTGTGATGCATTTTTACTAACAATAAGTATACAAAACATATTTATGTAAACAGTGATAACGAGGAAGAACAGATATGAACACATAGAAGAAGAACCTTGCATGAATATTAAAGTTATCAATCAAATACACCCAATACCTATGTACACCCAACCATGAAAACTTTAACAAGAGTCTCAAAATCTCAATGACTTACGTTCCATAATTGCGCTGTAAAAACAGTCGTTATTCTCGAAAACTATCAAAGCTGTGGCAAACTTCCGTCTGAAAAATAGTATTACGGAGGCTGTAAAAAGAGTAACACACAAAGCCATGCGGCGCGCTACAATTGCCTCGAACGACTCTTTGCAGCGTTTTAGGGTTCCGTATCCTAAAGGTGCCAGTTCTAAGCCAACCGCACGCAACTGCAGATGTGTCGTGTGAGTGTGTGAGAGAGTAACGACGGCATCACTGAACCCTATTACTAATCATCCGCTGTCCGTCTGTCCATCTCATGATTCGCCGTGTCAAATACAAAAATATGATAGTATTTGGAACAGTAATTGATAGAAATACAACATAATATTCACCCCTATGATGATGGTACAGAACCCTTAAAGTGCGGGTCCTACTCGCACTCTACCGGTTTTTTTCCAGAACGCTCCAGATCCTGACAAAAAGGTCGGGAGCTTGTTTCGGTTATAATAATAATGCTTAATATCGGGAGCAGTTGGCGAGCGGCGACGGCGACAATGCCCAAATGCTATTTGGGCGCGGGTTCAAGTGACTCGAGCGAGCAACTTATTTTACTGTTGTATACATTCATCAGGAAGCAATAAACCTTATTTATATACAATATACATCTTAACCTTACTAACTACTAAAAACAATTAAATTAAATTAAAAATATCCTTGAGGTCACAGCCAACGTCGTGGCAGGGTGCCCAATGCTGGCACCATTACCTCGTTGTATCGCCAGGCTCATGCGCTGTGCGAGGTAGGTGCCAGCTCTAGAATCACCCGACGGACGCTTCGACGAGTCTCTTTGCAACCTCCTTAAAGACTCGCCGAGCGTTGGTCCCCCACGACCCGAGGGTCTCTACGCCAAACGGCACAAATATGTAGCCCTCCCTAAGGGCGGCATATTTGCGCCGTTTCAGACCCTCAGCAGAGTCCGCCGCGGCACCGGCCCTAGAAAAAGTCGCTGGTGAATGGGATGGTGCTAGTGTGTCACTTGTTGTATTTTACTCAAATATAATCCTGAGCGAAGCGATCTCACTCGCTATCGTGAGTAAATAAAATGATGTATTTATTTCACCGTAAAATTGTCAAACCCATCATATTACAATCTTACGAATCACATAGTCTAAGGTCCAAATAGTCCTTAAGTAGTATGTTATCAATCTTCGATGGCAATGTGAGGGTGCCATACGTCTCTAAACAACTTTTTCAGACCATGGGCTGTCTGGTATATGAATTCTCGTTTTTAGGGTTCCGTGTAGAAAAAGGAACCCTTATAGTTTCCGTGTAGTGATAAAACGCACCACACATTTTATCACGAGAATAACCTTCAAGTTTTCTGCCGCGTCTCAAAAAAATCTCTGTGCCTTGCTTATAATACCTTTGGTATTTATTTATTTATTTTCTTTATTAGGAAAACAAACAGCTTAATCTATTACATAACAAAAAAAAACAATGAGTTAACACACAAGCCAATAAAGTTTTCACAAAAAAAATTGACAAAGGTACTCAGAACAACACTAAAATGTATAGGTACTTGAATTTGTATATAAAGTTACCAACAGAGGGAGATATATGGTTCTACAGTAGGTAGTTCTAATTTATATAAAATATATATGTACGAGTATAGTGCTTATGTACTAAAGGCGATTAGAATAGAATAGCAGATCCGTACCGAATCACCCCTACTTATCTACTGTTGGTAAAATACTATACACAACCCCCTTACAAATAAATAAACGGTAAAGAACTATACAGCTGAACAGCCCTGTCCCGTTCTGCCTTGCACAGTTTTTATCAGTACGGTGCTAAATAATTGCGTATCACGTACTTACTTTTTACGACCCGTTTCTCCAGACTTGGACCGCGCCATCAAGAGGCGGGGCAAATGGGGCACCTCGTAAAAAACACGAGTTACATGCAAAAATGTCACCTACACAAACTGGAGCACGCTATAATGTTTGTGCAATACAGTGCGAGACAGTCCGCAAAAGAAACAGCATAGAATAATAGCGGGAAGATAACTGAATAAATATGGGACGGAATCGGGTTGTCGAATTTTCTATTTGCGGGTATGTGAGTGTGCATGCGTAGCGGAACTACGTTCTTTTTAAATTAGTTAAATGGTTAATTTTTTCCAGCTACTTCATATTTCAGAACCTTACTCAGCGTAAAACGGTGTCCTTCCTTATTGTGTCAAAATAATAGTAGAATTAGTGTCCACTTTTAGCCAGTGATTCAATACTCCATTTTGCGTGACAGGAGGCAAGTCCATTGCCGCAGCTATGGATTAATGAAGGTTTCCTCACGATGTTTTCCATCACCGTTAGAACATCCGTATAACGAAAATGATTTAAAATCTCATTGGTACTCGAACCTGCATCTCCTGCGTGAGAAGCAAGCATGAAACCACTAGACCGCGGAGCTCTGAGCGGAGCTCATATACATATTAATTTAAAAAAAAGTGAATAAAAATAGTGCACAAAGGCGAGCTTATCTCTAAAAAGAGATCTCTTCCAGCAAACCAAGTTCTGATGAGAGAGGTTAATAATATTACTAATTTAATTACATTCATGTTGCTATATTTCAAAACACGAGCTGTTGGCTAACCTAACCAAGGTAGTTAGAATGCCATTAATTAAGAATTTAATCAATTGTTTTCCTATCGTACCTATATCTACATTATAAGGCCCAAGATAATCGCAACTCTTGATGTAATTAACCGGAACCGGGCAAAGCAGAGGGTCTCACATTAGGATCAGTTAGACAAACATTTATTCCGACCACAAAGTTTCCTGTCTCCTGCTACGTTGGCTGCTATACGAGACCACCTTTACTCGATAGAAAAGGTTAAACATAAAATAGTACCTACGTCTTTCTAAAAGCTTTCCAAGGAAAGAACCAATAATGTTATTATTATTCGACTATTCTAAGAGCTCCGTGGTCTTGTGGTTTTCGTCTCATGCAGGAGGTGCAGGTTCTAATCCCGGTGCTGAGAGCCAGGTATAGGTCTGTGATAAGGGTATACATTGTAAAGGGCATGCATATGGGTTTTTAGTCGGTAGGAGTCCGACACTACCTGGGTCTCCTTCCCAGGTGTCCATGAAGGATTTTCCCCTCTATGCACGCTATTTAAAAAAAAAAACTCGGTGCTGACCATGTATGTACCAATGAGATAAGTCATTTATCTTAAGTACGTTATACGGACACTCTAACGGTGATGGAAAACATCGTGAGGAAACCTTCATTACTCCACAGCTGCGGCGAAGGGCTAGCCCCCTGTCACGCAAAATGGAGTATTGAATCACTGGCTGAAGTGGTGCCTCTGCCACCCCGTATGGGAAAAGGCGTGACGCTATGTTATGTTATGTAGACTATTTTTACAGTTAGCTGTTCAGTCAGGCCGAAAAGGAGTGGTCTTTTGTTCGGTTCTAACCAAGTAGGCTGTAAAAACATGTTTTCAGTATAAAGAAATCAGACAATGTATCTGAGGTCCTTCTTTTGTGAACCATTTTCATTGTAGGTACTGAAAAAAACATCCTACTTATTAGGTTATAAACCGTTACTAGTTGTTTAGGTTGTTGTTGCTATGTCGCTTTATCAAATATGACTACACCCTTATTTATAACATTATCTTATGCCTGATTTCACCAACAGTTAGGGGACACATAGCACCTCGGAAACAATCGCTAGACAGCTAAATAAGGTGTCTAGCGATTGTTCCCGAGGCCAGCTACTTAAATTTAGGGGGTCCCTCGTAGCTTAGATGTTCCTTAAGCTTATGTCAAAGCTAAACAACCGCTAAGTGGCCTTTGAAAGGAAATAAAGTGTCCCCTAAAAGATAGGGGTTGTTGGTGAAATCAGCCATTAACCTTTCATAACTACTTTGAAATAAGTTTATTGCCTGTTCTGTACAATGTATAATGTAGAGTATGGTAGACATTTGTGGTATTACCAGAGCGGGGCAAATCTGGCGCCAGCGAGATCATGTCCATGGTCGAAATATCGATTTTGAGACACCGAAATCTCTATCAAAAACAAGAAAAAGCTATTCTTACGACTAGCCTTTCGACCAACCGAGATATCTCAACGCGTTTTCAGTCGAAATAAATATAAATCGAGATTGTTTTCGAAGGATTTAGGCGGTATCAAAACCGATATCTCGACTGGGGAGATGATCTCGATAGCGCGAGAATCAGGCCAGGAATTCGATTATCTAAGACGACCAGAGGCTAACTGAGCCAAATACAGTATAGAATTGCAATATCAAACTTGACAACAGAGGTCGTTATTAAATTTAGCTGGACCCCACCCGGGTTCGAATCCCGAGGGGTGCGGGGCAAAGATCTCGTTTGTTGAGTGCTGCACTGCAGCGGGTAAATACGATTTCAGACTATCCTCGGTACTATAGGATTTCCACTCATGTCTCTACCAATGTTTCAATGCCATCGTATTAAAACTTATGTAGACAGCAGGCCCTAATTAACTCCTTCGGTCACGCCGTGTCAATAATTGTGTAGGCTCATTTTGAATGAAATTGTTGTGGCTTGTCTGAAGATAGAATTAATTTTAAGAACAAACTTCTTCAACTAGGTATTTCTATTGTAATAATAGTAGAATAATTGTATAAAAAATATGGATTTATCACATTTTACTACCTATTAAAACGAAACTTGAACGGTCACGCGGGCCACATACGTAGCCCAGCCACTTTATAGTCACTCCTGTTCTGACTTCCGTGTGCTGAGGGGGGCTACACGATAGGAAGCGAGACGCGGGGGTCGATAGTCGAGGAATACACGTGAGTAGAGCGCGGTAGTGTGACGCGTTTGAGAAAAATACACCAATAATGTACTCTGGTCTACACTTGTAGCCCACGCACCCTTTCTAGTGTTAACTTTGACTTTTGTTTTTGGGGTTCTATGCCATGAAAGATATCGTATCGTATCCATAAATTGTGGCGCGCGCGATTAATATATTAATTGAGGAAAGTATTATATTTAAAAATCTCTTATTTAAATTTAGCGCGTTACTTTCACATCTTTTTCAGTAGTATCGTAGGTATACATTATATTTGTATATCCGTGTCATTTTTTAACAACACAACCAATCTTTATAAAATTCCGTATAGGTACTACCTAATGCACACATATAATAATAATGACATAACATTGCGTTGCGCCTTTTCCCATTTGGGGTGGCAGCATAATAATTGTGCCTCCGTTTAAGTAGTTTTCTCACGATCTGTTTAATGTACTTAAGCTAAATCACTTCTCTCGTTGGTAACTAAAATAGTAATAATATGCAGCTCATTAATATATTAATAAAATGTAGCCCATTAATATAATAATTATGTGTAGCCCATTAATGTCCCTCTCTCGCTGGCTCTGTGTGATGGTGTGGATAAAACAACTCTGGCCGATAAGGGTACTATAGCCTATACAATATAACAGGCACCTTGACAGCTAACCTAAAAATCATAAAATCCAAATATATTCATCTTTAAGTGCTGATAGCAGTGATGGCGATGACAAGTCTTCTGTAAGTTCAACTGAATAAACAATTTTGATTCTTTCCAATTGTTTTGGTGACATCCCCAGTGTTGAAAAAATGGATTTTATGAAGTTTTAGGTTAGCTGTCAAGTTTCCTGTTATATTGGATAGGGTATAGATGGGTGTCTTACTATGTGGCATTTGGATCGGGCGCTTCTGTGTTTCGGATGACACGAGGTCCCAGCTGCTATCGCTACTCGGTATTAGTAGTCATAAAGCTGTGTCAGAGGCCATAATAGGGTACCTTGATAACTTCTGACAGTTGGCGACCCGGACACCCCTTCTATCTTTGGTAACTAAATCGTAAAAAAAATTAAGCGCAACATGGTACCCCAGATGGTGCTTTCGAGATTTAAGACAGTTGTCTGCTAAAACTACTGCAATGTAGGTAATGTTTATGTCTAGGATTAATACTTAAATTCTTCCCTCGAAATAGAGTTTTAGCTATTTTGCGGTGAAAGAACATTGGGAACATTACTATGGAAATATTACCCACGGCGGCGTACAGACATGAATTATGGCTTATTATATAGCTTGAGACATCAACTTGTTATGGACTATAAGTGCATCATTGCAGGTAATGGGAATCTTGCGATATATTAGCCTATGTAACCGTTTCATACAAAACGCAGAATATACTAGTTTAGCTTTCGAAATTCATCACATAATCGTATTTTTTTCAACATTCCATGGAGATACGAAAAAAAAAATTCAGCATTTTAAAGGACGTTAAATTATCTTATAACTACCATAGGTTTCATTGGTGACCGCAAAAATTCATGTGTTTGGGTCATTTACTATGGAAAAATTGCCTACAGCGGTCGACGAAATTCATCACATAAACGTAATTTTTTCAGCATTCCCAGAAAGAGAGAAAAAAAAACACAGTTTTAAAGGACGTTTATATTATTATATTATCTAACAAATACCACAGGTTTCATTCCTGTAAGCAAAATTCAGGTTTTGGGTCAGAAACTTCCCAATGTCATTGATGGTCGTGGGCAGTCGTGCGTCGACGACGGCGGCTTCTGTGGCGTTCAAGAGTGTGCTTCCCAAGCTAGAAGTCTCGGGTTCGCATCCCGAATCCAGCATAGCATACCTGTCCTGGTTAGCTGGGAAAAAAAAATTTTTAGGGACAAGCTCGCCTGTGTGAATCAATAGTAGATTAGCAGAAATAACCTAACCATAATACTATTTCTGAACAAAAAATAAGTAAACACGGTGCACAGAAGGGGAAACTGGAATGTGATTGTACAGTGAAGATTTCTCAAACGGCGGGAAGGCGATCAGAATTGCAATGTTGACTCTAGATTGCACTGAAGCGTTCCCTCCCAAGAGTGCCATAAATTTTCTTAACACTACGATGCAGTACTCACTGTACAGTAAACCCGACGATTCGAGCACTTGTCTGCCTCTAAGGCCCACTTGCAGCTAATCCGTGGTTGGAGTCTGGCTAGACTAATTTGGACGAGTGCTTCTATAGCGGCCACATTGCTGTTTATATTCTCTTTGGTCATCGTGACATTGATGTAGTCACTGTCAAATTATGAAAACCGTCATTCTGTAGGATATAATCTGTAGGTAAACTGACCAGTTTAACTGTAGAATGACAGATTTCATTTTTTTGCCGTTAACCTTTATGTATGTACCTAAATAAAATATGTAGTCTAGACTAGACTCTAGACAAAGTCTCTACAATTTCCGTAGGTATTTCATTTTAGAATGCATTGGCATGACTATGCAACCGGTGCAAAGTAACTAGCAAAAAAATTGGTAGTAATGCTAGGGAAAAGAGTTTTTGATGGTTTGAAACCCAAAAAAAGTTATTTTTGTACCAAACTGTTTTGTCGAATAACGCACTAAAAAAACATCACAGAATGTCCGCCCCAAAGCCGAAGCTTCGTGAAAACTACAATCGCAGATCTACTGCGATCCAAGCTATACTACACAATTTTGCTAGAACTCTTATTCTGAGCAGCACACGGACTAAATTCCTGTACTTCAGTGTAGCATACCTAGTCTGCTCTGGTGCAATCTGTGGTATCATGCGGCAGCGTTCATTCCCGCGCTAGATCCTGCCTCTGTCCACCTGCCAGGTTCAGGCTATGGCCAGTAACTAAGCGTTATTGACTAGTTTTTTTTGGATGTACCTGTTGTTTTGTTACAAAAAATTGCTATGCTACAAAAAAATGCAAAGGTTTTCAATTGCAAATAGAAACGAGCTCAGCCAACCCGATTCGAAATCACACTTACACACACAAGGTGCTATTATTTCCAACAGCTTTTGTGACCATAGATTCCATTTTCAAACACACAATATTAATTAGTTTTCTTAGTTTAGTTCGTCTTGCCTCCCGAATCGCAGGCACAGAACTAATGAAAAAGAAGGTAAAAATAGAACCTGTAGGAACCGGATAGTAACAGACTGTCGTTAGATGTTAGTTAGTTTTTGCGCCTTCAAATGTCTACAGAACACGCTCTTTTGACCATAATAATGCGCTAATTGCCACCTAATGGCCCGAGCGTAATTCGGCTAAGCGTCCACCTGGCAGCCTGGTTGGACGGCGTTTATCGAGATTTACGTCCTAGGGGCGCCGGTCACTGCCAATTAATGCTGTCCTCTGATAGACCCTTAATGTAAAAGTTTAAGGGAAGATTAGGCTTGGGAAGATTTTATATGCCGCTTTCATTTACTGTAGGGAGAAACGGGGTCTGGATTAAGAGTACATAAATTATATTTTAAAAAAAACTAACCTTCACATCTCCTCGATCCTCGACAAAGTATCGAAGAACTGGCCATTCAATGCCTCTCCCAAGTCGTTTAGATTAGAATATGGGAAAAGGCGTGAACCTTTTTGTAGATAATTATTTCGGTGGGGACATCAATTGGGCTACATAATATCTATTGTTATAAATTATTTATTTTACCCAATTGAACTTCGTTATTAATTTTGTGTTTGTCCTGGATGCTGATAGAGTAAATAAACGCCAATAATATTCTATTTAAATTTTTCATGTAACTAATAAAAAAAATGTTGTTAATAAAAACCATTAACTGGATTTGAGCTGTTATATAAGTAGAATTTGAAGCTGTCAATTTAAGCATATTAGTCGCACACATACTCTGGCAGTGCGTCTAGATGTGCGTGCTCTGTGCGTGTGTGAATTCTATGACAAAAAATGAAAATAATCAGTGCTTTTCAAGTTCCATTGCGGTGAAGCTGGGCGGCCGGCCGGGCCGTAAGACGATAGCTTAGGCTCAGATGGAATTAATTGCCCGATCTTGGCAAAAACACGAGGCTATTCGCTGTACAAATTATGTACATAAATTATACATAATCACGGTGCCGCCTGCTGGGATGTAGATGGTGCTTTTGGCTTTAAAAAACAGAGATAAACATAATATGACTGCGTTAGTGTGCCATTTTGCGTTAAAAGATTGCGGTCTCTTGTAAAGGTTTTTGTTTTCCTGCTGGAGTGAAATTTAATTAATAAAGCGCATTTTGTGACCCTAAGATATAAATAAACATTTAATTTTTGCATAATAGGAATAAACTTTTAGGTTAACACAAACGTCAGCCATTGAATGTGTCTCGGCACACTGCACAGTGTATGGCAAAGTCAGCCAAGAGCGAGTCAGACTCACACAAGAGGGTTACGTACCATGGTAAAAGAAACCTGCAAAAAAATTGTCTCGTGTAAGAGGAAACTTTTTTTTACTGAGCATACTTCTTTATTTGGCGGCCTCTGTGGCGCAGCGGTTGCGCATCTACCTACTATGCGAGAGGTCCCGGGTTCAAATCCCGGCTGGGGACAAAAAATCCAGGTCTTGGATGTTTACATGTTTCTTATGTCGCTGTTTCTGATTCCCAAGACACAGGGCATCCTAGTGTGGGGCCAGAAGCATTGTATGTGCCTGTATGTAAATGTTTATGTTATGTTATTTGTTATTGCATCAGCAATACACATTCTGTAAAAAATTCTACCACTCATGAGATACAGCGCAGTATGACGGCGCAGTATTATTTCTTGCAGCTTTTGAAACTCATATTGTGATAATACTCTCCGATCCAGGGCAATGTTACGAAAATGGCTTTCTAGAAAAAAAATAGGAAAAAATGCAGAAATAGGCCACAAGGCCAGTATTTTTTGGCTACTAGCCCAACGTATAGAGATAGATCCAGCCAAAGGCACAATTGTTAAAGAGTGCGGTTCATGTTCTTTTGCTTTTCTTATAAGTACACAATAAAATTGGCGTATCTAAAAACCCCGATTTTGTTACTGACACACTCACTCACCCAATCACTGATCATTAAAATTCTTGGGGTACTTCCGTCCTAGAAAGCTGAAAGTAATTTTAGGTAGTATTAGCACACAAACAACAAAAAATCTATAACTTTGAATGACCCCCTAACCCCTATGGGGTTGAAAGTTTGTACAAGACTTCCGCAAATGATATTAATTTACTTAAAAGCTGCAATATACGTTTGGCCAACGCGCTCCGCAAACGGACATGACAAACCCACAAACTACGTAGGCAAATCGGGCGTTTATACGTTGGTGGCAAACCCACAAACAACGTAGGAAAATCGGGCGTTTATACGTTGGTGGAAAACCCACAAACTACGTAGGCAAATCGGGCGTTCATACGTTGGTGGCAAACCCACAAACTACGCAGGCAAATTGGGCGTTTATACGTTGCTAGCAAACCCACAAACTATGTTGGCAAATCGGGCGTTTATACGTTGGTGGAAAACCCACAAACTAGGCAAATCGGGCGTTCATACGTTGGTGGCAAACCCCCAAACTACGTAGACAAATCGGGCGTTTATACGTTGGTGGCAAACCCACAAACTAGGAAAATTGGCCTTTATACGTTGGTGGCAAACCCACAAACAACGTAGGCAAATCGGGCGTTTATACGTTGATGGAAAACCCACGCTTTGGCTGCGCGCGTTGGCCATACCTGTAATGCAGCTACAACTCGTTTAGCTAATGTCGTTCACATGTAATTTCATATATTACTAGAAATAATAATATTAAAATGGCATTCCGTGGCAGCATGGGAAGTCGCTGGTGTGGGATGCAACATGTGTTGACTCACTGGCACCATCCGATTTACCAGCGATTTCTTCTAGGGCCGGTGCTGCGGCGGACTCTGCGGAGGGTGTCAAACGACGCAAATTTGCCGCCCTTGGGGAGCGCTACATATTTGTGCCGTTTGGCGTGGAGAGTGGAGACCCTCGGGCCGTGGGCGCCTGACGCTCGGCGCAAAGAGATTCGTTGAAGCGTCTGGTGCTTCTAGAGCTGGCACCTACCTCACCCAGCGCATTAGCCTGGCGATACAGTGAGGAAATGGTGCCAGCATGTTGGGCACCCTGCCACTCGACGGCGTCGATGACCTCAGGGATATTATTTTTTATTTATTTTAGTTGTTTGTAGTTAGATTCTGAGGTTAGGTTAAGTTGTACATAGTTGTTGGAATAATTATTTTTATTATTTCTGAAGTATTTTTTTATTTCTTTTTTTTTGAGCTTTTTTCACAGAAGTTTATCACCTAATGTTGAAATTGATTGATTGATTGATTGTTTTTTTTTTTAATAACATAACATAAGCATCACGCATTTTCCCATACGGAATGACAGCAAAATGGTGCCCACCTTCAGCAAATTATTCAATACTAATTGGCAATTAATCAGTATACACCGCTTTGAAGATATTCAAGCAGTAGTTTGTATAAATATCATAGGAATTATTTCAATGTTCATACTCTCATGAGAGACCCACTTCCCTACAATTAAAGCAATTAACTATTATGTATGCATGTGTATGATACCATGTGTTACTAATATGATGCTCCAAACGTTATATTTGAAAATGAAAATAGTAGGTTGAATCAGTAGTCTAATTGATTAAAGAGACACATTATCGTTTGTACTCGTAGTTTCCAAGCTACCAACATGATTCCAGCTAGTACAGGATGGGCACCAAAATAGGGACATATAATAAAATTAAAAAGTAAGTATACTCGTAAAGACAACGTTTCAGCAGCTGCTGTTCCTGAAAATGACAAATGTAAATAAAAAGTTTGTTGTGTAGAATAAAAAAAAACATTAAAAGGCGAGCATATCAAAACAAGAAATTTAATTATCCATGTTTCCTTATAATGTGCCATCTGATAAGGCGTGGTGCGTGGTGAACGCTTCTCTAGTTATTCTGTGTTGCAGACCCTGAAAAAGAACTCTATCATGCTTGGCAAAAAACAATTGACAATAATTTGATAGCTTCCGTCAAATTTTAGGGTATCGTCTCAGATGCACCACCTAGCGTGAGAAATTGGCAGTTTTGCTCCTCTTTGATCGTAGTGATTACAGTGACAGTGCCACAAACCTAAGTAACTCGGTGACGGCGGCGTCGCTAGCGTCAATGGCATACGACTGACTTTTCGTACTGGAGATCTTAATTCAGGTTTTGGCCACCGGGTTAGCTAAGTTGTGGCACTGTAGTTTCTCTGTGCATTGATCGATGAACCTTTGACTTGGACGTTGGCTGTTATTTGCTTCAAATATTCTTGCGTTTGCGGCGATGGGCTTGCCTCCTGTCACGCAAAATGGAGTATTGAACCACCGGCTAAAAGTGGCCACAGTTTTGCCTCTGCCAACCCGTATGGGAAAACGCGTGACGCTATGTTATGTTATCTTTCTTATAATTCTAACGGAATTGTGTGTATCGTACCTCGGTATTTAGTTAAGTACCTCAACTATAATAAACGGTCAAGTGCGAGTAGGACACGTGCACCAAGGGTTCCGATCACACTTGGAGAGCGTTACACGTGTAATTAGGTTCCTCGGTTTTCTCAATCTGTAGTTGATTCATCACTAACTTGTGAAAACTCACCCACTTTCATCATGCAGAAACCAGAGTCATCTACTTCTTCCCTTCTCATTTCAATTCCATTAGAATAGACACACCTTTATTCACCGTTCAGCAATCTGAATCTGATAGTCTTATAGATTCTTCCACTTTCACCATAGACCTCTGAGTCATCTTCTTCTCTGAAATCTTATAAAGAGTCACCAACTTTCACCACCATTGAGCATACTGAGTCAGAATTAAACAGTTCCTTAAATTCTACGTCGATTAGTTGGGAAAACGCTGATCCATTAAAGAAAAGGCGTAGGACTAGATTTTCTGGAGATATTAGAAATAACCGGCCAAGTGCGCGTCGGACTCGCGCATGAAGGGTTCCGTACCATTATCTATAAAAACCGCAACAAAAAAAAATTGTTTGGGAGCCCCCCCCTAAATATTAATTTAATTTTAATTTTATTATTTAATAAGTAAATTGTGAACATTTTAAGCGTCTACCTGCTACCATTATCAATATCGAGCAAAAATGAGCAAAAAAAATCACGTTTGTTGTATGGGAGCCCCCCTTAATATTAAATTTCTTTTGATTTTTAGAATTTGTTGTTATAGCGGCAACAGAAATACATCATCTGTGCAAATTTCAACTGTCTAGCTACCACGGTTCATGAGATACAGCCTGGTGACAGACAGACAGATGGACGGACGGACGGACGGACAGACAGCGAAGTCTCAGTAATAGGGTCCCGTTTGGCACCCTTCGGGTACGAAACCCTAAAAATCAGCGTCAGTGTGCATCAAAGAAATATAGTCGAAAAAAATCCTTCAGCTCATCGTAAAGCTTCAGGTAAATATCAGCAAACGCACCCTGAGCTGGAAGATGTTCTGGAACATGCAGTAGGGATAGTTGATGATTGCGTCGCAAAAGTTACTATGCACATGTGGACTGATAAATACAAGAGATGGAACATATACTGATTCTATACTGAAAATGCATCTTGATTGTTTTGGAAGTATTTTGGACCCCCATAAAAGTCAAACTACTAAGCTAAGCCAATTTTATTTCAAAAATAGTTGTCGACGCCAAATTTTATCTTCTTTGATTTACACAAATCTTTTAGTAAATTATGTACGGCTTTCGAATAAAAAGCGAAACACAGGAAAAAAGTAATGTATTTTCAAGTTTTCTGATCCGGAGGGCTTTCGAGGTGGAAAACTTGGATTTGTCATGAGTTCATGACCCATTACATCACTACCAACTCATAAAAAAATAGTACTAAAGTCCTCACAAAATCAAAGGCCCGTTTTGACAGTTCACGCCCATGAAGTTTTAACCCCTAACGCGTAGGTAATAGAAGCGGTTTTTAGGTGCAACTTGTACGCTTTGCTTGTACGCAACTGTTGGCTTTTACTACCTACGCATTAGGGGTTAAAACTTCATGGGCGTGAACTGTCAAAATGGGCCTTTTATTTTGTGAAGACTGTACTTTATTTGATGCAAGGTAAAATTACAAATTCCGAGGGCTAATATATTTTTTTTACTACAAAAAAAATAACTCCCGTTCAATACCTGTTTAAAACAAAAATGTTTGAGATTTCACGTTTTTTTTAAGGTTAAACTACTTTTAATATTTTTTGTGGTAACAGGGTGTTTTTTTTTTAATTTTTACGTTTAAAATTCAAAGTTCTGACTGACTGACTGACTGATATATACGGACGCACAGCTAGCTATAACTGCGCTGGTCCTAGGGACATGAAGCTTTGTAAAGTGGTTCGTCATATAGCGCAAGGACGCACTTAGAAGTTATTTAACGCGTGCAAAGCCGCGGGAAACTGCTAGTTGTCAATATAATGTTTACTCAAATCCAATTTTAAATATGTTTTCAAAACCTTTTTCTTGTGTGAAACGTCGACACAAACACTTAAAGTAGGAATGTGTGTACTTTCCTAAGCGCTTTTCTACTAGGAATTCCATTCGGCTACATTTGGCACGTATCCAATGGGATTCTTTCCTCCTTTTAGATCTCGCTCAAATCCGTCGCTAGACCGAGCGTGTGATATGAGAAAATTTTCTATTGGATAAACTATATGCTTCTCAGAAAGCCTCGCACTCGAATTTAAACTTATTTACAACTAAGATGACTAGAAAAATTACGTAAACACAACGGTCGGTAACGTTAGAAGAATTTTGCGTTGGTTGGATATACATACATATACAAAAAAGTCAATGATTAAAAATAACGTGTTGGGTATAACATTTAAAGGCTTATACCATTATAATTATTAACCTATTCCATATAAATGCGTATGGGGTTTCTCGCTGACTAATTGCCGCGCGAAAGCAAGTACAATGAACCCGTAATACAGGGTGTAACAGAAAGGGGTTTACAAGCTGAAATATGGTTGTTAAGGACATAATTCTGAACAACTTTAACTATGGGATAGACTTGATCAGAGCAACTTTTTTTTATTGACTTAGTACATTTAGAGCCTAGCGCTCAGCTGATCTGTATGGTGTAGTGAAAAATAAAGCTGCTCTGATCAAGTCGGTCCGATAGTTAAAGTCGTTCAGAATTATGTCCCTAATAACCCTCCTCCGGCTTGTACACCCCTTTCTGTTACACCCTGTATAGCTGACCATAAAATCATCGAAAATGAAGCTCGCTCCAGCAGAAACAACAAATAATATTGGGGTTGCTCGCTGACTGCTCGCAAACTGACTTTTTTAAACAAATCATGTCACAGTATATTTCCTTATTGGTACCCTATCATACAACAAATCAATAATTACTTATCATTAATATCTCTTTGATGTTGTTCAAACGTTGGCGGTTACCTACTGTAATTCTCGGTAATTATACCGTATTTATTTATTCATAAAACTATAGGTTTCGTTAGGTCTTCAGATTCTCTTTAATTAACTTATATCTTTAATTACTTTTTATGCAGTTCTATTCCAACTCACCAAAGAGTTAGTCCAAGGAAAGGTTTTTGTGTTTGACGAAATAATTAAAAAAAATGGCTGAAGCAGTATCTGGTGTCGTAGTTTATAAGTACGTATAAAATATAAAATATATTGTTTTTTACGGTATTTTTTTTAACTTGTCTCCGCAAATCGATTTGCCGTTTGCTTCGAGGCAAGTTTTTTAGTTGTTATTGTTATAGGATGCGTTTCACCAAATAGTTCCTTTGTCGAAGTCTTTATTGTCAAAGGTTAAGTACGAAAATGCCTTGATCCAAAGGAACTATTCGATGAAACGCAGTCTACTTATTATAAAGCTACCTGTTTAACAATCTTTTGGCATGCAAGTGATGATTTCAGGGGGGCGCCAGTTCTACGCAACCCAATGCAATGATTCTGTCAAAAGCGTTAGTTTCTGCCTGTCACCGCACGCCAAAAGATCGTTGTACAGCTGTACGTGCTCGTACGTGTTTCACATAATCTGAAGCCTGAATGATGAACACTGTCTTGTCAATAGTCCAGATTTTTGACAGAGGTTTTTTTTTGCTTCAGCGAAAAAAGAAGTGCAATGCAGCTGAAATACTTAAAAATACTGAGAATGTTCCTATGGCCCTCTGGGGCCTGGCCAGCGCACATGTTTGGGGAACACATGGCTTTGTGTTTCCGCGTATTAAGAGTTGGCCATCCATTTCAAACATTTGCTGATTTAATTGGTCAAATGTACTACATAAGAATCCATAACGAAACCATAACTGTCTTTGATTTAGGACACGTAGTTGTCACCATTTTTCTTACAGTCGTAACTGTTGTAAGTGATTGTATTTCGTTGTAATTTTATTTGTTGATAACTAAATCCATATCTCTCAAAATAAATAAATGCAATATCTGATTCGTTTTCATCTGTAAATAAGAAGTATAAGATTTTTTTATTAATCATTTATGTTTTGGTCAGCGACGTCCTTTCAAATTGAGAAATTTTATTATAATTTAACATTTCAGTTGAGGCAAAGTTTACCGAACTTAAAGACCTATGGACTTGTTATAAAAGATTTTATCGAAAATTTTCATATAATACATTATAAGTACGACGACGACGGAAGAGATTATTACTTGAAGGTTTGCTTTAAAAAATATTGCTTATTTACAATACTCTGTTGGTCTCATTTTGACACAGATAACCCATTATATTACTAGATAAGTAAAATATTTTTTACCGCCTTTGTAACGCAATGTCTTAGCTGTAAGGTTATAATTGAAATTAAATGAATTGGATTGAATTATAAATTACAAAAGAGACAATTTTGAGCCTAAAATCAAAGGTACGTGACGTTTAACTCAGTGCCGACATTTTTTTTTCTCAGAAAACTTTTATTATATCGCCCCGGTAATCTTAGAAATTTCACATTTAACATTTTCTTCATTTTTGTTTAAATATTGCTCTCTTCTGTTTTTAGATCTATGCGTTAACAAATAAAATTTCACATTTCTTCGCGATTTATCAAATGACAATGATGGTCGTCGGCATGACACTATTCAATATCTTGCCATTGTATAACAACTACAAAATGGGTGCGTTTCATCAGCCTCGCGAGAAGAACCTGACTTTGGACTTCTCTGTATTCTATGAATTTCCGTTCTTAAGACAGGTTTGTCTACTAAAAATATTATATTTAACTGCATTATTATCATATAACAATATTTTGTGATTATTACTCTTCAGTATACAACATTTAACTTTTCATGTATTTCTATAGCTATCATATATCTGTCTACTTCTTGTTCCGCCCACAATTTTTTTGTCACAGGCGCTCCTCAAATTTTGCAAAAATTGGCAATAAATAAGAGGTGCAGACGTGCTCTCCTTAAATCTTATATATATAGCTAATTATTCTGCTTTTCAGGAAGAACACTTCTATAAAATTACCATCTTTAACTTTTACCTTAGCTATAACTGCTCCACGTGTATATGCTGCAACGATCTTTTGCTATCCCTTATGGTATTTCAGGTCATCGGCCGTATAAAGGTTAATATTATGTTACATACCAAAATATCACGCTATAGGGCTTGTGGCAAATTGGCAATAGTATTTGTTTCGATAAACCTTATGTGATACATAACATACATTTTGTGAGCACGTCACATCAAAATTCATCTGTCACAGAGGGTTTAATCGGGGCATAATGAAATTATTTATTTCATTTTATTTTATCAATTTCTTAAAACATATTTTAGTTGCAATTCTAGACGACGTTGAATAATTGCAATGTATGGCGGATACAGTATAATAAAAGAAAAATCTAATTTAAAATTTCCAGCTCCTTATGTATAAGCTTGAACATATGCCGCGACCAAAGAACTTGAATAAAGTTAGCAACATCTTGCAAGGTTTTTGTCCAGAACGCAACTCGGCAAAAGTTGAGATGTTTGATGAAGAAGAGAACAAAGCAATACATTTTAAACTCATCGAAGTCATAAACGATCACAGGAAGATTGTAACGTAAGTAATGTGAGGTAAAACTTTGAGATATTTAAACAAAAGTTTCTGATATATTTGGTTAAGCAGTTCTTAATCTTGACGATACAAAAATACGATAACGATCACAAAGTGGTTACGTAGCTCTAGAACTCTTTACAGGAGCTATGATCCGAAATAATCATACGAAAAACTCAAAAGGCAACCTATAACTTAAAACTTTTTCCAAGAAAGAGTAACAAAGAGTCTGATTTGAACGTTTTTATTTAAAGTCTGTATTGCTCCTTTATTGTTGTAATAAACTTGAAATTTCTGATTGGTATTTATGTTTTAGAGTGTAGTAAGCGAGATTGACAATTAAAATAATTATGTGCTAATCTCAAACCCCCTTATTAATAAAAACGTTTGCTCCAGGAGTAAAGTTAATCCGAGACTAATTACGGGACAGAGCTAGACAGCTAAGTAAAAGTTTTTAATAATAAGGGGGAATATGTTTTAGAGGGATTTGTTTTTCAGATTCGCTAATACTATGTCGGATTTTTTTGGGCCTATGTTGGCTCTCAACTATCTTTTTCACTTGGTGGGCGGATGTATCCTGCTCTTAGAATGTTCGCAAAAGGTATTCAATAATTTATGTTGACTCATATCTAACTTTAGAAAGATAGAGCATAATCTCATGGTGTTAAGAAGCGTCCGTGGCCGAGCTGTCTCTGCGCATCGGAAGCGATCGTGCGGGTTAAGCAACATCTGGCCGAGACGGTTATTAGATGGGTGACCCGTTTCTATGTGGCATCTTATTGCATAAACATTTTTTTATTTTTTATTATTTGTTTCGGGCGCTTCCGCGTATCGGATGACACGTTAAGCTTTAGGTCCCGGCTGGCTACTATCGCTACTCGGTATAATAGTAGTAGCTGTGTCAGAGGCCCTTATAGGGCAGCTTGATTACTTTCGTATTTCGTAATTTCTTTATTGTACTCACATGACAGTAAAAATAGCTTAACATAGAAAAAAAATATGTACAAAGGCGAGCTTATCTCTAATAAGAGATTTCTTCCAGCAAACCATGTTGTGTAGGAGACGGTGATGATAGGTAAGGGGAAGAATTGCGCGTACAATAAGACTATTCTAGTATAATACGGACGGAGACGGATTGGCCACTAGCCCAATACCCCTCCACCAACCCGCACTAAGCCAGTGTGGTGGAGTATGGCTCAGTCATACTAGTTTCCGATAAAAGGCCCGTGCTCCTCGGTGGAGACATTGATGGGATACATTATTAGTATATCAGATCAAATAAAAAAAAATGCTATCTCAAATGACATTTTCAATATTCAGTATTTTTACAGGATCCCGGTGCACTCGCTCGGTTTCTCCCACTGACTGTCATTATTTTTGGACAACTTATTCAACTGTCTATTGTATTCGAGGTCGTGGGTTACATGGTAAGACTAACAAAACTATCTCACTAGTTTAAGTTAACCCTGAGTTGCACGAAACTAATTTTAGAAAATGCATCATTAGAAACTGTGTTGGTCGACTATGTTAATCATATTTTCACGTTTTGTTTAGATAAGTTGTCGACCGTCACAGATAAGGTATTTCTATTTTAACTACGTAAGTTTGTACAGATTTATATCTAAGCTATATTTCTAATAATAAAGTAGTTTTAGTATCTATGCACATCTCAAGCCTTTTACTCTACTCTCGAAGGAGTCGATCATCGTATAATACGGTATTGGCCTCATTTTGGAAGTAGTTTTAAAATAAATGTTATTACATTTTAAGCGCACTACATTAATATTTCCGGGATATCTTCTGTAGTTTCAATTAAAATTAATAATATAGTTGAATTTGAAGAAAAAAAACGCGCCTAAAACGCTGTATTTCTACTGGCGCCCGTCACATGACTCGCGTGATGTCACATGCTCGTGAGTGAACAGAACACCCGCTTCAGTCAAGCCAGATGTCAAAAACGAGCGTGTGACGTCACCAGAGAGATAAATGTCAGACAGAGCGTTTTCGTCACAGATTATATTTCGATAGTTCATTTTAATTCCTGGAATCCGCAGAAAATAAACATATTTTACTCTACAATATAATGAAATATAGATTTCTAAGCTACTACATACCTGATAGGATTACCAAATTTTGTCGAATATTTTTAATGTTGCCCAATACCGTATTGCCCCTGGCAAAGAAACAAGTGAATAGTAAAGTGACAATTCAAATTTCGAAATAGTTTCGTGGAACACAGGGTAAGCCGTATGGGAAAAGGCGTGACGCTATTTGATTATGTCGTGTAGTCCGTTGAAATCAATAACCGAAATATATCAGTGCCAATGCCAATACAAACTAACTTAGCTGAAAAAACTTCCATGTGGGGAAAGATGTAACGATCTTCCAACGATATTTTGGCGCGTGAGTGACATTTACAGGGGGGGCGCCAGTTCTACGTAACTAACTTGTCCAAAAGCGTTAGTTCTACCTATCACCGCAAGCCAAAAGATCGTTGAAAAGCTGTAGTGTATTTTGACTTGTGTTATTTTAGAATAATTAGTTTAGACAACCAATTTCAGAGTGAGAAGTTAATTGATTCTGTATACCACGTTCCATGGGAGTTTATGAACGTGAGCAACCAGCAGTCAGTTCGATTCATATTGAGCCGTATACAAACACCCCTTGAGGTCACGGCCATGGGAATCGTGCCCGTCGGAGTAAAAACTATGCAGTCGGTAATTCATCAATATTATTCATCTACACTTATCTAATGATGTGTTTAGGTTTATGTATGTGCTGTATGTGGATGTTATGTAATATGTATGTTATAGGTTTACTGAAAATCTTCACTTGTTGATGCTACGGACCAGAAAAGCTGGTAGAATTTGGAGTCTTTTGGGCCTTTTTACATCTTTGTCCAGTAGTGGGCTTAAATAATAGAATTTATTTGACTTGATTTATTCACTTTATTCACAGAGTTTTTTTTTTCAGATCCTGAAAACAACATTATCCTTTTTTGCATTCCTAAAGTCGATAAATGAATAATTACTCTTATTTGCATTATTAACGTTTATAAATTTATTTTCCTTTTATATAAATCAATCACTTAATCACTTCACCATAATTTTAACAAATTAATCTTAAATAATTATCTCACTCGCCCACAATTTATATCTTATTTGGAACAAGTTGAGTTACATACTTTCTTTTTCGAAGTACCTAAACAAAGAATAGGTAAATAGCACGTAAATAGATATTCCGAAAAACGAAAGAAAAGCATTATATTTAAGGTAAGTCATGGATATGCCCCTTTTTTTTAAATCACTTATTTTTATTAAATTTATGTGTTTTCAATTATTTTTATGCAATAAAGTAATAATGAATTATGAATTATATATTTATTCAACGTTATTTAAACAAACAATGTTGCTGATGGTGTTTACAAATAGTTATTTCCTTAAATCTTGTCATTTATTACTGGATACTCAGCTATTTTATTTCTATTACTTTAATTTATATTTTAGCAATGTACTTGCATGGAGTTCTATTTAAATTCATCAAAGATTTTCGAGTTCCGAAAACATAAAACACATAGACACTTGACAACATAATAAATAGTTTGGTCGTTCATATCAAAACTTATGAGGCGACATTGGAGCGATAATGCTTTAGCCAAACCATGGCAAAGCCAAAAGGAGGGTTATGATTTTGACCGGTATGTATGTATATATTTCGTCCCCAGATTATTAAAATTACCTAACAGAACTTAACAAGCGAGGTAGGTATGTTTGCAACTTAATCGCCCAGTGGTACCTGTCATACATTTTAAAGCTCTGTGAATTGTCTCGTATTAAAATGAATTATCTCTTTTTCTAGCTTCGTCAAACTATCTAAGGATGTGAGCGTGACAACGATTGTCGAAGCGTAAGCGTCAAGAGTAACTTGGTTGTGATGGACCTGGCCAACTGGGCTTTGAGAGTTACACCACTACTGGGAGCAATGTCACACTGGTTAGTAATCTTTCACTACACATCGAAAAACCTAGTAATAAATATACCGACGTATATCACCAACACGTGCCATGACGAAAAGCCAATGAAAAATTCATGTCATAAATGTATCATTGTAAAATAGTTTTTTTATCACATCTATTCAAAAAGATCTACTTTAGTCCCGGTAAACAGGGACTAAAGTAGGTCATTTAGTCCCTAGGGACTAAAAGTAACTTTTTAATTTTGTTGCCAGTAGAAAGGAAAAAAATGTTGTCACTAATCAGTTTCACCAACACTCAGGCTGACAGACCCAATTAAAAGAGAGATCGATTCTAAACGCAGCCAATAAAAAAAAAATGTACTAAAATGCGTACTCGACACAGATTAGATAATCCGATCGACCGAATCGATTGACACCGATTGGTGACAACAGAGAAACAACCTTACAGAATTGATATCGAAACACGGACCAAATAATTAAAAAGTTGTGGAAAATTTGTAAACAAAGCGCGCCAAATCTGAATGCCGTAATTATTACAATTTCGTTTGCGGATATGAGTAAAGAATATGAGTGAAAGTGAGTGTCTAAATCCAGATGATATAACAACAAACGCGAATGACAAATACAAGATCTGTTACCAATAAAATCACGAGGAATATAGGTATGTAAAAACTGTAATCATGTAGAAAAATTCAAGAGGAACAAAGTGGTTATCTGAAAATGCTTTTCAACCAATTTTCAAGATTTAGCCAATACTAAACAAGCTTTAACTATGTGAAGGACATATTCGTAATTCGTAAATTCTTTAATGTACTAACACAAGAATGACATACAGAAAACTTATAATAGATAGACAATGTACAAAGGCGAGCTTATCGCTAACAAGAGATTTCTTCCAACAAACCATTACACACAACATATCACCTACAGGGTGTAACAGAAAGGGGCGTACAAGCTGAAAGAAGGTTGTTAGGGACATCATTCTGGACAACTTTTACTATGGGACCGACTTGATCAGAGCAATATTATTTTTCACTCCACCATACAGATCAGCTGAGCGCTAGGCCCGAAATGCACTGAGTTAATAAAAATAAAGTTGCTGTGATCAAGTCGGTCCCATATTGAATGTTGTTCAGAATGATGTCCCTCCTTCCACTTGTACACCCCTTTCTGTTACACCCTGTATGGGTACATGTATGTTATTTTATTGATTACTTACTACTTTTCTCATAGAGGGTGATGTAAAGTAGAATGTCCACCTCAGGAGTAAAAACAATTTTTGGCTCGAGTGATTTACTTTGAATCCCTCGCTCCCTCAGGATTCTACTTTTGAGACTCAACTCTAGAATCCCTCGGTCGCTCAGGATTCAAAAAACACTCTCACCCTAAAAATAGTTCTTTACTCCCTTGGTAAACAATCTACTAATTTTGTACCTTCTTTCTTCTCGGTGGTGCCTGTGGGATCATTTTAAATTCTTGCAGCTTTGGCCACTTTAGCATGTAACTTCTCTAAAGCGCGGATAAGAAAATTACGTTAGGATATCGAATCATGGTGAGAGTGGAAAAGGGTCACTATCTGTCCTGAGCCTGACTCAAAGATATTTGGCGCGATCTGTGCCTAATACTCGTACAATAGGTACTCATATTGCATCATCCATCACGTAGTTTCAGAAGACAGAAAGTAGCAACTATATAGCCAGTAAATATTATAAAATAGTTACAAAACAAGGCACAGACAGTGTTTCTTATGAATAAACCTGACCTATTTGCACTTACGAGCATCAGATCAAAGTTTTTTTCAGGATATATTATGCTATACAATAGACAAATCATTCATAATAATTGAGTTATAGGACTAATAGGCTGAAAATTCATGTATTTATGGATAATTTTATGATAATTGAATTATATCAATGGGCACATACATAGATTTGTCCCGGCTTTACCTATGCTTCTAATCATATAATAATGATAATTAAATTAAAGTATTCACTTGACTAAGTATAAATGGAAAATTTTCTAGATAAAACTTACACTCTTAATAATAAAATGTTAGATACTCTGGAGGTCAATACTAAACTTGAACCCTTCGGAAGGAGGATCTTGCGACATGCCCAAACATAATGAGGTTGCGTCGCGTCGTTTTATTACAGAGTTCCCCTGGCTATCGTACGGCTCCATCATCAGATCAGCTTCATGTCATAAAAAATATTTTGGGGCTAAAGTATTCTTCAAGATGAATCGAACGGGCCCAAACATGATGGAATTGCGTCGTTTTATTACAAAGTTCCCCTGGCCACCTTCCGGCTACAGCATCAGAACAGCTCCATGTCATAAAAAATATTCTCAGGCCAAATTATTTGTTAAGACAAATGAAACGAGCCCAAAGACGGCCTTGCAATGTTTTATGACAGAGTTCCTATGGCCGTCTTGGCCGTCTTCCGTCTCCATCATCAGATTAGCTCCAAGTCAGAAAAATACTGCATTGTCATCCAACTTACATACGTCATTTCAGCTCAATCGGATAACGCGAAGTGGGTCAAATTCAAGCCTATATATTTGAAGCGAACATACATCCGTACATACATACAGTGCAAGTTAAATAAAAGCTTTTAAAAATGACCATTTTCTATAACATGAGCTCGTCATTTGAAATTATCATAGAGTTTAAAGCATTACCTAATTAAAGTAATAACATTTTAACCTTGCAATTGCTTTATTAAATATGTTAATTTGGTAATTTTCTTGCTATTTTATTTGAAGTCATCAAACAGTCTTAGGAGCCAAGGAAAAGTACCCGAGTACCTTACCTTACCTTTAGTAATTGCTGAATTCATGACTACATCTTTATGTTTACATTAAACTCATTAATGATCGACACAAGTAAAATCTATGGCCACAAAGATCAAGATTTTTCAAAATGGCGGAACGTAGGTATGCCAAAATCAATTAAAGATTTTATATGTATAATTTATAGTTATATGCTCGAAAATACCTTCGCTACTAATATACTAAATGTTTGTTTCAGTGGAATAAAAACTCCTTTGCAGCTAAAATATATAAAAATATTGCAACTGTTCCTTTGGCCCTCTGGGGCGTGGCCAGCACATTTGTTCGGGGAATCTGTGGCTTTGTGTTTCCGCGTACTAAGAGTTTTTCTACCGTTTCATACAGTCTTTGGTATTTTTGGCGAAATAAACTACTTATATAGCTACTATGACACGATAACCTTTTTAGATCTCGGACACGTAGTTATCAACATTTCTTTAAGTTTCATAACTCTTGTAAGTTCTGGTGTTTCTTCACGATTAGTTAACTTTTATCATGTCATTGAATATGTGTAATTTCGTTTAAGAAAGAAAAAATAATTAAGATACCCTTCAAAAGATATTTTTTATTTCATCATTAACTCATTACTCTTTGGGAAACTTAGAACTGCGTCTTGTATACAAACCAAAATATTTTTTAACAAAATCATTTCATATTTCAAATTTAAGGCGAGACAACTTTTACCAATGTTTAAAACTTATGAGTTAGTTATAGAGGATTTCATAAACAAATTTCATATGATGCATTATAAGAACGACGACGATGATTATTTCTTAAAGGTTTGTTGTGATAATGTTTCTATACAAAAACCTGTTGCTCCACCAATGCCAGCCTTCCACTAAAAAATGTGCGAAGTGAAGCAAGCAAGCTGAGAGGACCGGACTGCAAACAAAATATCTCTTTTTCAGTGGAAGCCTTCCAATGAGAAATAGTTTTTTTGTATGCAGCCCGGTCCGCTCAGCTCGCTGGCCCCTTTTCCGCTCATTACCCTTTTTGGTGGAAAGCCGGCACAACACATGTTGAAAAACCGAAAAAATAATTAACCTTGTAAGTAATGAAATATCAAAATCGTAATTCAATAACGAACTCCTGTTTTTCTAGACATACGCATTCACGGATAAATTTTCATACATCTTCGCAATTTACCAAATGACGATGATGGTCTGCGGCATGATACTGTTCCAAATCTTGCCAATTTATAACAACTACAAAATGGGGACGTTTCAACATCCTCGTGGCATGAACTTGTCCTTGGACTTTGCTGTATACTACAAATTTCCATTTTTTAGACAGGTATTCTCGATTATTTTCATCGTCATCAAAGATTAATTCATCGTCACTCTTCAGGTATATTTTAACGTCTCTTGTGACTACTAGCTGTGCTGCGTTTTTCGACCTTCAGATGTTTGGTGTAAGCTGACAAAATCATTTTTTCTACAATGAAGCAGTGAATCAGTTCTTCATCTTCATGGGGATAAGAATTTGGTGTTCAAACCTCATCTTAGGTACCCTTTAAGTCAATTATTTTGCTTTCCAGGAAGAACACTTTTATAAGAGTACAATCTGGAACATTTACCTGTGCTACAATACGTCCACATCTATATGTTGCATCGATCTGCTACTGTCCCTCATGATATTTCAAGTCATCGGCCATATCAAGGTTTGCTTTAGTATATTAACCAAATGTCATGCTACATTCAATGTTATACTTTCAGTTTATTAACTGCGCTAAAGGTATAACAAGAATTATAACTCCCGCGAGTTAATATGAGACCTGGCTCGATTGACGTTTGTTAAAAGTACCTAGTGCAAAAAATTCAGCTGACCTTTTTTAAATGAGTAACAAAATTTTTTTTCTCGAATTGCTAATTTATTTTTATATCAGATATTGTTCAGTATGTTGGGTACATTGCCTTTTCAATGGGTTAAAAGCCTTTGCAATGGGTACAAAGCCTTTGGCTGTAACACTGGTGTATATTTATCTTGTTATTAATAGTTATCAAATTACACCTATCATCGTAATAACTTATCAAAATACGTTAACTAAATAGAATAATTAGCTTCTGATAGAAATTAAACAAACATATAATATTAAATAGATTTATTTCAATATAATTACTCATCAACATCACTCATTTCTTCAATACTTGACATAATAGAAGTGTCACTTTCTTCTCCCTCGCTCGCTTCACTGTCGGAGCTGTCTTCACCCCCAAGCGAAATAATAAACTCCCTTTCTCTTGTTTCCTGCAGTTGATCGTTCACCCAATATTCTTTTTCAAGTCTCTGTACATAGTTTACCTCCTTTTTCCAGTCAGCAGCAGTTATGGAAACAATCGCTTCTTTAGTTCATTTTTCAATGTGTTTCTCCGACTGATCGATATTTTTGTCTGCCACCCTTTGTTTGACCAAATTCCAGATATATTCGATCGGATTAAGATCACAGTGGTAGGGTGGCAGACGTACGACCTCGTGGCTGTGCTCTCTTAATAATTCGTCTACCACATATATTTTTTTTCTGGCTTATTCAATCTTATAATTTGATATAGCTCTGGTTTTGTCATATTTGCAGCATAACTTATATTATTCTCTGTTAACCAGCTTTGTATGTCACTCTTCAATGATGACTGGCACGGAATTTTTTCGGATTGCGTTGAGTGGTACGGAGCGTTATCAATCACAACTATGCCGCTAGGAGGCAAGTTCAGCAACAATTTTTCATTGAGCCACTTTACAAAATTGTTGGTGTCCATTTCATTATTGTAATCACCTGTTTTACTTTTACATTTGTAAAGTAACTCAGCTCCAGGGATAAATCCGTTCTCGCCACCAGCATGGACGAGAATCCAACGTTGACCGGGACTATGATTCTTTTTTATACTAGCATCGCTGCTATTTCGCCAGCATTTATTCACTGTATAGTGAGAATGTATCCATGTCTCGTCTAAGTACGTCACCGGTTTTTTATCAGCTCCAAGCTCGTTGTTTTCTTTTATTCGCCGAAGGTAGCGGGCCCTCCAGGCAGCGATATCGGGTTTTTGTATCAAAACCAGTCGGGCATTCTTGCATTTCTTAAATCTGTACCCTAATTGGTTATGTAAGATATGCCGCAATGTAGTATTTTCACCTGAGAAAAAACAGACGTATATTATTTATTTATCATTTACTCCTAGGCATCGAAATAGGTACTAGATGATATAGTAAAAAATTAAGTATACTAATTAGATACTGATAGCGCCATCTATAGAAACATCAAACAACTAGTAACTATCTTCTAAAGACGGCTCATTGCTAACGGAACTGTGGCTGTGCAGAACTAGCAGAATAAAAAGCCATTAAACCAACAATTAACTAGAATATATAAAAAATAACACATACCCGGTAAATCCTTTTTGGCCGCGGCCAATATTTTTTTCAGCGTTGGGACTTCTTTACGCACGGTGTAAAAGCTGTTAACTAAGTTTCTGAGAGCGGCTAAGCCGAAACTGTCTAGATTTATTTTCTTTTTACTCGGCTGCCTCTTTTTGCCAGGTGTTGATGGTCCAGGTATTGGGGCAGACGTTGAAGTACTCGGTGCTGGTGAAGAAGGCGGCTCTGTCTGCTTTACTTGCTTCTTTATTCTCATTAATGTGCTTTTGGATATACCAGTAGCAGCGCAAGTTCTATTTATTGGTTGATCCAACGGAATCATGAACTGTTTGTGAATTTTTTCGTGTTCCCGAGTTTCACGAGCACTTTTCGTAGGGTCTACGGGAATCAGAAATTTGCTCACTTCTTTTTCTCGTTCAAAAAAAGCCAATACTTTTAGTATAAGGGCTCTTTCTTTACTGTGTATGGTTTTCCCCACCATATTGGTGAAAAAAAAAACAACACAAACACTTACAAGCAAACGTCCAATTATAACAAAAACTCAACAAAAACCGAATAACAAATAAATGTCCAAACGTAACAATAGAAAAACTCAACAAAAACAGTAACAAATAACAGCCAACAAATCGCTCGGAATCTCGATCAGAAGGATACGTGCAACTGTAACAGAGATGCTAACGCTACTGGCGAGAGCGGTGCGCTGCGCGGGATAGCGGGGGGAGGGTTGTTTGTCGAGCCAGGTGTCATGTTAACTCGCGCGCGTTATATGTAAGGTTTTCAGGGTTTCGTACCCGGAGGGTGCTAAACGGGACCCATTACTGAGACTTCGCTGTCCGTCCGTCCGTCCGTCCGTCCGTCCGTCCGTCTTTCCGTTCGTCTGTCTGTCTGTCTGTTTGTCTGTCTATCTGTCTGTCTGTCTGTCTGTCTGTCTGTCTGTCTGTCTGTATGTCTGTCTGTCTGTCTGTCTGTCTGTCTGTCTGTCTGTCTGTCTGTCTGTCTGTCTGTCTGTCTGTCTGTCTGTCTGTCTGTCTGTCTGTCTGTCTGTCTGTCTGTCTGTCTGTCTGTCTCATGAACCGTGGTAGCTAGACAGTTGAAATTTTCACAGATGATGTATTTCTGTTGCCACTATAACAAAAAATACTAAAAAACAAAATAAATTTAATATTAAGAATGGCTCCCATACAACTAACGTGTTTTTTTTTATAGATAATGGTACGGAACCCTTCGTGCGCGAGTCCGACTCGCACTGGCCGGTTATTATAAGTTTTTATTTCCTAAGAAATATATTTTTTGTGTTATAGTTATAAATTGTGTCTGTCTTTTATGAAAAAGTGGCCAAGTGCGAGTCGTACTCGCCCATGAAGGATTCAGTGGTAGCAATTAATTATATGACTGGATGTTTTTTGTGTTGTGACTTTGTTTTTCATAGTGTTTGCATGAATGACAAAGTTATCTTTGCGGTTTTTTTTAAATGTTTTATATCTTAAAAACTGCCTATTATATTTTTTGCAAGCAAATTTTCGTTGATAGTTTGTATTGAGATACACAGCATATTTTTTTTTCACTCTCTTACGGAAAAAGTTACAGGCGAGAACACAAATTTTTCCACTTTGGAAGAGTCTGTCTCTTTAACGATTGACCTTGAGGAAAAATGGTTCTAAAAACCTCAATGTCATTTTTAAAGAAAGAGAAGAAGTCTATAAATACCACAAACATATGAGTTTGATGAAAAAAAATTGAATTCATTTTGATGTTTTTTTTTTTTAATCTATGTATAAAAATCGTAAAGCGGTTTACAAAATACATATAACATACCAAGTTGAAACTGTGTCCAAATAAACAAACATTTACTTACAGGCACATACATTGCTTCTGGCCCCACACTAGGATACCCTGTGTCGTGGGAACCAGAAACAGCGACATCACAAACATGCAAACATCCAAGACCTGGGGGCTTTTTTTTTGTCCCCAGCCGGGATTCGAACCCGGGACCTCTCGCATGGTAGGCAGATGCACAACCGCTACGCCACAGAGGTCGTCGAGTGTAGTCTTCATAGTTTTGGAATAAAGTTGCTGTGACCTACGGTCGGACAGACACACAGACTTGACGAAACTATAAGGGTTCCTTGTTTCTCTAACGGAACCCTAAAAAGCATGTCTTGGCATAATTTGACTTTCCAGCTTCTTACGCATAAACTTGCCCATATACCACTGCCAAAGTCAATGGATAATAGAAACATCTTGCAAGGCTTTCATTCAATGAACAACTCGACAGAAGTTGAGATGTATGACGAAGAAGAAAACAAAGCAATTCACTTGAATCTCATAGAAATTGTAACCAATCACAGGAAAATTGTAACGTACGTATTTTATATATTATTTTGGATATAGAACATTACTACCGCGGTCTGTAATGGCGGCGTTGCTGGTCGCGCTTTTGTTGGCCGAAAGCGCAGTGTAGCGCAGCTCAAGGCCTATACGGCGCGTTCAGCATTGAAACCTTTGATGGAAAAGCTAGAATAAAGGCCGAGACCGAAGTTTGAGGATTTTATAGCGCGGACATCAAAGGTGGCAATGCTGACCAAGCTTAAAGGCCGAGATCGTAGCTAAGCTAAGCTCGAGGCCATCATAGCGTGGCCAGCAGTGCAGTCATTGTGGACCATGGCTTTTATGCGCTTTACTCAAACAATGCTAGTAATATGAAAGACAATGCAAATGAAATAAAAGCAGCTTATCATACATACTTAGTAATAATTTAATAAAAATAACAATTGGTAAATGAACAGACACTAAAATTCCATTCCGTTTGTACTTCATCAAAACAAAACCGTGCTTTGCAGCATGGAGTTAGTATTCCAGAGAGATAAGGGCTTCATTATCTTTGAGAATTGCTAAACAGGCTAGAAAATCGTTTTTCCCCAAAGACTTTCATTTTCTGTCCATTTTTCACTGTGCGAACTTTTCGTATGCAAGTTTGTATTTTTCCTCTGACTTCGGCGGAATTTTTTCTGTAACTAATTCCACTTCCATATTAATGTCCGGGGGTATTAAAGACATTGCATTAGAGGATTCTTTGCTTGTAGTACAAATTTTTCACAATTTATTTGGAACACAAGACATTACCAATTAGCTACGGAAAGAACATTGATAAAAGAAATCCCGCTCATTTGTTGTTTTTAAGCTCTCTGTCGTCACACAGATCCAAATTCTAGTCGAGTTCCGTGACATCGCCGTCAGCGCCATAATCGATTACAACGTCTACAATGCCATCGTTTTGTAACGCCAAAACTGACTCGGAACGGCTTCGTTTAAATAGTCAAATAAGGACGGTGAGATTACATTCAAGCGACAGGTAGGCAAGTAACTTAGAAGTAATATGTGCAGGGTGTGTGTGTGTATGTGTGTGCGTTTCGGGGGGGGGATCTAGTAGTTCTGATAAGTGGCATTCTCGTACAGCTGGCGCAAAGAAGGTGTGTAATTTACCTGCATTTTAAAGTAGAAGAGGGCTTACATGGGGCTGTTCCAGTGACAGAAAAAGACAGGTTATGTTTTAGTTTTATCCAGCAAATTAAGTGTAACTAATCGTTTAAATTCACCTTTTGAGTTACTAAATGGGTCAAGGTTCGAGAAACGTTTGTTATAAGTACAAGGAATTCTGTGACATGTGCTGTTAGAGGCATTATTAGTGCGATCGACGGGTACAAACAACATGTCGGGGCAGCAAGGGTCAGCAAGCCCAAACACGATGGGGTTGCTTCGTTTTATTACAGAATTCCCCTGGCCACCTTCCGGCTCCAGGATCATATAAACTCCATTTCTAAAAAAAAAATATAAGGACAAAGTGTTTGTCAAGACAAATGAAACGAGCCTTGCAATGTTTAATGACAGAGTTCCCATGGCCGTCTTCCGTCTTCATCATCAGATCAGCACCAAGTCAGCACAATGAAAAATATTGCATTGTGATATGCAATCGGATAACGGGAAGGGGGTCAAATTCAAGCCGATAGATTTGACGCGATCATACATCCATACATACAATACATACAGTGCAAGTTAAATAAATGCTTTTAAAAATGACCATTTTCTATAAATTTATTTCTCACGTTATTATAATTTATTCAAAGAGCATAAAGCATTACCTAATTAAAGTAATAACATTTAACCTTACAATTGCTATATTTAAATATGTTAATTTAGTAATTTTCTTGCTATTCTATTAGAAGTCATCAAACAGTCTTAGAAGCCGAGGAAAAGTACCTGTATTATTTGCTGAATTCATGACTACATCTTCATGTTTACTTTATCTATTATTAATGATCGACACAAGTAACATCTTTGGCCGCAAAGATCAAGATTTTCAAAATGGCGGAACGTTGGTATGGTATATGTATATCTTATAGTTATATGCTCGAAAATACCTTCGCTACTAAAATACTAAATGTTTGTTTCAGTGGAATAAAAACTCCTTTGCAGCTAAAATATATAAAAATATTGCAACTGTTCCTTTGGCCCTCTGGGGCTTGGCCAGCACATATGTTCGGGGAATCTGTGGCTTTGTGTTTCCGCGTACTAAAAGTTTTCCTACCGTTTCATACAGTCTTTGTTAATTTTGGCGAAATAAACTACTTATATAGCTACTATGACACGATAACCTTTTTAGATCTCGGACACGTAGTTATCAACATTTCTTTAACTTTCATAACTCTTGTAAGTTTTGGTGCTTCTTATTTAACTTTTATCATGCCTTTGAAAATGTGTAATTTCCACTAAGAAAGAAAAACTTATTGCAATACCTTTCAAAAGATAATTTTAATTACATCATTAACTCATTCATTACTCTTTGAGAGACTTAGAGCTGCGTCTTGTCTACAAACCGAAATATTTTTTTACATTTAATAATATTATTTCATATTTCATATTTAAGGCGAGACAACTTTTACCGATATTTAAAACTTATGAGTTTGTTATAAAGGATTTCATAGACGAATTTCATATGATGCATTATAAGAACGACGAAGAATATTATTTCTTAAAGGTTTGTTGTGATAATGTTTCTATACAAAAACCTGTTGCTCCACTAATGCTAGCCTTCCACTAAAAAGGGTAATGTGCGAAGCGGAGCCAGCGAGGTGAGAGAACCGGACTGCATACAAAATATCTCTTTTTCAGTGGAAGCCTTCCAATGAGAAATAGTAGTTTGTTACACAAGGGGTGAAAGAGAACTATTATGGACGAAGGTCCAATTTAGAGCTCGTGCGAGCGCAGCTCGCAAAGGGCGCTAAGGATCGGGTTTACCCGAGATTTTTATATAGTTAACGTTAGTTAGAATATTGTTGTAGGTTGAAAAAGCTACTTACACCCCGAGGTAAGCATAATACTTTATATCATTCGAGCGAGGTAAATTAAACGGAAGCACTTGGAACGACTGCGGTCGCAGATGCTTATGCATGCTGGTTTAAAATGTAGATTAGTGTATTTACAGACGATATCAAAATCAAGAGCAGGAAGTGTGGGTTACAGATGAATAAAGATAAAACCTTTGCCATGACAAACAGTGAAGAAATACCAATCACAACTGAATCTCACATTATACAATATGTGGATACATACGTATACTTAGGACAGACTATATCCTTTACCGATCAGACATCCCTGGAAGTCCACAGTAGAATAAAAAGGCATGGGGAAAGTACTGGTTGCTAAAAGAAATTTTCAAGTCGAAGATCCCAACACTTTTAAAAAGAAAAGCGATGGATACAATAGTCCTACCAACGCTGCTAAACGGATGCCAAACCTGGACACTCACCAAGAATATAATACGAAATATCAATGTTTTTCAAAGAGCAGCAGAGCGAAGCCTATTGGGTATCAAAAAGAAAGAAAGAAGAAGAAACAAAGATATTCGTGGAATAACAAAAAGAGTAGATGGTGTAGAGCTAGCATGCGGACTGAAGTGGAGATGGGCCGGACATGTCGCGAGAGCAACGGGCAATCGATGGAGTGAACGAATAGTGCACTGGTACCCGCGCGACGCGAAGCGACCACCACGCAGACCATGCCGGAGATGGAGCGATGACATTGACATCACGCAACTGATCGGAGTGACATGGACTCATCAAGCCATAAACAGGCAAAACTGGAAAGGGTTGGAGGAGGCTTACCTACATCCGAAAATGGGTGCCCTTAAATGGTAAAATGTAGTTCACACAATAGGAAATAAATAAAATAATCAAACTACAATTATGTACATTTCTTAATTTAATGATACTCGTTAAAATTGAATTTTATATTGAAATATTTTAGATTCAGAAAATAATATTTAAATGAATAAGGGTCGTAAATCAGTAGTTTTAGAGTTATATTTTTAATAATCGCCATTTCAAGCATTCGGGACTCGTGGGGATGTGGGAGTATTAGGGTGGGGAAAAGACAAAAATGGCGAATTTTATATCGAAAAAGCCGATGAAAGTTCACTGACCTCGAGGTCAAGAGAAACCGTCTCGTGTGCATGAGCGTTTACTCACTAAACCGGTGCCGTTGCGAGGCGCCGCGCCGCCGGGGCGTGTTAAAAATCGGCTTAACGCGGTTCCCCTAACAATTTATGAAAAAAAAGCTTAGTCGTACGTATCGCCACACTGTCAAGCACAGTAAGTGGTAGTCTGTGGTAGGTTCTTCGTCATGACATGAACCATTTATACCTCAGAACAATAAGATTTATACATACGAACGGTTTTTAGTTTTCATTTCCCGGCTTCGGAAACGCGAACTTTCACGGACTCTTTTGACAGCAGCAAAACCTCTTTCCTGAGCTCGGATGATGTAGGTTTTTTTTGTATGCAGCCCGATCCGCTCAGCTTGTCGGCCCCTTTCCCGCTCATTACCCTTTTTGGTAGAAAGCCGGCACAACACATGTTGAAAAACCAAAAAAATAATTAACCTTGTAAGTAATGAAATTTCAAAATCGTAATTCAATAACGAACTCCTTTTTTATAGACATATGCATTCACGGATAAATTTTCATACATCTTCGCAATTTACCAAATGACGATGATGGTCTGCGGCATGACACTGTTCCAAATCTTGCCAATTTATAACAACTACAAAATGGGGACGTTTCAACATCCTCGTGGCATGAACTTGTCCTTGGACTTTGCTGTATACTACAAATTTCCATTTTTTAGACAGGTATTCTCGTTATTTTCATCGTCATCAAAGATTTAATCATCGTCACTCTTCAGGTATATTTTAACCTCTCTTGTGACTATAAGCTGTGCTGTGTTTTCCGACCTTCAGATGTTTGGTGTAAGCTGACAAAATCATTTTTTCTACAATGAAGCAGTGAATCAGTTCTTCATCTCCATGAGGATAAAAATTTGGTGATCAAACCTCATCTTAGGTACCCGTTAAGTCAATTATTTTACTTTCCAGGAAGAACACTTTTATAAGAGTACAATCTGGAACATTTACCTGTGCTACAATACGTCCACATCTATATGTTGCATCGATCTGCTACTGTCCCTCATGATATTTCAAGTCATCGGCCATATCAAGGTTTGATTTAGATTATAAACCAAATGTCATGCTACATTCAACGTTTTACTTTCAGTTTGATTATCTGCTCTAAAGGTATTACAAGAATTATGTAAGGTTCTTATAAGTTTTTATTTTCTTAAAATAGTATTTTTTGTGTTTTATAATCATAAATTGTTTCTGTCTTTTATAAAAACGTGGCCAAGTGCGAGTTGGACTTGCCCATGAAGTATTTCGTGGTAGCAATTAATTTTATATGACTGGATGTTGTTTGTGTTGTAACTTTGTTTTTCATAGTGTTTGCATGAATGACAACTTCTTTGCGGTTTGTAATAAATGTTTTATTTCTTAAAAACTGCTTATTATATATTGTTCAAACCAATTTTCATTGAAAATTTGTATTGAGATACACAACGTATTTATTTTTTATTTTTCACCCACTTACTTTAAAAGTTAGAGTGGGGGACACACAATTTTTTCCACTTCGGAAGGGTCTGTCTCTTTAACAGTTGAAATAGTGGAAAAATGGTTCTAAGATCCTCAAAGTCTTTTTTAAAGACCTATCTATAAACACCCCAAACAAAGTTGATGTGCCTAAATAAAATATACATAAGTTTCATGAAAAATCTTATAAGTTAGTATAAGTTTGATAAAATAAACTTATAAGTTAGTATAAGTTTGATGTATATACATATAAGTTTGATGAAAACAAAAAATGTTCCATGTATGGGTGTGGCCCCCCTTTATATATTTTTTGTTTGTAATTTTTGTATAAAAATCGTAAAGCAATTTACAGAATACATTACATACCAAGTTTCAACGTTTCAACTGCGTAGTTCTAATAGCTTTGGAATAAAATTGCTATGACATACGGACGGACAGGCAGACAGACATGTCTGAGCAAAAAGCATGCCTTGGTATTATTTGACTTTTCAGCTTCTTATGCATAAACTTGACCATATACCACTGCCAAAGTCAATGGATAATAGAAACATCTTGCAAGGCTTTCATTCAATGAACAACTCGACAGAAACTGAGATGTATGACGAAGAAGAAAACAAAGCCATTCACTTGAATCTCATAGAAATTGTAAGCGATCACAGGAAAATCGTTACGTACGTATTCTATGTATTATTTTGGATTAGATAGTATTTTTATCATACATCAGAAAGGGGCCGCAGATGGTCCAAGAACGGCCTGAATGGAAATCTGTACTGATGGCCGAAAGGATGAGATGAAGATGATGTTAAATAGGTACATTCATTCGACATGCCCACACCTATTTCAGTATACGTAACCAACGAGCATGAATTGAATGCTATGAATGTTGAGGAAGCGAGAGATTTAGGTACCTATGCCTGTATCCTAACAGATCTTTTGTCTTTTCCTGGAAAAAGTCGTAATAATATTATTACGTATTTTACTCAAACAAAGCGAGTACTATGCTCATTACTTTGACAACCTTCTTTGAGCAAAATCGACGTTGCCGCACTACTTGGAGGAGCCAGACAAGGTGTCCGGCAATTACCTCCTACAGTCGTGCTGTAGCGACCGGCAAGTCAAAATCAATTATTGTCGAGCTTATTTTCAAAAATGCTAACAAATAAAGGTATCTACTTAGTAGTGCAAAGAGGTTTTATTCAATCCCCCCGTTCCGAGTCACGCCAAAATTTATTACAGCGTCTACGAAGCCGTTCTGAGTCAGTTTTGGTGATATAAAAATGGCATTGTAGACGTTGTAATTGATTATGGCGATGACGGCGATGTCACGGAACAGGACTAGAATTTGGATCTGTGTGACGAGGAAGCCTAAAAAATTGGTTGCCTGTAAAGTCGGTATACGGGCGAAAGTTTTACGTGACAACGACTTTGAGTGGTAAAATAATTTTAATGTGAATATTAATTCGTATAGTAGGAAGAAGGATGAAATAATAGTAACAATTTAAAACATTTATTTATACAAAGAATTATATTTAAATATTAATTTATACAAAGAATCTCGCACGCTAACTGTGCTCGAGTGGAAGGGACGCGTGCCTTTCACTTTTTATGTCTGTCTCTCTCGCTCTTAGGCGGGCTAACCATGCCCGAGTGGAAGGGACGCGTGCCTCTCACTCGCTCTCATTGTGAGCGCATAACGTGAGCGGAGCGTAACGCAGTTTCTTGAAGTGTCACCCGGCAAACCAATTTATAAGACGTTGTCACGTCAAAAATACAAATGAGCGTACGCTAGTAATAGTAGCACAGTGATTACTTTCTCTGTGGTAGCACACCTCGGACACTCCACAGAACGCTCGTAAAATAATCACCTATTACTACTAGATAACCAAATGATTTTTGTATACGTGCAAATGTGTGCGTAAACTTTGCTAGGGCTGGTGGCGCGGCAGTGATATTAAAGTATACGCGTCGTCACTCGTCCGGCGTTCAGCCCTGTCTATTGATGCTTTATCCAATCTTTTGACGCCAGGGGTGTGGTACGGTATCTGAATCAGCGCGGGGAAGGGAGTGGCCGTTCTGTACGGAGTACTATTATCTCTTCTGTGATAGTAGTTCAATGAATGAGCGGGTTTTTTTTTTACAATTTTCTTTCCGTACATAATGTCTTGTATTCCAAATAAATTGTGAAAAATTAGTTCTAAAAGCAAAGAATCCTCCAATTCAATGTGTTTAACACCGCCGGACATTAATGGAAGCGGAATTAGTGATAGAAAATTTTCCGCCGAAGTCAAAGGAAAAATACAAACTTGCATACGAAAATTTCGCGTAGTGGAAAATGGACAGAAAATGAAAGTCTTTGGGGAAAAACGATTTTCTAGCCTGTTTTATCGAACTTTAAAAGAAAATGAAGACCTCTCTTTGCAATACTGACACCATGGTGAAGCGCACGGTTTTGTTTTGATGAAGCAGAAACGGAATGGAATTTTAGTACTTAACTGTACATTTCCAAATTGTTATTTTTATTAAATTAATACTAAGTAGGTATATTAAGGTGGTTTTATTTCATGTCCGCGCTATAAAAGCCTCGACCTTCAGTCTTGGCTATTATTCTAGCTTGTCCATCGAAGGCTTTAATGCTGACAGCGCTATATAGGCCTTAAACTGCGCTATCGGCCACCAGCAGCGCGGCCAGCAACTCCGCCATTACAGACCGCGGCAGTAATGTACTATTATTTACATTATGCTTAAAACATTACAAGGAACTGAAGAACGTGTTGTCGTATGTAGTTTGTTTAGTTTTTTTTGGTTCTGCTTGCATTATTATTTTTGCTACAAACTTATTATCTTTCATAATTACGTTTTTGTTGTCGAATACATTTTTTCAGATTTGCTAATACCATATCGGATTTTTTTGGGCCGATGTTGGCTCTCAACTATCTTTTTCATTTGGTGGGAGGATGTATTCTGCTCGTAGAATGTTCGCAAAAGGTATGCAAAAATTAATGTTTAACCTATTAATATCCCCAAAGTTATTAATTACTAATGAGAACAACTGTTTCTGTGAGCGAATCTGTCTTCTTCATCAATGTGTTTATGTTTCTCTATATAATAATTACAGGATCCTGGTGCACTTGCTCGGTTTCTCCCACTGACAGTGATTATTTTTGGACAACTTATTCAACTGTCTATTATATTTGAGGTTGTGGGATACATGGTAAGACCAAAAATAATTAAAAAAAATCGGTCAAGTGCGGGTTGGTATCGTATACGAAGAGTACCGTACCATCGTACAAACAATAAAACAAAAAGAAAATAAAAAATAATATACCCTCACGGGGTGATTTAAACTCACGGCCTACGGATTGAGCGCCTACAACAAACCGGCTGAGCTATTACAACGATGTGGATTGGCGCGAAATATACCATCATATTGAAATGCGTGTTTGTATCAAAAAAAGTCTCTTGTATGGGGACCCCCTTTAATTTGTAGTATCTCTCGGATTTCAGTATTTCTTGTTGTTGTGGCATTCTGTGAAAATTTTAACCTTCTAGCTATTACGGTTTGTGCTCAAGGAACCGCTGACAGACGGACGTACGAACGGAAGGATTGACGGACGGACGGACGGTCAGACGGACAGCGGAGTCTTTGTAATAGGGTCCCGTTTGGCATCCTTCGGGGGGTACCTATGATTGAAAAAAACTTTCATGTGGGGAAAGATATAACGATCTTCCAACGATCTTCTGGCGCGTGAGGCACATTTACAGAGAGGCGCCAGTTCTAAGCAACTAACTTGTCCAAAAGCGTTAGTTCTACCTATCACCGCAAGCCAAAAGATCGTTGAAAAGCTGTAGTGTATTTTGACTTGTGTTATTTTAGAATAATTAGTTTAGGCAACCGATTTCAGAGTGAGAAGTTAATTGACTCAGTATACCAAGTGCCCTGGGAGTATATGAACGTGAGCAACCAGCAGTCAGTTCGATTTATATTGAGCCGTATCCAAACACCCCTTGAGGTCACGGCCATGGGCATTGTGCCTGTCGGAGTAAAAACTATGCAGTCGGTAGGTATAAAATACTGTTTTGCTGTACTGCTTACAGTGGCCGCTTTGGGCAGATAATATTATAATTAAAATGTAATTGTTATGAGACAATGAACTCAATCAAACAATACAGAACAGATGTTTTTAATTTTAGGTTAATAGCGGTCCCTGCCTGCTGGCTGTGTGATTCTGTGACACACTGGTATGATCGATCTCAGTTGTAAAAAGAAATATCTTCGTGAAAACTTTAACTCTGTACATCTATAGATATATAGAAACAATTATCGAAAGATTCGTGAAGTACCCCTTTATTGCATGCTTATTCTGCAATGCTATCTCAAGTTTTCTTTGTTGCAGATTCTGAAAACGACTCTATCGTACTTCGCTTTTCTTCAAACTCTTCAAGAATGAATTATCATCATTACGTTCTTTTCATTTGTCATCATCATCGTGATGTCATCGCTGTGGCTGCTTCTCTATCTTCTATTTATTTTATTTAATAAGTAGGTACTTCGACACTTAACAATAGTAGATTGTTTACCAAGGGTGTAGATAACTATTTTTAGTGCGAGAGTTTTTTTTAAAACCCGAGCGACCGAGAGATTCTAGACTCTTAGGTAGTATCCTGAGAGTATTTTCCTCCTGAGGGACTCAAAATAAGCTCAAAATGCATTTTTAGAAACTTGTTTGTTCCTCTTAAATTCCACATGAACACAGTTTTTACATAATATTCCTCTTGATTTTATTGGTAACAGATCCTGTATTTGTCATTTGCGTTTGTTGTTGTATAATCATCTGGATTTACACTCACTCTCACTCATATTTTTGACTTATATCCGGAATGGAAATTTAAATAGTTACGGCATTTAGATTTCGCGCGGTTTTTTTACAAATCCACAACTTATTAATGATTTGGTGGTGTGTAAGATATCAATCTCTGTAAGGAATGTGTCTCTTTTGTCAGCAATCGATGTCAATCGATTCGGCCGATCGAATTATCTAATTCGTGTTGAGTACGCATTTTAGTACAAACTTAAATAGGCTGTTTTCTCAAAATCGATCTCTGTGACACTCAATAGTGACAACAATTTTTTTCTTTGTACTGGCAACAAAATTAAGAAGTTTACAGGGACTAAAGTATCTCTTTTTGAATAGATGTGATGAAAAATCTATTTTACTCATGCCTTATTAAAAACACGCCTTATTAAAAAATCCAGCATGGAAGAAAGAAAGAAGAAAAGTTTAGAAAAAAACGTTTTTAGTAAAACCCTATTTGATAAGGAACCAATTAAGCAGTTGTAGCCCATTAAATATCTATAATTGAGTAGTTCAATTGGACACATCTGATCTATATTATTAGTTCCATTAAAAAAAAACTTTCCGCGAGTAAATGCACGAGTAAAATTATATGTAGTTTAAAATAAATAAACGGTCAAGTGCGAGGGACTTGCACACCAAGGGTTCCGATCACACTAACAGAGCGTAACTATTAGGTTTCCACATAAAAAACTAAAGTATGATGTCATCCATGCAAACAAAATTAAATATTTTTGTAGAAAGACACAAATTAGCAGTTTTCAGATTGTGCTAAAAGACCTTGCTTTTTGCCAAATTTGATGATTGTAGGTCTACGGGAAGTACCCTATACTATAGGTTTTGGATCCATTGCGATTACTATCTATGAAAATACAACAATTTACAATTTATTTTACAGCATAAACGATATCGTACCGTTCGATTGCGTTGACCGAGAAGGTTTATTTTTTCACGCTTGATGTCGATGGAACCAAGCGAAAGGTAAACCCTTAGTAAATGCCGACTTATAATAATCAATATTGTTTTTTTTAATAAATCATTTTTATTTTTCTTACTAAATAATTCTAATCGCAAATCAAGTTTGCAGTTTAAAGAACCTGACCTCAAAAAGTAAAATGATCTACAACAATATTTAGTAACGATCAAACAATATTTAGTATAATTAACAACAACTGATTTGGATTAGGATTTGGATTTGGCATTCATATTTCATGAAGATAGATTGCATTGCATACCTAACGACGGTTACTAGGAAAGGAAAGTTACTTATAACCAGGGTTATTTTTTAGTATCGCCATGCCATAAATTGGTTTTCAATCAAAATTAACCGCAAATCCGACATTTTTACCAAATACAGCAAACCCAAAACGATGCTTGTGATTTTGTATGTACTGCTTTGCGTGTGTGTGTTTGTGATTTTAAATATATAGATAATAATATATATATATAATAAAGTTCTTAATGACTTAAAACACTAACCTATAACACCCACTAAACATTTTTAAACACAAGTTGTTCTCATGGCTACTGCAGCATAATTTTTACACACTGCAGGAGTTTTTTCTCATTAATAATTAAAAAGTAATATTGCAGACCTTATGTATAGATATACCTTGTACTTTCTACAATATTTTTTTGCTCGCTATATAATATAGTTGATTATGGAATAAAATTACATATTATGTTAATTTAAGGACTACATGTAATACCAAAATCAAATCTCGCAAATAAACAAATCTGAAATCTGAAATCTATATATTTAGAAATGTAGAGGTACCCAGCTTTACAATACTGTTATACTCGACAGCCATGGAACACAATGGAGAAATTCATTGAATTGAACATTCTAGAGACTTAACAATGGAAATACAAGATACAAATCCAAGATAGATACTTTCAAGTCATCTATTACCAACTAAGACGTTCTTTCGAACTGAGACTAAGTGCACAAACAGGATGAATAGCTATACGATGTATTTAATTACTTTACATATAAACATTTTAAATGTAATTTACTCTATACACAACAAGGAATCTATTATCTAACAGTGTCAGTGCCTAATTGATGAAATTAGATTACGGATAATTAATTATAATATAATGAATTTAAACGAATGCTAACTATGTGGTGTGTGTTGATAGGAAGTAACAAAATAATTGCAATTACTGTTACAAAACAGGAAGGTAGTCAAACTTTATTGGGATTCTGACTTTTCCTCTCGTTAGTGGAGCTGGCCTCTGTGGGAAATGTTTGTAAATCCACATCTGTGAGCCTGGTCGTTAAGGGTTTTTATTTTTATTTTTAGAAGTCAGTATTGATTGAAACTGTCACCGTCTACATATACACATCTCTTTCTATCTTACAAAGCATTCAGGAAAGATAAGATAAGCAATCTAGATAATGAATTAATTCTTAGCTCCTTGGTGGAACTTATTCGGTAACTAGAATTAGAATCCAAAACGGGGGCCCAGCTGGGATTTTTCTAGGCTCTAAGAGCGATTTCGCACTATGTATACGTTCGATCTGAAATCACGTGAAAATACGGATGAATATTGATGGACATACTGTAATGGTTCACACATTGAGTGCAAGAGTCAGTTCATTTAACGCTTGGGTCATCGAGAAATTCGAAGTAATTTGGCAAGAAACAACTGTGAACAACAATGGATTTCGGGGAAAAGAAGTCGGGTCAGGTTTTTTTGTCGCATTCCTGCGAAATGTGTACGGATCAGAGCCGATTTGGCTGCGCGCTGAATAAATTATTGATAACTAAATAATGGAAGTTTCTTATGGAACTATACGGAGAAAGCTAATGTGTTGACTGCAAATATACAGTTGCGATTGATTATTACGTTGTGGTGAGTCTGACATCACGGGTTAGCATATCTTTCCAGTGATCTTTGTCTAAGACGCTAGCGGTCGGGTAGTCAGGCTTAATTAATTGCAACCGCTTTATAGCCAGCGATCGACAAATTTTGTGTATCAACAATACCAAATGACTTAAGTTATAACCAATATATATGATGGTTGATTATAGAAATTATACATACACAAAATTGTAGACAGCGGGCGTGCATGGAATGTTTGATTGAAACTAGACCCTGTGTTGATAGTAATAAGGAGCTTGCGCTTGGGCAGTATTTGCGGGGGGGGTCGCCGTCTTCCCAATGTGTGGCCCATATAAATACGATGACGGGAGTGGAATCGGGATTCAGTCCGTACGTCAAACCACTGTGGTGCACGTGTCTTTGTTAAATCTGATCAGTTCTGTCAGCTGTTTTACGCGTCTGGAACTGGAAGATTTGTGATTGTGTGCTACAGTGGCATTTCGTGTGAGTCTGAAGAGCCGAGATCGGTTCCTATCCTTTAAATCAACCTTCCCAAATTCCAAAACTATCCATGGGTCGTTAGATAAGAACTTTTAGGTAAATTTTAATCTGAGTCTGAGTCTGGGCTTGGAGCGACCCTAATTTCCTTTTTCCTTTCCCATAGGATTCCTGGATTAGCTCTTAGGAAATTCGCGAGTTGATCCTTTCCTCATCCCTTTCGTGTAGTGAGTTAGAAATTCCCATACACAAGTCGTTGAACACACAAACACATTCAATTCACACACAACCATCTTCGAGTGGTGTCGATGATGGACATGGTAAAAACACTAGGATTTTAGACCAGGCTAGACAGGAGTTTAGTTGCGGCTAAACCTAGGTTGTCTAGGGCATAGGAAGACTGTTTGATCGATGGGGTTCCGCGGATGTAAATAACAAATTCAGAAGAAAGTATAAACGTTGTCAACTCAGGTAACTTATCCTGTTGATATTCTCAACATTTAAGGGTTGTCGGGGACGCGCGAAGAGATCAAATTACAGTCTAAAGTTCATTGTTTATAGACGGGTAGATGTTTTGCCTTGCCTTGGATCGTTTTGATTCAAGTTGCATCTTTAAATTAAATGTCAATTTCGCTGGGAGACCTAACGTGTAGATTGTGTCACGCATTTATTTTGCTGGGCTCAGTCGAGGCGAGCTGTGGTAACGAGGTACCTAAATCGGTATTTTCCGAAGTACGTAACTCGTTGTGGAGAGGGTTAGGTCTCTAAAGCGCTAAAGAAAACGTTTCGATAACATCCAGCTCGAATTGCGCAGAGTTGAAGGTTTCAAAACGTTACGTTCCTATCGAGGAAAACCGTTAGTTCAGACCCATTTCGGAAAATCAAATCGCAATTGTGTAAACCCGGTCTATTTGGATCGTTATTGCCGTGAACTAATTATATAATTGGAGCCACAAAAGCCGCTATTAGCGAGCACATAAAATATCATTGAGTACTCACGTCGTAACACTACGACGAATATCCAAACAAATATTATAAATTGTGGTCGACCACGTAAAAGAAGCTCCAAGCGCCCATATATACTAAAAATAAATGGTACCAGTACACAAATTATAACAATGATCGATCTGGCGCAAAACACCGCTAACTGATGCGAATTACCGGCTTGCAGACATACATGGCTTTCTCTGTTTAACTTGAAACTTTAACTTCCTAAACCAATCTTCCATAAATTGTTGCATATCTAATGGATTCTCAATAAACGAAAATTTCAGATTTTTCATACTGGACTTGTAATTAACACAGCTGAATTGGGACATCTCTTTGGGGGTAGATAGAATAGACGATCATAGCTTTCTGACAGCGGTGGCTCGGCCTTAGCCATTTATGCCGTTACAGATTTTTGGTGCCGAGACCGAAGGATATTCTAGAGTATAATACCTAGATATTCTAAAAGAATCAAGGTCTAACGCGTTACTATTCAAAAATAACACAACGTAGAAACGATTTTAAACAGTTCAGTTTTGTAAAAGTAAGACAAATAAGCAACTACAAAAAAAGGGGCATTGTTTTCACAATTCATCGAACAAAGACGAGGGTTTAGTATCGAGAAACAATGGGGCGACCTAAAAGAAATGTTAGTCGGGTTGTACAAGACCATACAGACAGACTTTCGCAGACGAGTGGACTTAATAATGGAATTGCGTCAGGACAGGTGACTCAATTGTTATCTGAAATAGTGAGCAGATTAGACAGTTTGGAACGGAGTTCTAGTTCAAACAATAGCGGGGAAAATTGTAGTAATGCTAGTAGGACTTCGGACAGACAGACAGACAAACAGGAACTAGAGACGTTTCAACAATCGGTAGAAAAACGTCAAACATGCATAGTGAAAATGACACAGAAGTTGCCGACATTCGATGGGCGGAGTTCGGAAAATCCGATGATTTTCTTAAGAGATCTAAAGGCTTATATTAAGGTCTCGGGAGATAACTCAAGGGCTTTGATATGGGCAACTGATAGTTTGGTAGGAATTGCAAAAGTTCGAATGAGCATATACAGAGATTCATGGCGTACCTATTCGGATTTTGAAAAAGATTTCAGAGAGGTATTCTGGGGAGATAATGAACAGGAATTAATTAAACAAAGATTCCTAACCGCGAAGTTCGATTCTAAGAAAGGTCAAAGCATGGAAGAATTCTTTGCCTCTCAATTGAATAGCATATAATATGAGCTAACGATACCGTTTACTGATACGGAGAAGATCAACACGATTTTCAGACAGTTGCCGCGCGATATTCAGGTAGCGTATTTTGCTAGGAAAGACCCAATGACGATACGAGACGCGGTCGAGTTTCTTCGACAATTAGAACGGAATATTGATGGAGGATTAAATGCGTTGCATAGATCGGAGACAATAAGTACGAACAATGTAAATAGGAATAGCTACATGCGAGGGCAATATCGTGCTTTGCGAGTAAATACGATGCGGTATAACGCGGTGAGTCGTAGGAATAATTATAACGCGGGAACAAAGACACAAAACGAATTTGGGACGCGCGCTCGTGGTTATTTTCGAGGTAGAGGTAGACAGCCTCAGGCTAGTTTCAAGGCAATAGAGTTCCAAAAGGGCAATGATAGTTTAGGTAATACAGAGGCAGGGCAAAGTTCAAGTGACAGGAATAATGCGATAAATCAGAATTCAAAAAACTAGTGGACTCGCGCGGGTCGTTCGCGCTCAGATATTTATTACGTTTTGGGTGGACAGTCGATCAAATTGAAAGAGATCATAGACTGTATGATTTGTGTAATTTGGATTCGAACGTGGGTGTGAATGAATTTATACAATTACTAACGCATAAAGCGCATGGATATGGCGTATGTTTAGATGGAAAAACGAGTTTGGATTGTAGAGACCGGAATGACAGGCGATTACATACGATATTCAGAGACGACAATTGATAACAATTCAAAAAAAATAGCAGCTGGTTTTATTATCTCATACGAAAATAGATGGGAAACGATGGGACCCGTATTTTTTATTTTAGTGTTTATTCTTATTTTTAAGTTATAATTCAAGATTTTTAGAGTTACTCATTCTAAAAGGGCGTAAGTACAATGTCGGGATTATAAAACGTTGAACTTTTGCCCGTCATTGCATCAATAAAAATTAAAAAGTCATTATTCTGTCATAATATCACCCCCTGTTCCGAGTCACGCCAAAATCGATTACAGTCCGAGTCAGTTTTGAGCTGTTGGCGATACAAAACGATGGCATCTTAGACGCTGTATTCGATTATGGCGCTGACGGCGATGTCGCGGAACGCACTGTCAATATGTGTAAATACTCTTTTGTTGTTGTGCAACTTCGTGACAAGTTGACAACCAGCAATGACAAAATTTAGATGACAGATGATGACTGACAGTTGCTTTTTTATTTATATCTAGCCTGTGGAACACATGCCATAAATCCTGAAATTGATAATTTGGACAAAATTTCAGTTTTTATTATTTAACTCTTAAATTACTGATCTAAAAATTCTGAAAAAAATATCTAAGAGCTCGGAACACTTAAATCTCGAAATGGTTTTCTAATTTTAGTACCTTATCAAAATGAAAGGTTATCAATTCGACTGAGTGTGGACGCGATTTATGTAGTACATTGACATTACCTGAGATAGATGTGTGTATTGGAAATATTGTTGTAAGAAGTTTGATTGATTCGGGGAGCGAAGTCAGTGTAATAAGTCGGGGTGTGTATGATGAAGTATGCAGGCAATTGGGAAAACCAACGGAAATACCGATCCCAAGTTTAAGAATCACAGGTGCGTTTGGAGTCAGTAAAGAGAAGGTGGATAAGTTAGTCACGTTACCATTAACAATAGGTGAATGCATTATCGATACTCCAATGCTAGTATTAACAAGGGTGCCTAAAGATTTAATTTTAGGGTTTGATTTTATACAACAGACGCGAGCCAGTTTAATGTGTGAGGGAAATAAGAGGCTGATTATACGAAGCGCCGGGCGGATATGTGAAATACCACTAGGTACGGGGCCCGATCAGGAAGCTTGTTGTTGTACAATGGAAGTACAGGACCAAGATACCAGTAGAAATATGATAGAGGAATATGTGAATAATTCATCAATACCTGTTGAACACAAAACAAAGTTATTGCCGGTGTTAAATAAACATGCAGAGTTGTTTAGCGATAGGGTAGGTCGGACAAATAAATATATACATGAGATAAAAATGAGAGATGAAACGCCTTTCGTAAAACGAAGCTATCCCATACCGTTTGCGTATCGCGATAAAGTAACAAAACGATTGGAGGAAATGGAACAGATAGGTATTATTAGCAGGCAATCTACGGATTTCAGCAGTCCATTGACTTGTGCACTAAAGAAGTCAGGGGAGGTTCGGATATTACTCGATGCGCGACAATTAAACACGGGAATGGTTGGGGAAGTTGAAACTACACCTTTAATGAGTGAGATATTGCAGTCAGGTCACAGGATAAATTACATAGCGGTCATCGATGTCAAAGATGCGTACTTTGCTATACCGTTATCAGACGAATCTAAACGATACACGGGTTTTGTATATCAAGGCAGAAGTTACGTTTACAACGTTTTACCTCAGGGGTTGAAAACCAGTGTAGGTTCATTTTCGAGGGCGATGGACTTAATCCTAGGGCCAGAGGTTAGGTCATATTGTTTAAATTTTGTTGACGATTTGGCAATTTTAACTGAGGGTGACATCGACGAGCATTTGTCTCAAGTGGACACGGTTCTGAGTAAATTGAAAGACGCGGGTTTCACATGCAAACTAAAGAAATGCGAGTTCGCACAAAAAAGGGTCAAGTTGTTGGGGCACATATTGTCTACAGATGGTTTAGAAATGGACCCGGACAAAGTCGAAACACTCAAATTATATCCATCACCCAAAAGTATCAGACAATTGAGAGCGTTTTTGGGGTTCATAAATTACTTTCGGAGATTCATAAAAAATTTTGGAACACTAACGCAACCATTGTACAATTTATTACGGTCAGGAGTCAAATTTATTTGGAGTGCACATGTGCAGAGTGCTTTTGACGAGATAAAAAGAAGTTTTTCAGAAAGTATAATATTGAGTCAGCCATTGGCGGGAAAGACGTATTATGTTCAATGCGACGCCAGTGCTATAGGAATTGGGGGTTACGTTTATCAATTAGATGATTTGGGCCATGAACGAATTATAGGGTTTTGTTCACAAGCATTTCGGGGAGCTCAGACGAGATGGTCTGTAAGCGAACAGGAAATGTACGCGGTCATATATACTTTAAAGCGATTTGAGATATATTTGCGAGGAGAAAAAGTTGTTATTAGAACAGATCATAAGAGCTTGACGTTCATTAAGTCGTGGACATTATTGGGGGCACGCGTAACTAGGTGGATTATGTTTTTGGAGCAATTCGATTACAACATAGAATATGTGCGTGGGGTTGACAATCAAATTGCCGACACGCTAAGCAGGCACACAGCGGGTCATGGAAGTATGAATGTCAGTATAAATGTTCAGCCGGGAATATTCTGGTTTCAGGCGTCGAATACCGCAAGTGTTATTTCGAGTTTACGGGACATTGCGAGATTACAAAGCGAAGATGAGCGGTTAAATCGAATTAGCGATTGTATCAGACGTGGGGTGGTAGATGCGGACACGAGAGGATTTGATAATTACAAGCTAGTCGGTGATACGTTATATTTTCACGTGCCGAAGCGGAACGTACGGTTGTTAGTGATTCCGGAATCATTACAGGAGGAACTAATATTACACATACATGAAGAAATAGGTCACTACGGCAGATATAAAATATTAACACTGATGAAGGACAGATATTACTTTCTTCATATGAGTAGGGTGATTAACACGGTGATAAGAAGTTGTGACATATGTCAAAAGGTCAAACCAAGTACTAATAATACCGTTGGTCCTTGTACACCGGTATTGGCGGAAAAGTTGGGTGAGAAAGTTTTCTCGGACCTTTATGGGCCATTGCCCGTAGGTAAATTCGGATATCAATATATATACGTGATTCAAGACGTGTACAGTAAGGTAATAAAATTGTATCCAATGCGGAAAGCGACAGGTAGGAGCGTGCTCGCTTGTACAAAGAGATTTCATAGGGAAATACCTATCGAAACTATAATCACAGACAACGGACCTCAGTTCATATCGAAAGTTTGGGAATATGGTCTCAAACAGCTAGGGATTCGGGTCACTCATACGTCGGTGTATTGTCCAAATTCTAATAGCGTGGAAAGAGTGAATCGTGAGCTAGGTCGACTGATTAGAACCTATTGCGGCGGAAGTAATCGAAGTTGGGTCGACGCGTTACCGGACATTGAAAGTTGTTACAATAATATCGAACACACGAGCACCGGATTTGCTCCTAATGAGTTGGCGTTTGGTAGGCGGGAACCGTTAACCATTGACAAGGAATTAGGCGATGAATGGATATTAGGTCATAATGTGCGCGATACGGAACAGGTACGGAATGTAGCGATAGAGAATTCTAAAATTGCTAGTGAACGACGTAAGCGACAGGCAGACAAACGGCGTAAGTTAGAAGTCTATCGTATAGGTGATTATGTGAAAATTAAGACTTTTGTGCGTTCAAATAAAGAACATAAAATCATGCGGAAATTTTCATTGTTGTATAAAGGGCCTTATGTTATTTCGGCAGTGGTATATCCGAACTGTTATACTTTAGTAGATCCGGTTTCAAATGAGATATTGGGTAACTACAATACTATAAATATAGCCAGGTATTATGTGAGGACGAATAAAGGCGTAGACAAATAAGATAGTGTATAAATGTTATATAAGTAAGCTATAGTCTGTTAATTTGAGTAACTACTTTATAGATTTAATGATCTTGCATGGTTTGAAATAAAAAAATAAAAAAAAAAACAAAAAAAAAACAAAAAAAAAACAAAAAGGGAAAAATATATATAATGTATATACTAGTAATACGAATTAGGATAAGGTGCGGGTGTGCGAGGTTGTATAGATAGGTAGATAAATAAGATAAGAAAGGAGAGAGCTCAATCGAGTTGTGTAAATATTATACGCATAATTGATAGATTCATCGGTCTGTGTACATGATTTGAGATGTTCGTGCATATAGAGAAGAGATGGACAAAGCATGGGTTAGCATTGTGGTAATGAGATCCTTGCGCCATGTTTAACTGAGATAAACAGTGTCTCAAGGTCTGGGAGGGGGCTGTAATGGTTCACACATTGAGTGCAAGAGTCAGTTCATTTAACGCTTGGGTCATCGAGAAATTCGAAGTAATTTGGCAAGAAACAACTGTGAACAACAATGGATTTCGGGGAAAAGAAGTCGGGTCAGGTTTTTTTGTCGCATTCCTGCGAAATGTGTACGGATCAGAGCCGATTTGGCTGCGCGCTGAATAAATTATTGATAACTAAATAATGGAAGTTTCTTATGGAACTATACGGAGAAAGCTAATGTGTTGACTGCAAATATACAGTTGCGATTGATTATTACGTTGTGGTGAGTCTGACATCACGGGTTAGCATATCTTTCCAGTGATCTTTGTCTAAGACGCTAGCGGTCGGGTAGTCAGGCTTAATTAATTGCAACCGCTTTATAGCCAGCGATCGACAAATTTTGTGTATCAACAATACCAAATGACTTAAGTTATAACCAATATATATGATGGTTGATTATAGAAATTATACATACACAAAATTGTAGACAGCGGGCGTGCATGGAATGTTTGATTGAAACTAGACCCTGTGTTGATAGTAATAAGGAGCTTGCGCTTGGGCAGTATTTGCGGGGGGGGTCGCCGTCTTCCCAATGTGTGGCCCATATAAATACGATGACGGGAGTGGAATCGGGATTCAGTCCGTACGTCAAACCACTGTGGTGCACGTGTCTTTGTTAAATCTGATCAGTTCTGTCAGCTGTTTTACGCGTCTGGAACTGGAAGATTTGTGATTGTGTGCTACAGTGGCATTTCGTGTGAGTCTGAAGAGCCGAGATCGGTTCCTATCCTTTAAATCAACCTTCCCAAATTCCAAAACTATCCATGGGTCGTTAGATAAGAACTTTTAGGTAAATTTTAATCTGAGTCTGAGTCTGGGCTTGGAGCGACCCTAATTTCCTTTTTCCTTTCCCATAGGATTCCTGGATTAGCTCTTAGGAAATTCGCGAGTTGATCCTTTCCTCATCCCTTTCGTGTAGTGAGTTAGAAATTCCCATACACAAGTCGTTGAACACACAAACACATTCAATTCACACACAACCATCTTCGAGTGGTGTCGATGATGGACATGGTAAAAACACTAGGATTTTAGACCAGGCTAGACAGGAGTTTAGTTGCGGCTAAACCTAGGTTGTCTAGGGCATAGGAAGACTGTTTGATCGATGGGGTTCCGCGGATGTAAATAACAAATTCAGAAGAAAGTATAAACGTTGTCAACTCAGGTAACTTATCCTGTTGATATTCTCGACATTTAAGGGTTGTCGGGGACGCGCGAAGAGATCAAATTACAGTCTAAAGTTCATTGTTTATAGACGGGTAGATGTTTTGCCTTGCCTTGGATCGTTTTGATTCAAGTTGCATCTTTAAATTAAATGTCAATTTCGCTGGGAGACCTAACGTGTAGATTGTGTCACGCATTTATTTTGCTGGGCTCAGTCGAGGCGAGCTGTGGTAACGAGGTACCTAAATCGGTATTTTCCGAAGTACGTAACTCGTTGTGGAGAGGGTTAGGTCTCTAAAGCGCTAAAGAAAACGTTTCGATAACATCCAGCTCGAATTGCGCAGAGTTGAAGGTTTCAAAACGTTACGTTCCTATCGAGGAAAACCGTTAGTTCAGACCCATTTCGGAAAATCAAATCGCAATTGTGTAAACCCGGTCTATTTGGATCGTTATTGCCGTGAACTAATTATATAATTGGAGCCACAAAAGCCGCTATTAGCGAGCACATAAAATATCATTGAGTACTCACGTCGTAACACTACGACGAATATCCAAACAAATATTATAAATTGTGGTCGACCACGTAAAAGAAGCTCCAAGCGCCCATATATACTAAAAATAAATGGTACCAGTACACAAATTATAACAATGATCGATCTGGCGCAAAACACCGCTAACTGATGCGAATTACCGGCTTGCAGACATACATGGCTTTCTCTGTTTAACTTGAAACTTTAACTTCCTAAACCAATCTTCCATAAATTGTTGCATATCTAATGGATTCTCAATAAACGAAAATTTCAGATTTTTCATACTGGACTTGTAATTAACACAGCTGAATTGGGACATCTCTTTGGGGGTAGATAGAATAGACGATCATAGCTTTCTGACAGCGGTGGCTCGGCCTTAGCCATTTATGCCGTTACAATACAGATGAATGGAAACTCACGGATGACGAAAATTGTATTGTCCAAGATAGAATAAGTAATAATTTTTTCATCGTCGGACCGAACCATCTTAAAATGATGTATAAATAGTTAAATTAAGTAGAATATACCTACCGCATTAGGTGTAACCTGTAATGACAGGTATTTATAGAAAAATTAAATAAATAAATAAAAAATTTCACGGGTTCGTATCGGACGTTGGGCAAAACCACTATCAGACACGGCAATAAATAATACACATTCCACCTTTTACAGCTATCTCAGAAATTCATCCTGTATTGCTGCGTTCACTCGCTGTTAGCCCCTAGAGCACCGTTTCGTTGAACAGTCTTGAGCGTCGGCTACTATTTGTTTCAGGACTTGTGAAATGCAGCTTTCTTTTACTTGCAGGTGCTGCTACACACATAGTTACAAATCGATATTAGCCTAAAAGGAAAGGTGGTTCAGTGGCAGTGGTGTGTGGAACAGTTGTACCAAACGATTTGGTACCTAATGAATAAAAAGTTATTGTTAAATATTTAGGGTTTTCCTAAAATAAGTATAACAATATTTTTTTACAGAATTACCCACCCCAAATTGAGAAATTACTTTTATCAGACCTATTAAAGTAAGTTTGGAAGTACTGTTACATTTTTACTCTTATAAAGCTGTATCATGAATAATTCGCAATGAACTTTCAGTGACTCTCACTCATG